>CM056609.1:5366780-5388866 GCA_029721355.1 Tegillarca granosa
TACGGAAAAGTGTGCACAGCGTCCATTCAAGTTATTTCTCAATGATCTGAATGAAAAATCAGATCAATGTTATAATTAAATTTAAAAAAACAACTTAAACAATTTAGAAGGGAAAAACTTTATGTAATTTTTGCTTTTAATAACTGTTAAAACTATATAAAATGATGCTTCTTTAAAGTAGTTGGTTTTTAGATTATGCCATATACACTTCGGCACATGAGTTTTGAGTCTTTGAGAAATGACCTGAATGTAATTTTTGCTTTTCAACCTATGAAATCATTAGAACTTTGTCAAATTTAATTATGTGGTTTTGAAAAGACTTATATGCACCAAAAACATATTATAAATTGTATTTAATTCTAAGTTTTACCAATAAAGTTTAAATAATTCAAGACAATTTCTGTAAAATGATTTAAAGATTTGATTTTTTATGAGTTAAAATGATGTTGAACTTTTGTTTGTCAACTTAACAGCACTTTACACCTCAGGTCCTGGTTTCACAATCATTCCATTACTAAGATTTCCTAAACTTAAATCTGGCAAATTTGTAATCTTAACAATTTTGTTTAATTGGTGAGATATTCAGGGATTTAAGGTGTCATTTGAAGATTACTCAAGCCTGTAACATCTGTATGTAGTTTTATCACAAATGTTTATCTGTAATTAACAAGAGATAGTAAAAAATGCTAAATTTAAGTTAAGGAAAATCTTAGTAAAGGAAAGAGTTGTGAAACCGTAGCCTGTTCCTTTGACTCAAATGAGCTTTTTCTAATGTTCAACATTCTCTCTGAATAATTTAGGTTTAAATAACTCTGAACTACTTGGCTAAATTTAATAATAGCATAGCATTGTAAGACAAAGTAGGGTCTAGATGGCTGGTAATTCTATGATTTACTTTGAAGAAAACTTATAGCGGCTTGTATTAGCTCTGGGTTGACTTTCCTTATTATTTTGCAGACCTTGCCTCAATGAACTTAGAGAGAAAAAGAAGAAAATAGTGAGTATAATGCTGACATAAAAATATATATATCTACAGTAATATGTTCCATCTCAGTAACTCTATAAACCACAATAAATACTGGTGTGCATTTCTGCAGTAATATGTACATGTATACAAATGTATCTTAACTTTCAATTTTGTTAGGACTATCAAACAATAAACTTCATTCTAAAACTAGGAAATTTAGTGAACTTCATATATGCAGTTCTGATGTTGAAAGTTCTGGAATTTGCATATCACAGCTAGACAGATTAGAGTAGTTTTAAAATGGCCGAAACATCTTGGACAACCGTGTACTTTCTGTATAATGTTTTTCCATTATGTTTATTTTTACATAGAATAACAAATTTTTTTTTCAAAAATGGCTTACATTATGATATTGTAATTTTATGCTTTTTTCCACATTATTATGGGGAAAAAACATTCCTACTATTGTGTAAGGCTAAATCTCAAAATTGTAGTCAACTGTTGTTAAAGCTGTTGAAAAGCTGCATTAAGTTTACCAAATTTCTGAATTTTTTTTGATTTTCTAAAAATATTTTTTTTAAAAGTAGATATCTCCTAACCATGATCCGTGACATTCATTTTCTAAAATTTCATTTCTTTTAGCTGTAAATAAACGGAATCCTCTGACCGGTTGGTCAGTGTTCTACGATGGTAATTATGAGCTTGGAGCATGTGCACGGATGTACGGAAAAGCCTAGAATCGGAAAGTGAAACATGACAAATTGCATTAATTGTCCTTCATTAATATCCAGATGTATTTGAAATGGTGTTATTTTTCCCTTACTAAGTCACAAATGACAAATTCAACAAAGTTCTTTGTTTAATTTATCGTATTTAAACATTTTGAAAGTGCGTTTAAATGACCCAGGTTTTGATGACGTAACCATGTTCTAAATTAAATCCCAAATGCTGCATCTCGCTGGGTAAATACTGTAATTTCTGTTTATTAGAGCTTTTATCGTTGAACCAAATGTAACATTGTTCATTAGGAAATTCATTTATTAGATTAGCACCCTATTTTTTTTTCTTTGGAAAACTTAATGCAGCTTTAAGGTTTTTCTTTCACTTTTGGGTAGCGTTTATCTTATAAACACAAAGTTTGTCTGACTAGAAGAAATTGGAATGGTTCTATGAGATTTGCTCTGAACTGATGAACAAATTAAGTACAACTTAAGTGCATGTAAATTTTCTTTACTTAATAGTTAGAAGATGTCATGGAAACAGAGACATACAAAAAGCAAAGGAAATACTGGAGAAGTTTGATCAAAACAGATTTAAACAGCTAGAGGTTTGTATTTTAAAGTCTTACCACATAGTAAAATGAAACTTATCCATTTAAATGAGATTAGTGCCCCTGTTCCTTAAATGTATCCCATAGCTCCCACTTCCTAATGACCTTGACCTTTTGTAATTTGACCTGAGTCTAAGGTTAAGTCACAAACTTGGTTGATGGATGTGAGATCATTTGTGTCAAGTGTCCTGTAACATGTAATTTCTTATAAGCACCAATGAGTTATGACCAGACACTATTGTCAAATAAATATCCTCTGTGCCTCTGTGATTTTCAACCTCTAGATACACGGAAGATATTTGTTCATGGTCATGGCATCTTTAAGATGGTTTTTAGATGATTTTCAAACTTTTTTACTTTGATTACATTAATCTTCAGTATAATTTTATACAAAATCATAACAAGTCCTAGACAAAATTTTGATATATTGTTTTTTACATCAAACATTTGACTTTGATTAGGACCATATCCATCATGTGTGAATTTTAATAATATTTCTTTATTGTAGCAATAGGTTATGATCTAGACACAGTTTTCATAAATTCACCTTCTTTAACCTGGACCTTCAGTATATGACGTTGGTTCAATGTCACAGACAGTGGGATCATTTCAGATAACATATTTTGATAATTCTGTTTGTAGTTACTTTTCTTTTCTTTTTAATGAGCTATTTGTATGTTATATTATTTACTGAGTTCTAAAATTTTCATCAAATTGTCAAATTTAAATTTACTTGCACAAATTTAGGATTCTCATGTTAAATGTTTTCCTGGCCCCAGTTTCACAATCATTCACTCAATTGAGTGTACACTCAACTCAAATTATGGAATATTTCAATGTCAATTTTTAAGACAATACACAGTTAAATAAATAACGAATGTTATATCTAAATTGTATAGTGTAGGTTTGTTGAACAAAACAAAACATTGTCTCATAAAGCTTAATTTTTTAAAAATATTGATGAGAGAAAATGGAAATATTTGAGGTTTAGTGTACACTCAATTGAGTGAATGATTGGGAAACTGGGGCCTGGTGTTTATTTGGTTATTCAGTAACTATTTTTCACAGAACATAACATATTCATTTCTACATGTACTTATTTATTGTATTTGTTACGTTGTAGGCACCAGCAGCTCCAGCTACACCAAAAATATCACCACCAGGATCAGGTCAGTATGCAAAGTTTATATCCACAGTTTTTAACAGTACAGTACTAATAATATGTATACATGTATATTTTTACCATTATGGTAGTTCGGTCAAACTTGGCAGAGAGCTTATTTCATATGTTGAAGATCAAGGGTTTGAACCCCGGCCTGAGCTTACCAAGACTTGAAAATTGATAGTGACTGTAATTTTGCCAAGCACTCAGCATTGTGGAATGAAAGTCACAGGGTCCTTTGGATGAGACCTGAAAAACTGATGTCTTATGTCATGGCAGGCATGGCAGGCTTACGAACCCTCCCTACTCATTGTTGTAAGCACACTGCAAAGTCCAAAATTTCAGCCACTTCACCTATAGCTGGTGACGTCTTGATATAACTGAAATATTCTTGGCCAGAACGTAAAACCTAATTAAATCAAATCAATCAGTATATGTATATTTATAGATGTTTTAAACAGTGTAGAGCAATAATATCTGAAAAATCTTCAAAATATTTAAGGACCTTGATGTCTCTGATCACAACACCTCATCACCTAAGTTTAATCTCACTTAAACATCGCTTGGACAATCTTAGAGAGATGAGATTAATTGATAGTATGTTTGCTTAAGGTCATTGGTTTTCTCATGGTATCCTAGTTTCTCCCGTCATTCTGAAACTGACCATCTCGCTATAAGTGAAAAAATATTGGCTGGGGGTATAAAAAAAACTAATTATCTACTTAACTTCACTCTCAACGAAATTTGAATAAGTATTATTAAATTATATTGAAATTTTCTACTTAAGAGTTGATTATTCATTGGTATTTATTGATGTAGCTGGAACTACAATGCTATGGCATACTTTACAGTCTGAATTCAAAGTATAATTTATGTTTTAATAGAGCTAAGACGCAGACCTGTACAGCAAGGGTCTGTCAGGACACCAGTTCCACCACAAAGGGGAGTAACTCCACAACAGATGAGAGCAGGAACACCAGCAGTAAGACCTGGAACTACACCACACATTCCTCGTTCAGGCAGTATGCAACCAAGAATGTTAGCAACACCACAACCTAATGGACTTTATGGTACAGAATATATATGATCTGTGAATGTTTCTCTGCTAAATTCACCATACATGTATATATTACATTTTTAAAGTAAGGACATTGTGACCATAGATGAAAGAAAAAGTAAAATTTAATGATATAATAGGAAAATTACTTATAATATGTTTGGTCTTATAATACAGTAAATCTTGCTGTAGTGACCTCCTCAGTAAAGACTGACTGTATATACAGACCAGTGTTTAAAAGCCTTCTTTTGCATCAGATTTCAACCAAAATAAACCTCTGTTAAGACCTATCTTTTAGGTCCATATTTATCAAACTCCATGGGTGGTATTTTTATTTATGTCAACTGTGTATAGAAAATTGATTTTAGAGTACTTTGAAATCATAAAACTTTAAAGTGCATTGGGGAGTAAATCAAGTGTCATAACATTCTCAAATTTTTGTCGAGCCTGGCATTGCCATAAGGTGAGACTTAGGTGTTACTTTTCTGGTGTTGTCTTAGGCAGCGGTGGGGTGTCAAAATTTGAAAGTTTATGTTAAAGTAATGTATTTTCTACTCGATCAAAAACTAACCAGGCGAGACATTTAATTCTGTGGAATTCTTGTTTAGCTGATATTAAACTGCTGGTTGTAAATGCCTAAAGAGAATAAAGAATTTTTTTCTAGTTTAAGAATTATATTCTGTACATTATTAACTTATTACAGGAAGGACACCAGGTCCACCATTACCAAGACCTGTACTACCAAGGGAGAGGACCAAGACAGACAGACTGCTGGAGTATTTAGTAGGTGATGGTCCACAGAACAGATATGCTCTTATATGTAAAGCTTGTCATTCTCATAATGGCATGGCACTCAAAGAGGAGTTTGAATATTTAAGTAAGTTTATTTTATATACACTGTATGTGTAAAATATGGTAAAACCTGACAACCACAATAGCTCAGTTGATAAAGTGCTCGCTACGTATGTGGGGTTTCAGGGATTCATAACCCAGGGTCTGACAAAGACTTGAAAGTTGGTAGTGAGTGTTTTTTCTCCAAGCACTCTGCATTTAGAAATAAATGTCATGAGGTCCTTTGGATAAGACCTTAAAAACTTATGCCCTGTGTCACAGCAGGCATGGCATGCTAAAGTACCCTCCCTTCACATTGCCTCAAGCGCACTGCAAAGGAAAAAATTTCTGCCAATTCACCTATAGCTGGTAATGTCTCAATATAAATTTTATAAATTGTCCGTCATTAATATCCAAATGTATTCACAATGGTATGATGGATCCCTTATTACGTCACAAATGACAAATTCAATGAAGTTCTGTGTTTAATTTATCATATTTCACTGTTTTGTAAGTTGTAACCATGTTCTAATATTAGAACCCACATGCTATGTACATCTTGCTGGGAAATTACTGTTATTTCTGTATTTATTCAAGCTTTTATCGTTGAACAAACTGTAACATTGTTCATTAGGAATATTCTTAATTACATCAGCACCGTTTTAATTTTTTCCTTATTGCAGCTTTGAAATAAAATGGTGGGTGTGGCATGATAAAGAACCCTGCTGTATAACCCATCAGTGCAACCCACAGGCAAAATATTTGCACTTTTGCCTATAGCTGGCGATGTCTCGATATAAGTGAAATATTCTTGATTTGGACTTTAAACACCAATACTCAACTCAAATCAAATGTGGTTTATAGAAGCAATATTGAATGTCAATTTTAACATCTCAGATGAGTTTATAGGTATCCACAGATAATTAACTTTTGTAACTATCTATAGTATATTGACCGCTTCCATGGCTTGGTAGTAGAATGTCAACCTCCAGATCAGGAAGACATGGGTTTGAAAACTAGTAGGGTCATACATAAGGCTTTTAAATTTTGAGATATTACTTACTTGCCTTGTGGTTAGCATAAGGATGACAGAGTTTTGACTGGGGGAGTGGTATACTTTATCTGCAGCATACTGACTTGGTGAGCTAGCACCTTAACAAAAAGTCACCCTTAGTGCATGCTAATACACAGCAGGTCAAAATACACTTTCACATTTCAAGCATGCAGAACTGGTGTTCTTAGATTAATCTTTAGAGATTGAAAACCTTGCTCTCATTAAAAAATTGCTGATGCAACATTAAATATCACTACTAACAACAACCTACCATTGATTGAAAAATACTTAGATATATATGTATATCTACTAGTGTGTGTGTATATATATATATATATATATAATTTTATATATATATATATATATATATATATATATATATATATATCTATTTCTAGGCTTTAGATGTTGTTACTGCTATCATATGAACCAAGCAAAGAAAATGAGGCCGTATGCACCAAAACTAGAAATTCCAGAAAAAGAAATTCCTGCTACCAGTTCCACAGAGAATAAAGATAAAATACAAGGTGAGTACATGTGTACTTATAATATACTTACTATGCTTCCATTCTTATTCCAAAAAAGTTAATTTCATAATAAGAAAAGTTCATGGAATAAAACACTGTAATGATTATTAATTAATCATACAGTTACAAATTTTGTATTGAGATGACACTAGATATAGCTACATGTATATCCTGATGTGTTCTTTTCTTACCATCTTGGTTTTTAAGATCCTAATCAAGAACGTCCAAGAATTTTCATTTTAAATGCAGATGTTTCACCAAATAGATATAAATGTATATAATTACAAACTTCACATTGTGCCATGATTTAGAGCAATTTCATTGGTCGTTTTCCTGTCCAATGACATTGTTATTTTCCAATAACAACATTTTCTATCAGAACTACTTTTGACCAGTTTCGGGGATTAGTCATCTTTGAGTTCTATTGATAAAAGTTATTTTTAAATTGTAAACAAATGGGAATGTCTTCGAGATCGGCAAATATTCACCTAGAAACATTAAAATACTTCAATTTTTTTAGATTAAAAATTTGCAATAAATTATTCAACTTGACATGTTCTGATATTTTTTCACCAAAATATTCAAGACTATTAAATATTTATGAAATATTTTTATCTCTGTGTAATCCAGTCATGAAGAATCCCTTTTGTACATCCCTTAAAAATCCAAAGTCAGAATTTTGTTACACACCTAAACCAATTTCTAAACTCGTGTTTTCTGAATTCATGCAAAAAATATTAAAAAATTATAATTGTAGTCGGGTATACACTGCACATCGCCCGAGAGCCACAGCCACATCTATGCTGAGTGATGCTAAATTTCAGTTACGCCACATCAAGCTTATGTCAGGCCACAGAAACAAGGCCTCAGTTTACAGCTATTATAAGGACTGTTCTGTTCACAAAAGAAACATATCAGTGATACCCTCTCGGGTTACGTTCCAGTCCACAGCACCCCCTACCACTTGTTTTACCTCAACGTCTCTGATCAGCCATTAAAGCTACCACCGGTGTCATCAGTAGGCTAAACGAAATCCCTTCTTCTTGCTCCCAGACCATAGTTTGCAAAAAAAAAAATCAGTTTCAACCAAGAAAACATTAATTCTATTTCATTACTTGGTTCCACAGTTTTTTAAACACTGTTCATTCAGTTTTCTTTTGTTATGGGAAACGTCAGTCTGTTAGTTGACACACGTGTCCTACAAACGTATGATAGTCATACATTTTTGTTGGTAAATGTGTTGTCATGAGACATAATATAGTACCTTTTTTATGCCCCCGCAACAAAGTTGTGGTGGGCATTAAGAGTTACCCTTGTCCGTACATCCATCCTTCCATCCGCCCATCCGTACGTCACAAATTGCTTGTCCGGGACATATTTCCTGAACCATTGAATGTATTGAGTTCAAATTTGGTATGGATGTGTAACAGCATTGGGCGGCATGTCGCATGCAAAAATGAGGTGTGTCACCTCAAGGTCAAAGGTCAAAATGTAGGTCATGTCTCGGAAAAATGCTTGTCCGGGACATATTTTCTGAGCTGTTGCATGTATTGAGTTCAGACTTGGTATGGATGTGATACAGCATGAAACTGCGTGTGACATGTCATAATTGGGTATGTTACCTCAAGGTCAAAGGTCAACATGTAGGTTAACTTGGCTTGGATGTGTAATGGTGCTCAAGGAACAATAATTGACTTCATTTTTCAAAAAAAAAACAAACCTCTTGCCATCCTGATTCAATTTGATATCAAAACAGTTGGAATAGAGGCTCGACAGCAAACAAAATTTGACTTTTCTGCAAATGACTCTTCAGTGACTCCAATAACTCCCATTGATGCCAAATTTTCACTATCAAAATCCAAGCAAAACTTGCAAATACACAGATCACAGTTTCCACTCATATTATGCTGGGCAAGCACTATACACAAAGTACAGGGACAAACTGTGAATGCAATTGTTGTTTCATTTGAAGACACACTGCGTGACGGACAAGTAGCTCTTAGTAGAGTTAAAACTTTGGAAGGCCTTCACATACTCAAATTTGACAGCACCAAAATTAAGAGTAGTAAACTTGTGGAAGCGGAAATGCAACATATGCAAACTACTATGGCTATTCAAAATCTGTTTGCAAATATTCAAACTGACATGAATTTTCAAATAACTCATTTAAATGCATGTTCAGTCAAACTGCATTTTCAAGACATTTTGCATGATCCTGTACTGTTGAGTGCAAATATCATTTGCTTATCAGAAACTCATCCCTCGCTAGCTGAACAGACTGTATAGTATCCCAGGCTATGATTCTGTGCTCCTGCCAACAGATCACTCAACAAACTGTCATGGACTGGCAATCTATTTTAAACAACCATTACAAGTACTTGAAAAAAGAACACAAACATGGTGTAGTTGTATGGAACTTTTGCATTTTTCACTTGACTGCACCAGGCCATTACAAATCATTCTACTGTATAGATCACCATCAGGGAAGATAACAACCTTCATCATAAACTTAATTCAATATCTAAGCTTATATCCACTGCAAAATTGCCTTATTCTTGGTGACTTCAACATTGATAAAACAAACTTTCCAGCTGCATATGCAACACTTAAAACTTTCTTCAAATCCAAGAATTTTGACCAGATCGTTGAGAATTCCACAACACTGTATGAAACGCAACTTGATTTAATATTTTCTAACATACCTTCACATCATGAAGTCAGACAGTTTGGAACCTATTATTCTGATCACAACATTCAGCACCTGTCAATATCCAAATAGGTATTTCTTTTCATTTTTATTAATGAAATCATTAATGTCAAATTATGAAGATATTTAAAAATATTCATTGTCATTTCAGTAAATTAAATAGACTCTCATCTCTTCAATTAAATGAAAAATCAGTTGATTTGTAATTTTTTTTTTTTTTTTTTTTACAAATTATATATGTGCCACTGTCAAACATGTTGTCTTTTTCAAATATTCCATCAATGTTTGATTAATATCAAGCACTATAAAAATGAGTGTGAATTACTTTTATATTCCATTTCCATCAATTTGACATTAAAACTGATCAATATATTGAACAGTTTTTTTTAGATTATTGCTATGAGACTTCTACATCCTAGTTTAAGACAATTGCCAGTAACTTCAGAAAGTTGGTGGTTCTATCCACATATTCTAGGATTTTTCTCCATCACTAGAACTGGTATGGTTGTATATAACCTGTAATCCAACAATACATCTGTTGCCCTCAAATCATGACAACAATGCACAGCCTTTTATGTGTAGTGTACCCTACTGAAGTAAGTTACAACAGTGAGAAAAACAGCGTGGGGGCACCATGTCAGCCTGACATATTTCTAGTTCTCGAAGGATTTAATTGTAACATCATTTATATGTTGACTGAAATTAACAAAAAAATGAATAAAAAGATATCAATTAAAAACCTTTTTCAGTTTTTTACAAGGCATTTTATTGTGTATTAAAGGTGACATTTAATGTGTTATTACGCCGTGACGTTGTAACATCGATTTTTGGAAAATCAGCTCATCAATGCAGAAATGTAGGTCAGCTTAAAAAACTGTTAAATTTCGGGTTTGTAATTAAAAGAATTGAATTTCACTTTTTACGTTGTTATCGGGGTGTAATTCAATTCTTATATAGCTACTACCCTATTGGGGATTTTTTGTATGATGCAAATTTTGTAGATTTGGACCAATAATAGGTCAAATAGGTGAGTTTGTTTTATTTTTTTTATTTATTTATTAATTTTTTTATTTATTTATTTATTATTATTTTTTTATTATTATTTATTATTATTATTTTTTTTAATTTATTTATTATTATTTTTTTTTACTTTTTTTTTTTTTATTTTTTTTTATTTATTTATATATTTATTTATTTATTTTTTATTATTATTTATTTATTATTATTTTTTTTTATTTATTATTATTTTTTTTTATTTATTTATTTTTTTTTTTTTGGCTTGCTTAAATTTGTAATCCAGATAAATAAAACATAAAACACACATGCACCTTTTGAAAAAATTTTACTTTTGCTAATTTATTTTCAAATGGGCTTTAAAAATTACTTTTTGGTGACAGTTTTCCCATATTTAACTGTAAAATAATCAATTAACATTTTGTATATTTGCTTTTGCTGAAACCAGTGAAATAACAAAAAGTGTCATGTATTAAACAAAGATATTTAAATGATAGACCATTGCCTTAGTAATTTACCCCAAAATGACATTTTGCAGGGTTTTTGTAACTTTGGGTAGTGAAGTGAATGTCTGTCAGGGACTTAATGCTGTCTCCCTTGGTCAGTGAATATTTATTTTTAGCTCACCTGAGCACAAAGTGCTCAAGTGAGCTATTGTGGTGGGTCATTGTCCGGCGTGCGTCGTGCGACTTGTGTCGTGCGTCAACTTTTGATTGTTAACACTCCTGAGGCCACAATTTAAGTGCACTCTTAATCAAACTTTCTCAGAATGATCCTCTTGACAAAAGCTAGCTCAAGTTCGTATATGGGCAATGTTGGGTAAATAAGTAGGTCACTAGGTCAAATTGTAGAAAAACCTTGTTAACACTCCTGAGGACCCAATTTCAGTCCAATCTTCATCAAACTTAGTCAGAATGATCTTCTTGACAAAAGCTAGTTCAAGTTCGTATATGGGCCATGTTGGGTCAATAAGTAGGTCACTACGTCAAATTGTAGAAAAACCTTGTTTACACTCCTGAGGACCCAATTTCAGTCCAATCTTCATCAAACTTACTCAGAATGATGCTCTTGACAAAAGCTAGCTCAAGTTCGTATATGGGCCATGTTTGGTCAATAAGTAGGTCACTAGGTCAAATTGTAGAAAAACCTTGTTAACACTCCTGAGGCCTCAATTTTAGTCCAATCTTCATCAAACTTAGTCAGAATGATCTTTTTGACAAAAGCTACGTCAAGTTTTTATATGGGCCATGTTGGATCAATAAGTAGGTCACTAGGTCAAATTGTAAAAAAAAAAACCTTGTTAACACTCCTGAGTCCCCAATTTTAGTCCAATCTTCATCAAACTTAGTCAGAATAAACTTCTTGACAAAAGCTAGCTCAAGTTCGTATATGGGCCATGTTGGGTCAATAAGTAGGTAACTAGGTCAAATTGTAATAAAACCTTGTTAACACTCCTGAGGCCCCAATTTTAGTCCAATCTTCATCAAACTTAGTCAGAATGATCCTCTTGACAAAAGCTAGCTAAAGTTCATATATGGGCCGTGTTGGTTTAATAAGTAGGTCACTAGGTCAAATTGTAGAAACACCTTGTTAACACTCCTGAGGTCTCAATTTTAGTCCAATCTTCATCAAACTTAGTCAGAATGATCTTCTTGACAAAAGCTAGCTCAAGTTCGTATATGGGCCATGTTGGATCAATAAGTAGGTCACTAGGTCAAATTGTAAAAAAAAACTTGTTAACACTCCTGAGGCCCCAATTTTAGTCCAATCTTCATCAAACTTAGTCAGAATAAACTTCTTGACAAAAGCTAGCTCAAGTTCTTAATGGGCTATGTTGGGTCAATAAGTAGGTAACTAGGTCAAATTGTAATAAAACCTTGTTAACACTCCTGAGGCCCCAATTTTAGTCCAATCTTCATCAAACTTAGTCAGAATGATCTTCTTGACAAAAGCTAGCTTAAGTTCTTATATGGGCCATGTTTGGTCAATAAGTAGGTCACTAGGTCAAATTGTAGAAAAACCTTGTTAACACTCCTGAGGACCCAATTTTAGTCCAATTTTCATCAAACTTTGTCAGAATGATCTTTTTGACTAAAGCTAGCTCAAGTTCGTATATGGGCCGTGTTGGGTCAATAAGTAGGTCACTAGGTCAAATTGTAGAAAAACCTTGTTAACACTCCTGAGGCCTCAATTTTAGTCAAATCTTCATCAAACTTAGTCAGAATGATCTTCTTGACAAAAGCTAGCTCAAGATTGTATATGGGCCATGTTGGGTCAATAAGTAGGTCACTAGGTCAAATTGTAGAAAAACCTTGTTAACACTCCTGAGGACCTAATTTTAATCCAATCTTTATCAAACTTAGTCAGAATGATGCTCTTGACAAAAGCTAGCTCAAGTTCGTATATGGGCCATGTTGGGTCAATAAGTAGGTCACTAGGTCAAATTGTAAGAAAACCTTGTTAACACTCCTGAGGACCCAATTTTAGTCCAATCTCATCAAACTTAGTCAGAATGATGCTCTTGACAAAAGCTAGCTCGGGTTTGTATATGGGCTATGTTGGGTCAATAAGTAGGTCACTAGGTCGAATTATATTAAAACCTTGTTAACACATATGAGGGGATCTGTTTTTGACCAATCTTATCAAACTGTCTCAGAATGATGCTCTTGACAAAAGCTAGCTCAAGTTCGTATATGGGTCATTTTGTGTCAATAAGTAGGTCACTAGCTCGAAATATAGGAAAAAATCTCTTTTAAGAATAGAAGCTCCAGTTTGCCAAAATCAAGCTGAGTGTACATCATTTTCAGGTGAGCGTCCAGGGCCTTCATGGCCCTCTTGTTTTATTGTACTTTTTGGATTGACCAGATTATACAGCATACGTCAGCAACATTTGCAACTGTACAACAACTTTTCAATTCTCATTACTCATGAACAAGTCATTGACAATCAAGACTAGAGGTTTACCTTTAATAATTAGCTCACCTGAGCTGAAAACACAAAATGGGAAAATGACAAGGCAGTTAGTGTGGAAATTGCTAAAAATTATATATTTTTCAATATATCTTGAAAACTATTAACTTTTTGTATAGTCATGTTTTTATAGAATGCTGTAGGTATTGATATGACAATCAGTTAGATACATGTATATGGTTGTAGGTTATACATTCAAAGGTCTAACAATATATTTCTGATTAACTATTGTAGCAGTTTATAAACTTGAGAAAACATGGAAAGTTTCTGTCTTTAATATATAGTCTATTGCACTTTACTCACTGTTTTGGACATATCCTCAAATGAGCGTTAAGGCCCATGGGTCTCTTGTTAACTTTTGATACATGAGTTTCAAAGCTTTTGCTAAAAAGTAGTGCAAGTCTTTCTAACTATTTCCATTTGAAATATTTGCAGACACTAACTTTTTATATTATAAACTACTATAGAACCATTTAATGAACTAACTTCGCTCTGATCTCGGAGTAAATTAAACTTAATCTTAGCAATTTTTCTAGCTATAAGATACAACTGCCAAAAGTGCTAAGAAAAAATGGCTACCAAATTTTCAGGGTTTACAGTACCTAATTGATGGATACATGTGACTTCTTTAATTCTCTGAAACAAAATGTTCATTGTGATAATTCTAAGGAATCTAAACATAAACACACTTCTTGAATCCAAACCGTGATGACGCCAATGTCCTTATGGTAATACTTGTTACATTTTTCTTTAAAAACCAGGTTTTGGGGTTTCAGTACTTTCAGTACTTTGATTTTTCCAATGTCATCTTTAAAATTG
Organism: Tegillarca granosa; assembly: GCA_029721355.1. NCBI lineage: Eukaryota > Metazoa > Mollusca > Bivalvia > Arcoida > Arcidae > Tegillarca > Tegillarca granosa. Next base: position 5,381,219 of record CM056609.1, read on the forward strand.
TTGTAAAAGGAGAACAGTGGATAATCCAATCAGGACAATACTGGTATTTATGGCTTGAAATTCAGATTGTAGCCAACAACATTCATGCTGGTCCTCATGATTTTGACCTATTGAACTATTTAATTTGCATATTGTATTCTATTTATCACTTCAACATCATAGCAGGACTTCCACGTTTATGTCAATCTTATGAGAAAAATAATCATTTATGTCAAATAGATCGCACAATTTTGAATTTAGGCTACTGGTTGCTGCTTTAGGTTATTTTATGAATAATCTTTAAGACTTCACAAAAGTATTTGTCAATTTTAAGCCACATGTAATTCGATAGACACACCAGAATTAAGTCAAAAATGGAAATTATTTTATTGTATAAGATAAAATCAAAATAAATTTGATCATTGCATGAAGTCCGCTGTTAAGCTTGTGGCAGAACTTTTTGAATGATACTAGTTTATATGTCAACATGTCATGGTTAACAGTGAAAATCAAATGGAAATTATTTTATTGTATATATGAGATGGAATACTTTGACAGGTTCTAATCAAATTATATTGATTATTGCATGTAACTCTGTTTCTTTTTTAAGCTTGGGTTGGAACTTTTTGAATGAGACTACCTGGTACTTTATATGTCAACATATCATTGTCAAGGGTAAAATTAATTAGTCAAATTTATTTATTTTAGAGTCAAAGAGCCAGGATGAAAATGAAAGTTCTGAGGATGAAAATGAAGATGAAGACAATGATATGGATGATCGAGCTGAAAATGGGGAGAGTAGCGAATCTATAAATAGTAACAATGACATTGAACCAATGGATACAGATGATACACAAGAAGTGGATAATACTGATATATCCACAATAAATTCCAAAAGACCGGATAATCCTCCTGCTAAAGGAAAAGATATTCTGCCAAATTTAGAATCATCACTGAAAAATTCTCAAAGAGCTGACCAAACTCAACCCACTGATACCACTCAAAATTAATGGGCTTCATTCATGTGCCAATGAATTGTTTGTGCAGCAAGTACTAATTCTCTATTGTAATTGACCACTCCTTCAATCTTGTTCAACAATTTTGATACCAACTCAATTGAACTAAATTTTCAAATCATTCAGCAATTCTTTATGGAGCCAAAGGCTTTACACAATGGGTCATATATGTTCACATGTTCAAATCATTCAGATATCCTTATGGAGCCAAAGGTTTGACACAATGGACAAACATTTGCCTATATTTATGACCGTTAGCTGTCAACAAAGTTAATATAGGGTTTAGAAGTTTTGACACTGTTATCAGATGTGTCGTTCCTCGGACTTCGGACTCCACTCCAACTTGCCTTAATATTAAGTATAAGTATGAATGAATGAAAGTCATTTTTATACTGATTTTGATATTTATTTTGCCAATTCAGGTATTATATGTGTTATATATGGAATATTATGTTATATAATATTTATTTATTATATGTATATACAATGTACAGGCCATGACCCCACCACACTTAGCTGATAAACAGCAAAAAAGCTTACAGCATTATGTCGCCTAAATTGTCTTTCATAATTTTATTATTCTTGAACATTTCAATTTAGTGCTAAGACAATTAGAGATACCAATATTGTAGTTAAACATTTCTATATAGTGCTGAGATAATTAGAGATACCAATATTGTAGAATTCTTTTCTTTAATTCTTTTATTTCATAATTTTATGCCAGGGCTTTGTCACCTTGAATATTGTAGCTTTTTATAAGAACATTATTTTTTCTCCCATTTTATTGGATAATTTTTAATGTACATATTTCTTGAAACAATTTTGAATATCAAAGTTTTTTTTTTTATAGAATAAATAACATCCATGTTTAGTGAGGTTCACATTTTCAATTGGAAACTGATAAAAAATTGGAGTTGAGTTATTACTTAATCTGAAAACACAGGAAGTTTGGGATTTCTTTGTTGTTTATTGTTTTGTTGTACATGTATTGCCATTAGTGTTAATAATTCAAGTTGCCATTGACATTGATTAAAATTCTTTGATATCCGAGATTACAAAACATTTTTCATGTACATCTCAAAACATATATATAAATATAAACCTGAAAAATAAAAATACATGTACATGTATAAATGACCTAATATTTAAAGTCCCGGACTCATGATTTAAGGCCCATCTTGGGTTCAAGTTCCAATGAGACCGTTTGGTATATCCTTCACCTTGAGTAAGACATTTTAATACACATTAGTCTATTCAGCTGCCAAATGTATAAGTAACAGATGTATGTAAGGTTAACCCTGTGATAGATACATATGATAAGTCCCAGGTTGATTGGGATGTCCTGGATTTTGACCGTATAAAAACCTTTTCACAGGAACACACAAAATCTTAAGAATTTTTTCATTGTCTCAAATTTTGAAAAACTTGCCATTTTAGATTCCAGATTTGAACATTTTAAAACCTGTCCCACCGAGACAAACAAAATCTTAGAATTTATACCACATCTCGAATTTTGAAAAACCTGCCATTTTCAAGAAAAGAAACTGTATAGTCTTGTATAAAATATAATTGTGTTTCATGAAAAATTCTCTTGGCAAAAGATCTTTTTTGAAATAAATACTTAATACAATCCAATTTTTATTGACAAAACCAATGTAACCATAAGCATGAAATTAAATACTTGAAAGGCTGTAACATTCCAACAATGGCTATCCACAAATTTGATCGTGTTAACCCAGTGATGGACTGAGGTCAACGGGTATCCACAAATTACCTCGAGATTATCTCTGTAATAGACTGACATTCCATCCAGCAGGACATGTTCCACTTTTAGTCATTTTATGTTTTTAAACTGGGATAAACAATGGTCTTAAAACCTTATAGACTTTGGGACAGAACTATACGTCTGTAATCATAAAAACCAGAATCCTTCATTAGAAACCACAGAAACTAACCTTAAATTTTACCGGTTAATAAACATGTCATTGTTTTTGGTGTCTCCTTTTGCTTTATTGTAAACCTTCATGTAAAGATATAGATAGAGAATTTTGTAAATAAATTTTCTTCACATCTTTCTCCTCTGTTTTCTTCTAAGTTTAAATGATCTCAACAAATTCAATGATGTGTTGTGTGTGTACAACAGTATGTGCTATACAAGATGTATTACATGTCCAGATATATTTTACCAGTATACACAGATATTGATATGTATCAGAGTGTGCCATTTGTGTTCAGAATTTAAAAAGAAAAATGGGGAATTAGAATTGTGTCATTAATTTAAAATTTATTATTTTATGTAATTTTGTGTCTGTCTTATTTGTATTTTTTAGTCAGTCAGTTTGTCTGATAAAAAAATAAGTAACTGTATTTGTTTATTTGTGTTTTTGTTTTTTTTTTTTTTTTGTTTTTTTTTTTTTTTCTTAATTGATGCATTTGTTTGTAGGTATGGTGCTAATTATTTTTTGTTTAATTTGAAAATTTCAAATATCAGTTAATGATTTTTGTTACTCCCACAAACATGTAATGGTATATATATATGTATGTATGTATGTTTTATATACAAAAATGTCTGAATTATATTTACCCCCCTTGCCATATGATAATTTAATGTGTGAATGATAATTACTGAGTTTTTATGATATTAATTTTAATATAGATCATTTTGTTTAAAAAAAATAAAATCAAAAAAATCTTCACATTAGATGCAATGTAGATATCTTTTTGTACTGTGAATTTGTCTGACCAATAGTAGGTCGAGGGTTTGAATCCTGGCCATGTCTGACAATTAATCAGTCTTACCAATAGTAAATCTATCATATATTTTATAATATCATACTTTTAAATGTTACAGAAATAACATAGATTTGAGTAAATATTACATTCTAGATGTCATAATGCTTTCAATGTTTCAACACGGTCTTGTACCTGAAATGTTTACTAATTTTTAGGTCCGTTAGAGGACCTAAGATAACTAAACTTTTGTTGCAGCCTTTAAAGTTCAATTGTTCATTACTATCGACAAATATAGAATTATTTATTGACAAAATTTTATTTGTAAGTAAGTTACATATGTAAAGTCTTTTAGAATGTATTTTCATGGAGAGTCCAGAATTTCCTTTATCAAACTCTTTCCGTTACCTAATTTTTGGAACTTTTTTTTTTTTTTTTTTTTTTTTTTTAATTTTTTTTTTTTTTTGGATGAGGCGAGATTGGAATATCAGAAGAATCCAACTTCAAGTTTAGACAGAACATGACTTGTTTCCTGACAATAGAGAACAAGTAAAACACCAGTGTATATTATTGTTCCATGACAAAATTTAGTGCAATTTTTGTCGTACTGCTCAAATACCCAGAGCCTTTTTTTTTTTTTTTTATTCGCTGGAGTTTTTGTCATTATAATTTAATTTTGCTGATACAAATGACTGGATATGACGTAGTTGTTGCTTGGTGTAGTTGTCATGTTCATACGTTTTTTGTCTAAACCTGTCCATAATTGTTTGTACTAAAAATTTACAACTGCACACATTCACATGTTTTCATTTACAGGGAAACAATTTAGCATAATTGTTTATCATAGCTTTCTAATACCATCTCCAACAGTAACTTTTTTTCATGAAATTAGGTAGTGGACCTTTCAGCACTGCTGGTCATATGTATGACTCTTATCATTTTGCCATCATTAATTTTAGAAATGATTTTCATACTTTTAACTGTTTAGACTTAAAAGTACTAAGGCATACATGAAAATCTTTTTGGGTCTTCTGTTTCACATAATTCTGAAGCACATCACAGAGCCTTTTACCTTCTAGTTTCACATCCCACCCTGGTAGATTCCAGTGAGAGTTTTACTGGCACTCTGGTTTCATTCAACATCTTAAACTTATCACATAGATATAACGACTCATAACTTAGGAATAAAAACCATTTCCCTTCTCCAGCCCAATATATAATTCAATTTGTTTATTTAAAGGTCACTTTTATTTCACCTCTCAAATCTTACATGTAATGCAATATGTTTATAAAGGTCACTTTTATGGGATTTCACTTCTCAAATCTTACATGTAATGCCATATGTTTATAAAGGTCACTTTTATGGGATTTCACCTTTCAAATCTTACATGTAATGCCATATGTTTATAAAGGTCACTTTTATGGGATTTCACTTCTCAAATCTTACATGTAATGCCATATGTTTATAAAGGTCACTTTTATGGGATTTCACTTCTCAAATCTAACATGTAATGCCATATGTTTATAAAGGTCACTTTTATGGGATTTCACTTCTCAAATCTTACATGTAATGCCATATGTTTATAAAGGTCACTTTTATTGGATTTCACCTCTCAAATCTTACATGTAATGCCATATGTTTATAAAGGTCACTTTTATGGGATTTCACCTCTCAAATCTTACATGTAATGCCATATGTTTATAAAGGTCACTTTTATTGGATTTCACCTCTCAAATCTTACATGTAATGCCATATGTTTATAAAGGTCACTTTTACATGTAATTTTATATGTTTATGAAGGTCACTTTTACGGGATTTTCAGGTAGTCTTAATGGACAGGTTTGATTAATTTGTATTGCTTTTTAAAATTTATACTGTTCATGTAAATTTTGTAATTTTTTTGTTAATATAAAAATTCAGATATAGACCATATGGTAATGAAGCTGAAGTTGTCTTTCAAATGTTTTTAGTAACTGATATGACAGCTACTGAGAGGTACTGTAGCTCTACAAAGATTAGTGTTAGTTGACCTTGAACTCAATTTATACTTATTAGTTATTTTTCTCGTTCCTGGCATTGCCATAAGGCGAGACTAAGGTGTTAATTTTCCGGTGTTGTCATTTGCGGTGGCGGTGTTTCAAAATGTGAAAGTTTATGTTGAAGTAAATTTTTTTTACTTGATCAATAACTAACCAGGCGAGACATTTAAATCCATGGAATTCTTGTTTTTGTTATCAGTCATTACAAGGTATGTCATCATTTACTTAATGTGAAAGTAATGTGTTATTTTCAAACAGGGGTCCAATTTAAATGCAAAAAAAAATCATAAAAACTGATCGGAAAAAATCGCCTGTTATATTAATTGAGAATCTCAAGTACCTAAGTACCTTGCAAACAGAACTGTAAGTTTAGATAGAAGTATTATGATTTATCTAACAACCAATTAGAAATGAAGGTTTTAAGTTAATATATAAAAATTTAGATTATATTTAAGTGTGTCTGTGTGTGAAAGTTATTGATGTGTTTAGTCAAGAAATGTTGCACCAGCTAATGAACATATGTGTACATTTTAGAATAATTGAATTTGACAAAATTCTAACGATTTCATTAGTTGAAAAGCGAAAATATGTTCAGGTCATTTCTCATTGACTCGAACGTAAATTAGCCACACCCACTCAAGTGCCGACGGTGACGTAATTTAATATGAACTACTTTTAATGTGCATCATTTTTACCTTGTTTTGAAGTTTTTAAAACCAAAAATTGCATAAAGTCATTCTATACTTTGACTAAGCTGTCTTTAAAATTTGATTATAAGCGTTTAATCTTAATTTAAAGTTTTTCGTTGTGTAATTCGCTTTGCCAATTACACAGTGTGCACAACGTCCATTCAGGTTATTTCTCAATGTCCCGAATAAAAATCAGATTTCAATGCTGAATTTTTTTCTTTGTAAATAAAATGAGAGAATCATAACTGATCATACATTGTATTCTCATATTTCTACTTTATCAAGGAAATGAAGCAAAATTCAAGTCAAATATAGAATACCGGATAATACATAGGTCATAAACAGAAGATATCAAATAACATATCAAATTAATTTTCTTTTTTCTTTTCTTTTCTTTTTTTTTTTTTTTTAAATGTTATTTGTGTAACAGCTTCTTTTAAAGACTATTCCAGTCAACTGATTTTTTACCAAGTCGCAATGAGGTTATTCTCTGCTTTTAGTTAGGCAATAGTAGGCATGAACAATTACCCATAATTCACCACTTTTTAACTAAATTTTCTGAGTTTTAATTATTATATAGTTTTGGAGAGATGTGACTCTTGATGTAAAATATTTAAATACTACCCTGGTATCTTTCTATAATTTATAACTTTATTAATTTTTGATTAAGACTGATTTGAATCGTCTTATTTAATTAGCTCCCTGTCAGGTGCGCTACACTGGCCCATTCCACATTGAGCTCCCTGTTGTTCAGACATACTTTGAAGCATAATATATTGTTTCATAAATGTTTTTTGTTTATATATATTCCATGCGCGTGTGTGTGTGTTGTCTGTCTGTTCTATCTTTCTCAGTATGTGTGTTCTTCGATTAAAATAAGTAAAATTGTTGTAATGAGATTATTAAAAGTTTATTTAAATTAATAAAAAATTATCAAGATGTTAATTCAGTGATTGTTTTTATTTCAACTGTTTGCCTTTGTAAACTGGATGGTATGTGGTGCATGGTTATACAAAATCTAGAATAAAACAAATACACAAACCAAACACCTCTCTCTACATTAGCTCAGTTACTTAGTTGGATGTTACCTGTTTCACCTGTTTGAGTTTGGCTTTAAAGCAGACCTATATAAACTGTATAATATAGGTCAGTTACTTAGGGGGTGTTACCGTTTCACCTGTTTGAGTTTGGCTT
>CM056609.1:5988966-6456466 GCA_029721355.1 Tegillarca granosa
CCCCTGTTGTCAGAAGCTTCCATAGAAAAAACTTTTTTTTACAAACTTCCTTAAAATATCCCTGTTAACAAAAGTTTGGGATGATATTTTTTTATATATAGGTCATGTTGATTGAAAAAGTAGGTTACTAGTCATTAGGTAAAAAATACTGGCAAAGACATGCCTTAAAAAAAAACTGTTTAGAAAATGTTTATATGAAAGATGTGCATGGCATTGAGTGGATTCAGCCTCTAGGTAGCAGACCTCAGTCATGAAATGACAGCCAAAATTGCCCAATTTTGGTCATACCACCTTTAGTGTTATGCACCCATATTTCAATAATTTTTAAAGTAACACCAGAAATGTTGATACTTTTTAAAATCAGAAGAATTCAAGCACTATTTCTATACTGAATTTATGACCCAAATGCAAATTTTAACAAGTTTAGCAAACATTTTGTTACCATGGCAACCACACAGAAAATTGTAAAATTTTACCTCAAAATAGACCATTTTCACAGAATCTGATGGTCAACAAATCCCGAACTACATATATTGGCACATATTGTCCCTGAATCCTCAAATATTACTTTTTTTCTTTTTCAAAAAAAATCAATACCTTGTCTGATTCATTTTTTCAGAAATTTGGAAAATGTGTCAATCATGCTAAAAGCACATGGCAATGTTTACATGCAAAATGTGGTCCAGGCATAGGAAGTGCATTGTGCGGCTCAAGTCCTTACGCTGGAAATATAGTGCGATAGTCATCCAACTCAGCTTAATTCTTTAGCAAACCTCAGAAGCTCTCACCCTGGCAAAATTGCAAAGTGCTATCTATTAACAAATTTAAATGAGCAGGGTCTAAGTAAAGACCCCTGAGTTTTTTATATGCACTACTTTTGACCGTCCCCCATCCGGCCTTATCACGACTGAGGTCTACTACCCTAGATCGGAAAGTCATAGGTTTGAACCCTGGCTGGGTCATATATAAGACATTTAAATTAGATAGTGAAACAAGTATCAACTTGTTTATTTTTGCCATGATAATCGATAACTTGGATAAGGGGAGTGGTATGCATGTCTGCAGCATACTGACTTTATGAGAGAGCACTTCTCCAAAAAGTCACCCTGATTGTGTGCTAGTACATTACAGAACATAATACATACTTACACATCACATTCATACAGGAACTTGTTTTTAGATAAATCCATATAGATTAATAACCTTGCATGTTCTTGTTGCAAAACGCTGAAAATTGAAAAATTGTAAATGGCTGTAAAATGCTGATACGACATCAAAAAAAATTACAACAACTACAATAACCACTTTGTGAAAATAGATAAGAACTTTTCACACACTTTACAGCATTTCAGCAACTTCTTTATTTCTTTTCTGGCCTTTTTTTACATTGAAATGAAAGAGAAATCTTTACTTGTGGATACAAGTACATTTTTGTTAATTTTTTAAAATTTCAAGCTACCCCGTTACTGCACATATGAATAGACTCGAACTGGGTTCCTTACCCCAACTTTCCACTTTTTCAGTTCTGTTGTACATGAAGAAACAATTTATAGAATTGGTTTTTGAATCACAGTGGTGTTGAAATCATGAATGTCCATTTGTGACTCTATAGTTCCATATATATATGTAAGACAAAACCTGAAAAGTTGGATAAAGAATTGATTACCTTATATTTTTTTGTTTTCTAAATGTTATTGAGTGTGAATTTATAAACCTTGATGTTATTGTGTATTTATGTTAAACTTATGCATACTTTCTATTCTGATATTTTGTAGGTAAATATGAAAGTTAATAGCAAGGCATTTAGGAGCAGGTACTATCCTAACCAATCTGGAAATGTAAACATTGGTAGATAAGCTTCATCCAGATATGTTTCTTTTGGAATGTATAGGGACTAATGTTGTTTTTACTATAATTGAACATGAATATGGGTTATTACGATAGAGGGAAGTAACAAGTATTTGTAGGATGGATCCGAATCAGAGACATCCATCCCCAGTTGGGACTGGAATGACCCAGACTTTTCCAGTGGTTCAGTCTGGGTTAGAGTTTCAATATGGAAGGATGCCTGGATTTCAACAAATGCAGGGAAAACCTATAAACATACAAGGCATGGTGGGAAATACTGTCAATACATATAATTACATCTCAAATTTCACTGGAATATTACCGCAAGGTCAGGGTTCTGTAATGACATGTGTTCCACATGGCACAGGTTCTATGATGGCTGCTGGTATTCCTCAAGGTCAGGCATCTATGAACATGATGACCGGTGTTCCAGGACAAGGATCAATGATGGCAAGTGTTCACCAGGGTCAAAGTTCAATGATGGCAGGTGTTCCACAGGGTCAAGGAGCCATGTTGTCTGGTATTAACCAAGGTCAAAGTTCTATGGTGGCTGGAGTTTCACAGCACATTCAAAGTTCTGGCATGACTGGTGCTCACCAACAAGGTCCTGTTATAGCAGGAACAAACCAGCAAGGTCAAGGATCTTTAATGGCAAATGTTCCTCAAGGACAGGGATCATTGCTAGCCAATGTCCCCCAAGGTCAGACTGGACAGATCATGACTAACATACAAGGAACAGCAGTACCAATGAATAGTTATATTTCTGCAGCCAGTTCTAGTGGTACTTTGCCATCCATGGGATCTTTTGTTGCTAGTTTTAATCAACCAAGTTTTAATATGAACCAGTATGTTGTTCCAAACTGTAAAGGGGGTATGGAAAGTTGGATTGGACAACAACAACAACCACCTCAAGCACAAGGGGCAGGAAATGCTCTTCCAAGTTTTGGCCATTTTCTAATGCCTCAGCAGTATCAGCAACAGTCACCACGGCAACAACAAACACAACATCCTCAACACCACCAACAACAAATTCAGCACCAGCAAATATTTCCTACAAATCAAAACCAAACTCGTTTTCCTAATGCTGTTATGCATCAAGCTGGGATGGGACAGATTTATCCAGCCTCGTCTTCTGTAAATCCAGTTATGAATCAGGGACAAGCATTTTCTAACGTTAACATAAATACAAGTATGAATGTGAATGTATCTATGCCAGACACATCTAGTACAGTTGTTGGACCTAATAGTGCTATGGGAGTAACACACAGTAGCAATTTAAATTTTCAGAATCCATGTTCAAATAGCTTACATGTGGTACAAAGTTCTACTTCTTCCGGGTCTACAATATCAGCAAGTTGTAACCAGATGACAAATACTACTTCAACTGTTATAACCACTATTAGTTCTAGATCTGCTGTTCCTGTCACTGCTAACGTGCATATCCGAACCTCTGTCTCACCTGCTGTTGTCCCGTCATCAGTCCCCATGTCATTACAGAGTAATGTTGTGAATAATTCTAGTTCTACTACAAATAACTCGATTGATGTGAAACAGGAAAATGATCTAAGTGCTTCTTCAGGTTGTGATAATAACAATAAATTGGACAATACCAAGCTCTCAGCTGCAGAGATATCAAAACATTCTGATGATAATGTTTCCTCTGACAAGTCTAGTATGACCAGTGGTGAACAAGTTCCTACACAAACTGTCATAGTACCATTTGGTTGGAGAAGGGTACATGAAGAGTCAGCAGTCACATATTACAGGTAAATGAATTTATTTAGTTACCCTGCAAAAATGCAGAAGAGTATGGTTTAGTTCATACTTGCATATATGCATGCTAGCTTTTAGTTACAATAATGGGATATTTGCAGATTCTGAAAAACAATAATGGGATCTATGCTGATTCTCTATTTCATTTGTGGTCCATGCCCAAATCATAGTTATAGAGTGAAGACTGTAAACTGTTAAATTTTCTTGGCTATAAATTTGAATTGTTTTCATTTATCACCATCATACATTTCTAAGTAGAAATGGCCAGGCATATATTGGAGTTTCCCATGGTACCATGTAATCAAATATCCCATAAGATTTGTGTAGAACATTTTTAAAGAAATCTTTTGCATAGAAATTAAAGGGTAAATATTTAGTTTTTTTTATGGAAAACATCTTCTTTTGCAATTTTATTGACAATTGAATTAAAACTTCACACAACTGTAATGGGTAACTGTGGGGTATAATGCTATTTTAACCAATTAGAATTAATTATGATTGTTAATAATTAATAAGTATTATGTACTTTTTGATTGTTGATTTAATTAGTTTATTATTTACCTGTATATTTATAGCCCAAGTAATACAAAACTGGGATCCTTACAGGAAATCAAGCAGTATTTATTAAGTGAAGGGACATGCAAGTGTGGGTTAGAATGTCCAGTTCTGGTGGAAAAGGTTTTTAATTTTGACCCCAGTGTCCAATCTAGACAGTGGTCTTTAGATGTACATTGTACCGAGGATCTTACAAAATTGTGTAATCATAAACGGAAAATTATTGCCATGGCAACATTTCAAAGTAGCAAATCATATCCTTTGGTAACAACATCGCCATCCTCCATATCTGGGATGGTTGGAAGTGCAATATTGTCGTCGGGTGTAACTACTGTGGCAGGTCAACCAACAAAAACTAAAAAAGGTAAATATTGAATGTTCATCTTTTGAATGTAGGTTTTTGGCCTTTTACAGTGAACATCCTAAATAATGAAATAGAGTAAAGAGTGAGTAATATTGTATGGTATGGTACTTCCCATGTGCTATCCAAATATCTACCAAATTTGAACAAGTTCTCCATTCTCCAGTTTTAATAAGGTCTTAATAGACAACAGACTAAAAAATTTTAAGACCTAGTTATTTTAAGCTTAGGCTTTTATAATTTGTAACATTTACTAATAATCATGCTTTGTTTATATGAAGAACTATTTTAGGAACCACATTCTTATTGTCATATCAAATGCATTAAAAATTTCCATTCAACATGAAGTTAATAGAATTTAAATAAAGATGAATCAGGTGTCTTGCATGATGAAAGGATTGTGAATTAAACAAACTGTGTTATACCGTCGACAGCAGTGCAGTAAAGCTTTCTCTTTGTAATGATACAAACCTTCGATATATATATATCACCATTCTAATTGCAGGGGATAGTCGGTTGACAAAATTCTCTGTCATTTAACTTGAAGTTTCCTACAGTTGTTAAAAATCAGTTGACAATATAAACATATTTTACAACAAAGCATTCATAGAAATTTGTTTATTTATTTAATTTTTGAAGGGAAATATCATCTACAGTTAAACTGATACTACTAGCCAACTAACATCATTGGAATATAGGTTTAGAGTCATGCCTGGTGCTTACACATTGTACATTACAAATTTGCAGGCCAAAAAATGTATGTTTCAAAGTTCAATCATTAACTTTACCTTCCCACAAGATTGCTTAAAGATCCTTCAGTGTCTTGCTTATCATTGAGCTCGCATTTATAGTTGAAAATCATTCTTTACTAAAATTTTTAATGTTAAAAGCTTTTTTCTTTAATTTTGATTATCTATGTGTACAAAAGTAACATTCAGTGATTTAAAATTTTATTATTGTTGGTTTTGTATTAAGTATCCAAAAAATCAGAAATTCATCATTTTGCAAGCATTTGAGAAGTTTTTGCACTGCCTCCTTTAATATACCTAACACTTCTGATGCAGTAATCAACATCTCACTCAATTTCCCAATTTTTCAAGCTCCAAGCCACAGTCCCAGAAATGTCACAGTTCATACTATACATATTTTTGTAATCATTGCATTTTTACCTAGGTCAGCCACCTATAAATCTGTTTGTCCTGAGCCATTTGAATATAACTTTATTTATAAATCCTAGTTTTAAGGGCCCAGATGTAAATAAATGATATAGATTTCTGCTTGGTTGGGATTTAAGTGCATCACAAGATTACCCTTTACCTAATCTAAAGTACTTGTAGCCTGTTGGGTTGGAGCAAAACAAAATTGAAGGTTTCATTCATGGAATTACCGGTAGATGTCACAAGCTTCTTGTGGCACGAAAAAAAATAGAATCTCTTGGTTTCAATCAACATATCTCATAATATCATATATAAAAAATTATTATGTACTTAAATATTTGATAGTTTTGGTTGTACCAGTAATACAAATTAATACAATTGTAAGTCAATTCATTGTAGTAAAAGAGGTTGGTAATAAATGTATAAGTTATATCATTGTCAGAAATAGAAATTTCCAAAAACAAAAACATAATGAGTGCTGCATAGTAATAATTTTTAAATTGTATATAGATGATCAGGGAAACATAGGGAAAATGAATGGAAACAAGGAAAACTTCTGGGGTTTGAACCTTGTAATGAACTGGAATCCTGTCAAGGAAGAAGACTTAGGCTCTCTCCTTGAAACAGGGTTAAGCACTATCTTGTATAGGCTCAGGACAGACTTGATATAATATTTCATTAAATGCACTGCTGTTTTAGATATGTACAGTAAAACTTCAATAACTCAAGGTACATCGATCTTCAAAATTTTAGGGTGTTTGAGTAAGATTAGAAACAAATTTATTTATATTTCCTATTGTCATATCTATTTTAGTTGTTTTTATTCCCTTCTAAGTTGAAGCTTTTATTTCTAATTTTGAACAAACATTTGATATTTAACAGTTTAATGATAATATGTAAAGTTAGTGTTATTTTTTAAATACATGTTAGTCATGTATGTTGTAAAGAAAAGTGGCCAGTAACCAAATTTTATTTTTGTTTGGTCTTTCAGAAATGGAACACAAAAAAAACACCAGAACTTTGCAATTACTGACCTTCTCCATTTTTCAATTTTTCATATAATAAAAGAGACAGGACTTTAGTCCTATTATAATTAGATGCCAATTGGGACTCCTTTAGATTTTTTTGAAACAACAAATTCTGAGTTAATGAAGTTCTGCTGTATTGTAAAAGATTTAAATATCATAAGATGATTTTGATTTTTTTTTACTTTCAGAAACTAAAAGTAAAAAGAAGAAATCCAAAGTTCAACAAAGTCCTTATGATGGTCTGCTGGTATCTCAGTTGTTGGCACAACGGGACAAGTTAAAATCGGGCCAGTGTAAGGCTGGTACAACATTTCCTGGACAGCAAAACAATGACAATACTGTGATAAAAACTCCGCAGGAAACACCTCTTAGTCCGGGTGGCAAAGGTCAAAATATGGGACACCAATTCAATAGTCTACCATCTCCTGCAGCATCAGACTCTGGGTCTCAAGGTCGTGCAAGTGTAAAGGACCCAGCAGATGACCTTGGTCCTATTTCTAGTGGAAAACCTATCAAATTGGATTTTAGTCGAGGTATAGGACCACTGGATGGTCTACAAAGAATGAGTGCTAATACCCCATCAATGAGTCCAGGTGCTGCCTCTGCAAAAACCAGTAACCAGTTTATGCAACAAAATCCATTAACTGTTCAAACTGTCTTTCCACAAGAACACTTTAAAGATCAAGTGTTTATCCAGCAATCTCCTCATACACCCAGTGGTCATTCTCCGGCAGGATTTGGATTTCCACAGGGTCAGCTGACATCATGTACTAATTACGGTGTTGGTGTTCCAATGGGAACTCCAATGAATATGCAACAAAATCCTGGACTTATTGTGCATGGCACCCCGCATCATGGTAATTTTCCGTTCTACAGTATTCAAAACCCACCAGCTGGACGTTATATAGGGCAAAATATGATGGCCAGTGGTCATCCATTTCATGGTGGAATAGGTCAGAATATTCCAGGACCCTATCACATGGGTCAGCAACAACAGCCACCACAGCAACAACAAGGCATGTTTCAACCACCTAATGCTATTTTACAATCCATGGTAGATGTAGGCTGGCCATCACAAGAACCAAAGAAACGGCAGAGAAAATCCAGAGCAAAAAAGGACAAAAAGAAAGTTAACTTGTGTGTTTGAAAGTGACACACCTCCTCCCAATGTTGATGTCAGTCAGCTTCAAGATCATGGAAGAGGTCCTATTCCAAAAGTAAAAAAATTATCACCATCATCAACCACAACAACCTCCTCTTCCTCTTTTCTTGAAAATCCAACAGCTTTTTTAGCAGAGCAGACGGCACTGATTAGCAATTCATTGACATCTACTTTATCTAGTCCTAAAGCTAGTAATATGGGAACTCCTTCGTCAGAAATTCCCATTTCGGTTAGTGAAACAAAAAACTGTGATACTGTTGATGGTGATATTAATAGTTCAGAGCTGCCTGAATCATCTGTATCAGCATCTTCATCATCAACAGAAATTTCTTCAACAGTATCCACAACAACTACTGCCTCTATAAACCCACCTTCAAAAACTACACAGCATAGTAACTGTTTTACGTCAGCATTGCCATCAGCAGTATGTACAAGTTCATCTTCTACACCTATTGGAATGTCCGTTTCCAGTATAACCCCAATTGGTCTGTCATCAGACTGGAGGTCATCCACATCAAATTCTGAATCTCATCCAACATCTACTCTGACTGACAGTAACAATGATATGTTTACTGAGGACCGATGTGAATCTCTATCTCCAGATTCTGGTCCAGAATGTCCAGCTCTGAATGAGACCATCACTCCGAGTTCTGTTGTTCATCATACAGCTACAAATGATACTGGCGAGGAACCACAACCATTGAAACCAGGATCTATAAAGTCCAACATAACTGATAAAAATATTTTACCAAATAAAACTCTGACTGTGTCTCATATTCAAACAAGTGCCAATGATAGTTTGACTACAACTGGAACAGCTGATGGAACAATCCTAGGCAAAATACCAGTTTCTCATGCTGGAACGGGTCCTGTGTCGCAGATAGAGAATGTTTTAGGAATGGTACATAGATGTAATAGGAATGTAGGAGGATTAAACCCAATACAACAGATGTTAGGTTGTCAAAACACGAATGAATTTCCAGCAAGTAATTTGTTGTCAGCAGCAGCAAGGGCACAGGTGGTTCAACAACAGCAGATGGGGCTCTTTATGGGGCAATCTCCTCATGGTTTACAGGTATCACAGTCATTACCAATCAATATGGGAACTGGAATGGCCCCTGCAGGGGGTGGTTTAAATGTTCCTTTAGGACTTGAATTTGGTACCAAGATTTCACAGAATAGCAAAGGAATGCAGATATTAACATCTGATGATGGTCAAATATTAATTAACCAGCAGGGCTTCCCAGTTGCTAACAGTGTTGGAATATCACTACAAGATTCTGCAAAATTTGGACCTGCCATATCACCTTCTTCCAAAATATCTTCACCTGTAAGTTCAACCACTTCCTTATCTTATCCAAATATAGGAATGATCAATAGTGGTACAGTTTCCCAGGAATCAGGCACTAAAATCATGGTCCAGTCTGTAAATGGTTTGACAAATGCCACAGCTGGTTTGTTAAAAGCTAATCAAATGGACCAATTGGCTAGTAAACAAAACTTGAATAATGTTCTTGCTCAGGCAGTCGGACAAGCAGTCTTGGAACAAAACAACACAAATCAAATGCAAGGACAAATGGTTAACACTCCGATGCCTCCGTTGTCCTTGCCAATTGTCACTGGTGTAACTAACTCATTAACCCAAGTCATTCCAGCTGTTAGTGGTTCTCAGCAACAGCAATCCATGATGAATGTGTTCAACAGTATGGGTATTAATGCATTACAAAATGGATCTATGATGTTGGGACAGATTCCAGCAGCTTTGTCACAGGACACCATGCAATCTATGTCACTTTTAAATGGAACACTGCCTGCTGCTGCTTATCTAAACAACAATATCCCTGGAGGATTTCCCAGATTTGTGGCATGCAGTAATGGCATGGTTAACATTGATTCACAGTCTGGCTCAGGAAACACCGTTGTTGATTTGGGATTTGCAACAAAACAAGGACAGTTGGCAACTCATGTGATTTCAGGAGACCCCAGCTCAGGATGTGTTCAGTTAAAATCATCTCAGCCTATTGATATGGCACAACTTGGAAATAAGCTATCAGTTCAATGTGATGGTACCGAACAGGTTATGCAACCAACAGTTTTGTTACCTAACATTCAAATGCCACTTGTACAACTACTGGGAGGAACAACAGACCAAATGCAAGTTAGTCAGAATTTGGATAAAGCCAATATGCAGCAATTTGCCACTATTCCTAACTCGGCAGAACTACAAGGTATGATTAATCAACTTCAAGCTGCAGGACAAACACCAGTTGGGGCTCCTCTAAATCTGATGAATGTTCAACAAGTCTGGAATAATTTGACAACAGGAAATAACTTGACAGCCATGCAGCTTCAAACTCTACACCTACAACAACAGTTGTTACAACAAATACAACAGTTACAGGGAATGCAGACTCTTATTAGTCAGTTTAATGTACAAGGTAACCCTAACAACACCATTACAACTGTTGCCAACAAAGATGGCAACACTATGGCAACCAATGGACAGCTTACTTTTACTGTTTCTACTAATGCTTCTTTAGAATCTGTCATAAATTCAGAATCTAAAACTAGTGTAGCGTCTGTGACAAACTCTGATGCTGTTGCTATGGGAACTATGGTTAATGATGTTTCTACTACAAGTGATTTCTATTCTCAAGACAAATCAGAAGAAAGTGATCAAGAAGAAGGTTCTTTAGCTGATGATAACTGTGAGCAAGAAAAAGAAATTGAAAGGGAATGTAACTCTGAACTTGACTTAATTACTGGTGTACCTGCTGTAGAAAATGAAGTTGTTTCATCTTCTGTACAAACCGACAAATGTGTTGAAACAACAGAAACTAGTTGTAGAGAGGATGTTAAAGAACATGATATTGAAACAGTTAAAGAAAGAAAAAACTCTGTAAATGTGACAAGTTCTGTTGATACGGTTAGTGATAACCAAATGTCAGAACAGTCAGAAAGCAGTACTGATGGGCAAGTGGTAAATAGTGATACTGATAAGTTAGTAAACTCAAACTGTACTAAATGTTCTAAACAAGAAACTGTCAGTGATTATGTTCAAACTCAGTGTCATTCTGAAGCTTGTGTTCAAACTCAGTGTCAGTCTGAAGCTTTGAATCTAAGTACATTTAAATCAAGAAGTACAAAACCTTGTAGTGACATGGAAGCTTCAAATGAAAAGGAGACAAATGCTAGTCAACTTGTAAAGAACAGTGACAAACAGAATGACACTTTGAAAAATACAATTACAACATTTGGAATTCAAAAGGACAAAGAAGGGAAAAGTATATGCAGGTCAAATTTAAGCTTTGAGAAATCTAAAGACTGTGATAAAAATGAATTCAAAGTTAGTGATAGTGTTCAAAGTTCTAATGATAAAGATAAAACTTCAGCTGTGAGTTTAGATAAAAACCGAACTGTAACATGCTCTGTTAGTTCAAATATGACTGTAGGATCAACTATTGCTGGTAATACTAGTGTTAGTGATTTACCTCTAGCATCTAATGTTAATATTGCTACATCATCATCTTCCACAACTACTGAAAACTTCTTTTCAAGTCAATCTCGAGTGAAATCTAGTCCAGAACACCGTTCCAGCATTGCTGAAAAGCCAGTAGAGGCAACATTACCGTCAGACATTATCACAACCAAGAGCATGGACATTCGGAACTGTAGCAGGATACATCTGTATCAGGCAAGTCACATGGTTCAGTCTGTGGAACTTTCCAGTGAAACAGCAGAAAAAGCAGCAGATGCATTGACCATCGTAAATAAATCTGCTAAAAGACCTCTTGACATGGAGGACTATTTAGATGGTAAGAAAATTTTGTGTTATTGAAATGAAGGTAATGTTTTAATTGTATGTCAATGGTTGATTCTTTCTTCTTGGCTTCTAGATATAAGCATTCTCTGTAGCAGTCTAAAGTAGAACTCTTCGGATATGCTTTTATTATTACTGAAAACAGGAGCTCTGGTTTTGAGTCTCATTCCAAAGATTTCTTCAGAAACTAGCTTTTTTATCTCTGGTATGGACAGGACTGAGGAGATGAAAATCACCAGAAAATTGACAGATCGAGTGAGGTTAAACATTTTTAGCTCACCTGAGCACAAAGTGCTCAAGTGAGCTATTGTGGTGGGTCATTGTCCGGTGTGCGTCGTGCGTCGTGCGTCAACTTTTGATTGTTAACACTCCTGGGGCCACAATTTAAGTGCAATCTTAATCAAACTTTCTCAGAATGATCCTCTTGACAAAAGCTAGCTCAAGTTCGTATATGGGCCATGTTGGGTCAATATCTAGGTCACTAGGTCAAATTGTAGAAAAACCTTGTTAACACTCCTGAGGACCCGATTTCAGTCGAAACTTCATCAAACTTAGTCAGAATGATCATCTTGACAAAAGGTAGCTCAAGTTCGTATATGGGCTATGTTCGGTCAAGGAGTAGGTCACTAGGTCAAATTGTAGAAAAACCTTGTTAACACTCCTGAGGCCCCAATTTTAGTCCAATCTTCATCAAACTTAGTCAGAATGATGCTCTTGACAAAAACTAGTTCAAGTTCGTATATGGGCCATGTTGGGTCAATAAGTAGGTCACTAGGTCAAATTGTAGAAAAACCTTGTTAACACTCCTGAGGACTCAATTTTAGTTCAATCTTCATCAATTTTAGTCAGAATGATGCTCTTGACAAAAGCTAGCTCAAGTTCGTATATTGGCCATGTTGGGTCAATAAGTAGGTCACTAGGTCAAATTGTAGAAAAACTTTGTTAACACTCCTGAGAACCCAATTTTAGTCCAATCTTCATCAAACTTAGTCAGAATGATCATCTTGACAAAAGCTAGCTCAAGTTCGTATATGGGCCATGTTGGGTCAATAAGTAGGTCACTAGGTCAAATTGTAGAAAAACCTTGTTAACACTCCTGAGGACCCAATTTTAGTCCAATCTTCATCAATTTTAGTCAGAATGATGCTCTTGACAAAAGCTAGCTCAAGTTCGTATATTGGCCATGTTGGGTCAATAAGTAGGTCACTAGGTCAAATTGTAGAAAAACCTTGTTAACACTCCTGAGGACCCAATTTTAGTTCAATCTTTATCAAGCTTAGTCAGAATGATCTTCTTGACAAAAGCTAGCTCAAGTTCGTATATGGGCCATGTTGGGTCAATAAGTAGGTCACTAGGTCAAATTGTAGAAAAACCTTGTTAACACTCCTGAGGCCTCAATTTTAGTCAAATCTTCATCAAACTTAGTCAGAATGATGCTCTTGACAAAAGCTAGCTCAGGTTCATATATGGGTCATGTGGGGTCAATAAGAAGGTCACTAAGTCAAGTTGTAAGAAAACCTTGCTAACACTCCTGGGGCCCCAATTTTAGTCAAATCTTCATCAAACTTAGTCAGAATGATGCTCTTGACAAAAGCTAGCTCGAGTTTGTATATGGGCTATGTTCGGTCAATAAGTAGGTCACTAGGTCGAATTATATAAAAACCTTGTTAACACATATGAGGGGATCCATTTTGGACCAATCTTATCAAACTTAGTCAGAATGATGCTCTTGACAAAAGCTAGCTCAAGTTTATATATGGGTCATTTTGTGTCAATAAGTAGGTCACTAGCTCGAAATATAGGAAAAAATCTCTTTTAAAAATAGAAGCTCCAGTTTGCCGAAATCAAGCTGAGTGTACATCATTTTCAGGTGAGGGTCCAGGGCCTTCATGGCACTCTTGTTTTAGTTCTGGGTGAAATCTTGAGAGCTATTGCTATCTTACAGACATTCTCTGTTCTACATTCCATCCCATCTCTGGTATAACTTCACATATGATTTGTTTTTGATGCAGGTTGTCTTGAGCTATCATTGTTAAGATAAGGTTCTTGTAAGCTACATTTTTTTCTTCAAATTAATGTTTATTTGATTTATTATCATTTAAGCTATGGATTTATATATAACCCAGATACAAAGATAGAATTGTACTAGTATATAAGAATCACCCTGACAGTTTGTCCACCCATGTACTGTTGCTCTGTAACTTGCGCACTGTACTTGGCACAAATGTACATGTATACCAACATAAAGCAATCTGTCACATACCAAATCTGAGTGGGAAAAAACCAACTTGATATTGGTGACTGAGGTATTTGTCTCGAAAGAGATTAATGTAGTCTTTTTCTATATTTTCACAGTATAGACAAGTCATATTTCCTTTTAATTTTTGACATCTATTAAAAAGTTAAATTGATGTATTTACTAACCTGAAATGAGCCTTTTAGATCCCCAAATTCTATTCACAACTTCTGATTTGTCTTTTTATATAAAGAGATTGTGGACATTTATATTTGATTGTGTTGTAGAAGATGCAGATGATTCTACAGAAGAGGCTGGTATCTCATCATTCCCTAGGTGCTTCAGTATTGGGGATTTAGTTTGGGGCCAGATCCGAGGGTTTCCATCTTGGCCGGGTAAAGTTGTACATGAAACAGAAGTTATAGATGGACACCAGCCAGAAGATGGAAAGGTAATCTACATTTAATCTCATTTGGTTTTATGACGGCATGGAACTCGATTTTTCTTCATATAGTTGGACTCTGACGCACACAAGCACACACACACACACACACACACACACACACACACACACACACACACACACACACACAATGCTTGTTTGGGTGGTAATGATTAAGCCAGCTAAATAAACTTACTTATCAAAAGCATGTGTAAATTTAGTATTCAAGATTTTTAACTCTATCTTTTTTTACTGGAGATTATAATGTTTAAAATACATATCTACCAATTGCACTCATGTCAAGTAAAATATAAAAAATAATTGTACATATATATTAATATTGCAGTGTTGGGTAAAATGGTTTGGTGATCACACATTTACTGAAGTAGAGCCAGATAAATTAAAATCATTATCTGAAGGCTTAGAAGCACATCACAGAGCACGTAAAAAACACAGAAAGTAAGGTTATACATACTAGTAAGATAATTTATCAGATTCATATGCATGACTACATACATGTACATTTGTAATAGAGTAACAATGTTTTACGCCCCAGTTAAGATTCTGTTATATTGAGATGATCAGTTCAATGAGGAACCGGCTATATTCATTACACTTGGATCTTTCCTGGATTTAAACCAAATTAATGAGACAGCCTGTGATTGATAAATCGGCAGTTTTGACATGTCAGCCAATGAGGCTTCCTTTTATCTACATGTTAATTCATAATACAACAGTCATTGACTATTTTTAGCTCTGAATGTTTAGTTTTTAACAAGTTTGTCAGTACTGAAACCTTGAAATATCTATAAAGAAAAACAAAGTCCTTGTCATACCCAGCTTTGTATTAAAACTTGTAACCTCCAACTAATAATCTTGAATTCTACTAATGACACACACTTGTGCCTTGTAAAACTGAAATAATTTTTTTCAGAGGGATTCAGATCATTCTGATATTTACACAAAGACCTATTTTAATGAAATTTCAAATTAATTGTTAAAGTAATAGGTTTTTTTGCAAGTCAAGAACAATGAACCTGTAGCTAGTTATTTCATGATATGAAGTGGTACAAGTTGAACTGAAAGTTGGTATGTGATTGCTTCATACTTGTCACTGCTGCAGGTTTGATTCTAATACTGTGTAAACGATGTTGTTTCTCTCATAGCCTTTTGATTGGACAAGCAGGTGACCAATAAGTTGTCAGTTATTTGTTATCGATAATCGATGTGCAATCAGTATTCATTTATTTAGTTTCACAATCATACCTAAGATTTCCTTAAATCAGGCAAATTTGAAATCTAAATAACTTTTTTAGCTTTTAAGATATTTTAAGAATTTATGGTGTTATTTTGAAGATCAACTCAAGTTTATAACATCTGTTTAAATTTTTGTAAAAAAAGATTCTTATCCTTAGTTTCAAAAATAATTGCTAAGTTAAGGCTAATCTTAGTTAAGTAATGATTGCAAAACGAGCCAGTTCTTGTTTTATAAAAGCAGTTAATGGGCATAATCTTGAATAATAATTTAATGTGAAATCAGATTACAGTCTCGAATGGCTGACGTAAAATAGAATGCACCAAATCAATGATAATTAATTGTTTTCAGATTGAAAGCTATTTCTTAAAGAAATACTTACATGTATACATATATAAACTTACTTTCAGAGGCAGAAAAATGAATTCCAACTTAGAAGCTGCAATACATGAAGCTATGATTGAACTAGACAGACAAACCACATTAAATTTGGAGAGTAAATCTCAGTCATCCAAGATAACCATACAGAGGGGTAAAATGAAGAAAAAAAGAGCACGTTAGTAATCTCACTTATCACAGTTGATAATACAGAAACAAAGTGAAGGAGAAAACAGCACGCTTGTTATCTCAGTCTTCAAAATTAATGATACAGAGACAAAGTGAAGGAGAAAGGAACATTTAATGTTCATATTTATTATAAAATGCTGGTTATTTTTTGACAAAGTATTTGACCATATATGTAGTTCTTGTTGCTGGTTCTTCTCTTGTCCATATTTCCTCTTCCTCTGAAACACTTTGTTTCAGGCAGCAGTGTGTAGGGTTAAAACAATTTCTTTATTTAAAAAAAAAAGGTTTATTGATACCACATAATGTTGGAAGGGATTTCGTCTCATTTGGATCAGACTGAAAATATCAGCGAAACCTTCAAAACCATAGATCTAACCTAGATTGATAGGTGATTTTTATACAAAAAATTCAAGATTTTAATTTTCAGAATTAGGTAAATAGAAGTACTAGTATTTAGTAAAATGATTTGTTGAATTATGCGAAGATACTGAAATGTATTAATTATGGTTCAAAACTGGGTCAGTTCACCAGCCTGGAATATATGACTTTTCAATCGCTCGCACCTCTAAAATTTTGTTATTTTTTAATAAGTTATGTGTATGTTCATGTAAAGATAATTGAAATATCGGATCCAGACCATTTAGCATTTCAACTTTATTTTGAAATTTGGATATACATGTACTTTTGTAAATTTATTCTGTTAACTGTTTTTGGTTTTCAATTTATAAACATTACATTTTTTTTTTTTTTAATTTTGCAGTTTTGCCTACCATTTTTATTATTCAAAAAGTTCTCCTATAGTGCTTTTTGAGTTTTCTCTCTGCCAGTTAACTTTCATCATCAAACATTGCCTGCATATTTCAAATTTTAATTTCAGTTTACTGTAACACAAAATTGTGATACATATTTTCAAAATATTTGTTTGTCCATTTTTGAATACCAGTAAGTTAGCTTGTTTTTCTATTTCTCAGTTAGTTGCTTTCCAAAAGACATATTGCTTCTTTTGATATCCCTAATTGTCAAAAATGATTCTGTATATCAATATGAAATTGAAAAAGAAAATCTTAAGACATTGTTACTATTAAATTTTCCACATTTATTTTTTTCATAAAAGTTTTTTGTACTATTTATGATGTTTCTTATATTTTATTATAAACATAGATAAGTTCACAATTTAAATTTTAAACAAAAAATTCAGATAAATGCTGTTGATTATTGTGCTAAAGGTGACTGACAAGGGAGATAATTTGATAGTTTCAGATTTTATTGTAAGTAAATGGATTTCATTTTATACATATATGTGCTCTATATGATGTTTTTTCAAAATTCAACATTTTTTAAAAACAATATACATTCTTTTAGTGCTACCTGCTAACTTACATGATCATAATCATATATTTAAAAAGTTTCATGGCAGAATTTATTATATCCAAAATTATCTTTTTATTAGAATTTTTATCATATTTTACTTGTTAGAGAACCCGGAATTTTTTTCCCCATGTGATAAGCATATTTTGCATTTTTAATTTTTAATGAATAGTACATGAATTAATGATATGAAAAAGTTAATTATCTGAAATTGCATTTGTATCACAACATTTTTACAGGAAACATTGCTACAGTATTATACATGTATCTGGATATAAAATTGAGATTGTTTAAGAAGCTTGCAGGCTTCTGTTTCACATTCAGTTCTTATTCTAATTTAATTTTAACAAATAATCGTTTCTGACAAAATGAGAGTCAGAAATTTCAAATGATATCTTTAATTTCTAAATATCTTGAAATGCAATGTAATGATTCAAATTAAATTATATAAAAATCGTTGAAAATATTGATTATGTTTGATATATTTCTTCCATGGTAAATTCATGTTTTACACTACATTGATCATATATTGTAACCATAAACTTTTGTGTTTTCTATATATAGGCCCAGTATTGTGTGTTTCACATAAAAGTTCTGCAAATAATAAATAAATTGACTAAGGGCAGAATGCTTCATTTTGATGCAACTGTTTTTTGTAATGTCATTTTGTATTGTATCAGAAATGCACATTTCAAGGTCTGTGAACCATGCTTGTAACTTAAAGTAGACAACAGTATCGGCCCTGAAATGGAGAATTGGAGAGAAAAAATGTACTTATTTTATTTCCAAAAGGTTGAAACAATTTCCTGTTTTTCGCACAATAATTTTTATTATTATTATTATTATTATTATTTTATGAATGAAGTAAGCAAAATATCATGTTACAAAATAACAATATATATATATATACATCTTGTTGTTACTATATATTAATATATAACTTTCACACTTAATATTGTTTTATCGGTACAATGAGTATATTGTATATATTCATATGTATACTATACACATATAAATAATATCGAGTACATTGTGAGTGAGCGTTTGAATGGGGTTGGAGTTGTTTCATAAAACCTTAATTCGTTCACGTTAATTTATTTTGTATATTATCGAAGAGAGGAAATAATTGATAGAGATACCATGTTTTACCGTATGAAATACAAATAAACCAATGCACGAAGTTGGTAAATAAATGTATGTTGTAGTGCCCAGGGCAATACTAAAGGTTTCTGTTACACTATTATAATATTGTTTGTTTTTAAAACTCATCATTGTTTTTGTTTTTCATGAGTGTATGTGTGTGTGTGTTTATTGTTGGTGGTTACATGGATTTTTGCAGGATTTTTTTGTGTATGTACTCAAAGTACGGACTAACATGCAATATTAAAAGCAGTGCTAAATTTTAACTTATTCAATGTTGACAGTTGTGATATAAACCTATTTAATAATATCTGTTTATAGCATTCTAGATAAACAAATTACAAAAAAATATATACTGCTTCTAAACATCATTTTAATAATAAGTTTTCAAAATCTTCATTGTATTGATCAACATATCTTTTCGATCTGCATATTTCATTTACCAGTTCCATTCTTGTGAAAGTAAAGAGAAAAAACATAGACTCTCGAGTTTGAATTGATGTCTATAAGGAAATAATAGTTTGATTTTATTGCACCAGAACACACTTGATTTTGCAAGTGCATGTAGCACCTTTTGATGCCTTTGGTATCAGTGAAAGGGCTAACTAGGGCCATATATTTCTTGTGACAAATCTTTGCTGAAATTTTCAACATTCTGACCTTTTATCTATCCTGCTTTAGAAAACTGTGCATGTATGCTTCCTTTTATTATTTGTAGCTTGTTTTTTTCCTGGTGGCAAGGTTTAAAAAGTATTTACCTTGTTAAAGTTTCCTTGAAGAGTTTTAACAAATAAATTAAGATTTAAGAATAATAAATACACAAAAATTTAATTTTAATTTTTTTTTCAAAGTCTGTGTTTATAATACTGGACACAAGAATACTGAATGGACACATGCATCATCTCATGTGCCCCTTATTACCTTGTGTAATGAAGTAGAATTGTTATTAAAATGATATTTAGATCCAGTGTGTTTGTGAATTGTGTATTTAGAGTGCTTAGCAGAATGTTGTATTTTTTCATGTATATTTTAAATGCTAGATTTTCATCTTTATCCATAGTAAATGTTTATAATTATTATTATTATTATTATTATTATTACATTATTATCATGCTGCATTTAGCTTGAATTTTAAGCATTTTAATCTTTTGAATAAGAAGAGTCTTTTTATTATAACATAATAATGTATTTAAATATCGGACATGTTTGTTACATTTTGTGGTTAATACATTAGGTTTGTTTTTCTTTATTTTTTTTTATTGATTATTAATTGACTATTGGGTGATTAGACTTTTTATTGAGGATTTTATTTTAAAAAATAAAAATGGCTTTTTTGTTTTTAAAATTATCTGAAATGAAGGAATTTCATTAGTGTGTGTTATTTTATCTACATGTATTTTATTATTGAAATACTATTTAATATTTGCATTACTTTATTTGTTGGAAGATTATAAGATGTATGATACAATTTTGGCATAGTTTACGCATCACGGAGTATATACACAATACAGTGTACACTTAAAATGTGTACATTATGTTATTAAATATCAAAGATTCATTTATTTGTTACAATAGTTGTTGTGTTTATTAAGTGAATGCTGAAATTTAAAAAGCTCCAAAAATGTCTGGCAGATCAAGCCACTGTACATATACTGGTAATGAAGAATTCCAAATTCAAAAGAATTCCAGTCTGATTGGAGGTAGTCATCTAATATATCACTGGGAAATATCCACAGGCCAATGGAGATAATTGTGTTTTACAATCAAGCCAAGATTCTTTAACAGAGTTAAAGATGGCGGAGAAACTGAAATGTCATAAAAAAAGCCCCCACTGACAAACCAATTGAAGGGATTACTGTAAGGAGCCTGTAAGTTTATCATGTAAGCAGTTAGTGTCAATCTGGACATAGCATTAAGTATGAATTAGTCACCATAATTTATATACCTGTTTGTATGTATTTCTCATATTGAAACTCATAAGGCACATATGTTATTTGAATTGTATAATTTCACCTTTGATTTAGGACGATAAATTTGCAAAATTTTGTCTCTGTTAATGTCTGGTGTAAGACAATGTAGCCGAGAAGAGGGGTAGCACTTTAAACGTGTCAGAATGATGTGATAAAAATTTCTCCTTGTGATGAAAATCTGATCAGGGACTCAGTTTTGCTATGACCATTGTGAAAAAGATTCACAAAACAGACATCAATAATAGGTAAAGTTGCCTCAGAATCTTCATGATGTATGGAAAAAAGAATTTAAGCTATAATTGTCTTTATTTGAATCATAGGGTTATAGTTTAACCAGAGTAATATACAAAGAAATGATCAGTTATTTGTGAAATTGACTGTCTTGATATTCAGAAAACCCTTATATGAAAAACACTTCACTGTATGCTGTGGTTGCATGTATTATGCCACACACAAATGTACATGTAAACAATTCTATATACCTAGAGATACAGTTTGTAGATACACCTAGTAGCATTTTAATGTCCATTCCACAGAGAAAAGTATTCCTGCTTCTTGGAGATGATAACCCTTTAACTGGAAATGATTTATATTTGTGGTTTACAATTAAACAGAAAATTTCAAATGCACAAATAAACTGAAATTCATATTTGTGGTTTCCAACAAAACAGAAAAGTTATAAATACATGTACACATAAATAGGTACAACATTTAACATAACATTTCTAGGTACACATTAGTTATATGAACCACTTGTGTAGCTTAGTTGGTAGAATGCTTGCTTTGTAAGTCCGAGATTGAGAGTTTAACCCCTGGGTCTGGCAAAGACTTGAAAATTGGTAGCGACTGTATTTTATCCAAGCACATAGCATTTAGAAATGAAAGTCACAGGGTCCTTGGGATGAGACCTTAAAAACTGATGCCCTGTGTCATGGCAGAAGTGGCACGTTAAAGAACTCTCCCTGCACATTGCTCTAAGCTCACTTCAAAGGTCAAAATTTCTGCCACTTTACCTATATATAGCTGGTGACATCTTGATATAAGTGAAACATTCTTGACTGGGACATAAAACGCCATTAAATCAAATCATAAAACATTAGTTTATGGTTAAACAATAAAATATTGAGTTTATAACATATAACAACTGATTTATTGTACAAGCCCTTTGTCCGTCTGTGAGATACAATGTACATGTATAAAGTATTGATTTAGTACGGAAACTGAATAAATATTTTATCAAAGTATCAATAATGAGGTAGAAATGTTAATATATGTTACTCACACACACACAATGCACACACAAACACACACACATTTTTTCTCTGACATGTAAAGACTTTACATAAAAACCACTAAATAAATTTTACCAGTAATACATGTATAAAACAGATCAGTATCATTCTTTGCAGTTTCAAACCATATTAAAACAAAGCAATTGCATCATTCAAAATTTTTTTATAGATAAGATCAACTGATAATTGTACATTTAAAAGACAAATAAATACAATATCGTGTTAATGAAAGACCAAGTACATGTACATGTAGATATAACATTACAATGGATTTACTATCACAGTCAATGAATACTTATACATATATATATTATACAGTTTGTTTATATAATGCGTAAAATACTTGTCCTCAATAAAATTTGAATTGATATTTTGATTGGCTTTGATTCTGATTTTGTAGCTGAATAATTTTTTTTTCTCACCAGTTTATTTCAATTTTTCTTTCTATAAGAGCTATTTTAATTTAGACAGGCACTTTACTTGAGGTCAAGTTTTCTTGCTCTCTGTACATTTATAATACAAAATACAATGTTTATTACTGTACATGTATATCATAACAGAGGCTTAAACAACAGTTTGATAGAAAACATGTCAATAAACAGTCTTTGATAGATACTGTAAAATTACAAATATTCGTTGGGGATTAAATTTTGTTATTTTTTTAAATTTTTTGTGGGTTACTGAACCACAAAATTAAATGTCATTGAAATTTTTTTGATTAACATTGCCCTTTAATGGGAATTTTTTCACTAAACTCAATTCAACCAAAATTTCTACCAACAGAATTTTTTAAAAAGGCAAAACCACAAAATTTTAACCCAACGAATATCAATGATTCTACAGTACTTCATTCTTTATGTGATTCTTCCTTTGTCCCTTTATTCTCAACAGTTTTAAGTTGACCTGGTTTGATAACAATGTCCAAGACTTCCTGTTTTGAACTTCCAGCAGGAAGTGGAAAGTCGAACACAACTGGTGGATTGATGGCCTTATATCTTAATGTACAGGTTGAAGCATTTATATAAGTTGTGTGTCCATCTGATGTTATACCATAGTCTGAAATATATAATAAAAGTAATGAAATGAATATTGATATGTATTTCTGAAACATGTAGCAATAAATCTGAAAAGAAGGAGGGATACCTCTGGGGAAAAAAGGGCATAGCTTATTTGACCATGGGAGAAAATAAACATGGCTTTGTAATAGGTATACATCCTGATTTGTTATCTTTACAGTTAAAACACTCACAAATCTCTACTGATAAACTTTTGTCAACATTTTTAATGTCACTTGTAGTTCTAGTTGATGAGGCACTCAGGTACTGTTTCAAATTAAATGGCTCAAAATTTTACAGATGACTTTTTTTGTTTGTTCCTACTTTTCAAGAGACAGAACAAACTCTGGATATGCCAAGCAGCCTGGTGAGGGCTTGAGCCCACATCTCTTAAATTATGAGTCCATGATATTAATCATTTGCCACATGCTATACAAATTACCTTCATGTATGTGTCCTGCAATGTGATATTTTGGTTTTACTCGTTTTTGAATTGTAGATAGTAGCTCAGTACAACCAACATACTGACCATCAAAACACTTATCACCATATCCTGTAAAAATAAAAATAAACATTTTATTGTAGATCCAGATATCACCATATCCTGTAAAAATAAAAATAAACATTTTATTGTAGATCCAGATATCACCATATCCTGTAAAAATAAAAATAAACATTTTATTGTAGATCTAGATATCACCATACCCTGTAAAATAAAAATAAACATTTTATTGTAGATCTAGATATCACCATATCCTGTAAAATAAAAATAAACATTTTATTGTAGATCCAGATATCACCATACCCTGTAAAAATAAAAATAAACATTTTATTGTAGATCCAGATATCACCATACCCTGTAAAATAAAAATAAACATTTTATTGTAGATCTAGATATCACCATACCCTGTAAAATAAAAATAAACATTTTATTGTAGATCCAGATATCACCATACCCTGTAAAATAAAAATAAACATTTTATTGTAGATCTAGATATCACCATATCCTGTAAAAATAAAAATAAACATTTTATTGTAGATCTAGATATCACCATATCCTGTAAAAATAAATATAAACATTTTATTGTAGATCCAGATATCACCATATCCTGTAAAAATAAAAATAAACATTTTATTGTAGATCCATTAATCACCATATCCTGTAAAAATAAAAATAAACATTTTATTGTAGATTCAGATATCACCATATCCTGTAAAATAAAAATAAACATTTTATTGTAGATTCAGATATCACCATATCCTGTAAAATAAAATAAACATTTTATTGTAGATCCAGATATCACCATATCCTGTAAAAATAAAAATAAACATTTTATTGTAGATCCAGATATCACCATATCCTGTAAAAATAAAAATAAACATTTTATTGTAGATCTAGATATCACCATATCCTGTAAAAATAAAAATAAACATTTTATTGTAGATCCAGATATCACCATATCCTGTAAAAAATAAAAATAAACATTTTATTGTAGATGCAAATATCACCATATCCTGTAAAATAAAAATAAACATTTTATTGTAGATTCAGATATCACCATATCCTATAAAAATAAACATTTTATTGTAGATTCAGATATCAGCCATATCCTGTAAAAATAAAATAAACATTTTATTGTAGATCCCGATATCACCATATCCTGTAAAAATAAAAATAAATATTTTATTGTAGATCCAGATATCACCATATCCTGTAAAAATAAAAATAAACATTTTATTGTAAATCCAGATATCACCATATCCTGTAAAAATAAAAATAAACATTTTATTGTAGATCCAGATATCACCATATCCTGTAAAAATAAACATTTAATTGTAGATCCAGATATCACCATATCCTGTAAAAATAAAAATAAACATTTTATTGTAGATCTAGATATCACCATATCCTGTAAAAATAAAAATAAACATTTTATTGTAGATCCAGATATCACCATATCCTGTAAAAATAAAAATAAACATTTTATTGTAGATCCAGATATCACCATATCCTGTAAAAATAAACATTTAATTGTAGATCCAAATATAACCATATCCTGTAAAAATAAAAATAAACATTTAATTGTAGATCCAGATATCACCATATCCTGTAAAAATAAAAATAAACATTTTATTGTAGATCCAGATATCACCATATCCTGTAAAAATAAACATTTAATTGTAGATCCAGATATCACCATATCCTGTAAAAATAAAAATAAACATTTTATTGTAGATCCAGATATCACCATATCCTGTAAAAATAAAAATAAACATTTTATTGTAGATCCAGATATCACCATATCCTGTAAAAATAAAAATAAACATTTAATTGTAGATCCAGATATCACCATATCCTGTAAAAATAAAAATAAACATTTTATTGTAGATCCAGATATCACCATATCCTGTAAAATAAACATTTAATTGTAGATCCAGATATCACCATATCCTGTAAAAATAAAAATAAACATTTTATTGTAGATCCAGATATCACCATATCCTGTAAAAATAAAAATAAACATTTTATTGTAGATCCAGATATCACCATATCCTGTAAAAATAAAAATAAACATTTAATTGTAGATCCAGATATCACCATATCCTGTAAAAATAAAAATAAACATTTTATTGTAGATCCAGATATCACCATATCCTGTAAAAATAAACATTTAATTGTAGATCCAGATATCACCATATCCTGTAAAAATAAAAATAAACATTTTATTGTAGATCCAGATATCACAATATCCTGTAAAAATAAACATTTAATTGTAGATCCAGATATCACAATATCCTGTAAAAATAAACATTTAATTGTAGATCCAGATATCACCATATCCTGTAAAAATAAACATTTTATTGTAGATCCAGATATCACAATATCCTGTAAAAATAAAAATAAACATTTAATTGTAGATCCAGATATCACCATATCCTGTAAAAATAAACATTTTATTGTAGATTCAGATATCACCATATCCTGTAAAAATAAACATTTAATTGTAGATCCAGATATCACCATATCCTGTAAAAATAAAAATCACCATATCCTGTAAAAATTAACATTTTATTGTAGATCCAGATATCACAATATCCTGTAAAAATAAAAATAAACATTTTATTGTAGATCCAGATATCACCATATCCTGTAAAAATAAAAATAAACATTTTATTGTAGATCCAGATATCACCATATCCTGTAAAAATAAAAATAAACATTTTATTGTAGATCCAGATATCACCATATCCTGTAAAAATAAACATTTAATTGTAGATCCAAATATAACCATATCCTGTAAAAATAAAAATAAATATTTTATTGTAGATCCAGATATCACCATATCCTGTAAAAATAAAAATAAACATTTTATTGTAGATCCAGATATCACCATATCCTGTAAAAATAAAAATAAACATTTTATTGTAGATCCAGATATCACCATATCCTGTAAAAATAAACATTTTATTGTAGATCCAGATATCACCATATCCTGTAAAAATAAAAATAAATATTTTATTGTAGATCCAGATATCACCATATCCTGTAAAAATAAAAATAAACATTTTATTGTAGATCCAGATATCACCATATCCTGTAAAAATAAAAATTAACATTTTATTGTAGATCTAGATATCACCATATCCTGTAAAAATAAAAATAAACATTTTATTGTAGATCTAGATATCACCATATCCTGTAAAAATAAAAATAAACATTTTATTGTAGATCCAGATATCACCATATCCTGTAAAAATAAAAATAAACATTTTATTGTAGATCCAGATATCATCATATCCTGTAAAAATAAAAATAAACATTTTATTGTAGATCCAGATATCACCATATCCTGTAAAAATAAAAATAAACATTTAATTGTAGATCCAGATATCACCATATCCTGTAAAAATAAAAATAAACATTTTATTGTAGATCCAGATATCACCATATCCTGTAAAAATAAACATTTAATTGTAGATCCAGATATCACCATATCCTGTAAAAATAAAAATAAACATTTTATTGTAGATCCAGATATCACCATATCCTGTAAAAATAAAAATAAACATTTTATTGTAGATCCAGATATCACCATATCCTGTAAAAATAAAAATAAACATTTAATTGTAGATCCAGATATCACCATATCCTGTAAAAATAAAAATAAACATTTTATTGTAGATCCAGATATCACCATATCCTGTAAAAATAAACATTTAATTGTAGATCCAGATATCACCATATCCTGTAAAAATAAAATAAACATTTTATTGTAGATCCAGATATCACAATATCCTGTAAAAATAAACATTTAATTGTAGATCCAGATATCACAATATCCTGTAAAAATAAACATTTAATTGTAGATCCAGATATCACCATATCCTGTAAAAATAAACATTTTATTGTAGATCCAGATATCACAATATCCTGTAAAAATAAAAATAAACATTTAATTGTAGATCCAGATATCACCATATACTGTAAAAATAAACATTTTATTGTAGATCCAGATATCACCATATCCTGTAAAAATAAACATTTAATTGTAGATCCAGATATCACCATATCCTGTAAAAATTAAAATAAACATTTTATTGTAGATCTAGATATCACCATATCCTGTAAAAATAAAAATAAACATTTTATTGTAGATCCAGATATCACCATATCCTGTAAAAATAAAAATAAACATTTTATTGTAGATCCAGATATCACCATATCCTGTAAAAATAAACATTTAATTGTAGATCCAGATATCACCATATCCTGTAAAAATAAAAATAAACATTTTATTGTAGATCCAGATATCACCATATCCTGTAAAAATAAACATTTAATTGTAGATCCAGATATCACCATATCCTGTAAAAATAAACATTTTATTGTAGATCCAGATATCACAATATCCTGTAAAAATAAAAATAAACATTTAATTGTAGATCCAGATATCACCATATCCTGTAAAAATAAACATTTTATTGTAGATCCAGATATCACCATATCCTGTAAAAATAAACATTTAATTGTAGATCCAGATATCACCATATCCTGTAAAAATAAAAATAAACATTTTATTGTAGATCCAGATATCACCATATCCTGTAAAAATAAAAATAAACATTTTATTGTAGATCCAGATATCACCATATCCTGTAAAAATAAAAATAAACATTTTATTGTAGATCTAGATATCACCATATCCTGTAAAAATAAAAATAAACATTTTATTGTAGATCTAGATATCACCATATCCTGTAGAAATAAAAATAAACATTTTATTGTAGATCCAGATATCACCATATCCTGTAAAAATAAAAATAAACATTTTATTGTAGATCTAGATATCACCATATCCTGTAAAAATGAAAATAAACATTTTATTGTAGATCCAGATATCACCATATCCTGTAAAAATAAAAATAAACATTTTATTGTAGATCTAGATATCACCATATCCTGTAAAAATAAAAATAAACATTTTATTGTTGATCCAGATATCACCATATCCTGTAAAAATAAAAATAAACATTTTATTGTAGATCCAGATATCACCATATCCTGTAAAAATAAACATTTAATTGTAGATCCAGATATCACCATATCCTGTAAAAATAAAAATAAACATTTTATTGTAGATCCAGATATCACCATATCCTGTAAAAATAAAAATAAACATTTTATTGTAGATCCAGATATCACCATATCCTGTAAAAATAAACATTTAATTGTAGATCCAGATATCACCATATCCTGTAAAAATAAAAATAAACATTTTATTGTAGATCCAGATATCACCATATCCTGTAAAAATAAAAATAAACATTTAATTGTAGATCCAGATATCACCATATCCTGTAAAAATAAAAATAAACATTTTATTGTAGATCCAGATATCACCATATCCTGTAAAAATAAACATTTAATTGTAGATCCAGATATCACCATATCCTGTAAAAATAAAAATAAACATTTTATTGTAGATCCAGATATCACCATATCCTGTAAAAATAAAAATAAACATTTTATTGTAGATCCAGATATCACCATATCCTGTAAAAATAAAAATCACCATATCCTGTAAAAATAAACATTTAATTGTAGATCCAGATATCACAATATCCTGTAAAAATAAAAATAAACATTTAATTGTAGATCCAGATATCACCATATCCTGTAAAAATAAAAATCACCATATCCTGTAAAAATAAACATTTAATTGTAGATCCAGATATCACCATATCCTGTAAAAATAAAATAAACATTTTATTGTAGATCCAGATATCACCATATCCTGTAAAAATAAAAATAAACATTTTATTGTAGATCCAGATATCACCATATCCTGTAAAAATAAACATTTAATTGTAGATCCAGATATCACCATATCCTGTAAAAATAAAAATCACCATATCCTGTAAAAATAAACATTTAATTGTAGATCCAGATATCACAATATCCTGTAAAAATAAAAATAAACATTTTATTGTAGATCCAGATATCACCATATCCTGTAAAAATAAAAATAAACATTTTATTGTAGATCCAGATATCACCATATCCTGTAAAAATAAAAATAAACATTTTATTGTAGATCCAGATATCACCATATCCTGTAAAAATAAAAATAAACATATCCTGTAAAAATAAACATTTTATTGTAGATCCAGATATCACCATACCCTGTAAAATAAAAATAAACATTTTATTGTAGATCCAGATATCACCATACCCTGTAAAATAAAAATAAACATTTTATTGTAGATCCAGATATCACCATATCCTGTAAAAATAAACATTTAATTGTAGATCCAGATATCACAATATCCTGTAAAAAATAAAAATAAACATTTTATTGTAGATCCAGATATCACCATAGCCTGTAAAAATAAAAATAAACATTTTATTGTAGATCCAGATATCACTATATCCTGTAAAAATAAAAATAAACATTTTATTGTAGATCTAGATATCACCATATCCTGTAAAAATAAAAATAAACATTTTATTGTAGATCTAGATATCACCATATCCTGTAAAAATAAAAATAAACATTTTATTGTAGATCCAGATATCACCATATCCTGTAAAAATAAAAATAAACATTTTATTGTAGATCTAGATATCACCATATCCTGTAAAAATGAAAATAAACATTTTATTGTAGATCCAGATATCACCATATCCTGTAAAAATAAATATAAACATTTTATTGTAGATCTAGATATCACCATATCCTGTAAAAATAAAAATAAACATTTTATTGTTGATCCAGATATCACCATATCCTGTAAAAATAAAAATAAACATTTTATTGTAGATCCAGATATCACCATATCCTGTAAAAATAAACATTTAATTGTAGATCCAGATATCACCATATCCTGTAAAAATAAAAATAAACATTTTATTGTAGATCCAGATATCACCATATCCTGTAAAAATAAAAATAAACATTTTATTGTAGATCCAGATATCACCATATCCTGTAAAAATAAAAATAAACATTTTATTGTAGATCCAGATATCACCATATCCTGTAAAAATAAAAATAAACATTTTATTGTAGATCCAGATATCACCATATCCTGTAAAAATAAACATTTAATTGTAGATCCAGATATCACCATATCCTGTAAAAATAAAAATAAACATTTTATTGTAGATCCAGATATCACCATATCCTGTAAAAATAAAAATAAACATTTTATTGTAGATCCAGATATCACCATATCCTGTAAAAATAAAAATCACCATATCCTGTAAAAATAAACATTTAATTGTAGATCCAGATATCACAATATCCTGTAAAAATAAAAATAAACATTTAATTGTAGATCCAGATATCACCATATCCTGTAAAAATAAAAATCACCATATCCTGTAAAAATAAACATTTAATTGTAGATCCAGATATCACCATATCCTGTAAAAATAAAAATAAACATTTTATTGTAGATCCAGATATCACCATATCCTGTAAAAATAAAAATAAACATTTTATTGTAGATCAAGATATCACCATATCCTGTAAAAATAAACATTTAATTGTAGATCCAGATATCACCATATCCTGTAAAAATAAAAATCACCATATCCTGTAAAAATAAACATTTAATTGTAGATCCAGATATCACAATATCCTGTAAAAATAAAAATAAACATTTTATTGTAGATCCAGATATCACCATATCCTGTAAAAATAAAAATAAACATTTTATTGTAGATCCAGATATCACCATATCCTGTAAAAATAAAAATAAACATTTTATTGTAGATCCAGATATCACCATATCCTGTAAAAATAAAAATAAACATATCCTGTAAAAATAAACATTTTATTGTAGATCCAGATATCACCATACCCTGTAAAATAAAAATAAACATTTTATTGTAGTTCCAGATATCACCATACCCTGTAAAATAAAAATAAACATTTTATTGTAGATCCAGATATCACCATATCCTGTAAAAATAAACATTTAATTGTAGATCCAGATATCACAATATCCTGTAAAAAATAAAAATAAACATTTTATTGTAGATCCAGATATCACCATAGCCTGTAAAAATAAAAATAAACATTTTATTGTAGATCCAGATATCACTATATCCTGTAAAAATAAAAATAAACATTTAATTGTAGATCCAGATATCACCATATCCTGTAAAAATAAAAATAAACATTTCATTGTAGATCCAGATATCACCATATCCTGTAAAATAAACATTTAATTGTAGATCCAGATATCACCATATCCTGTAAAATAAACATTTAATTGTAGATCCAGATATCACAATATCCTGTAAAAAATAAAAATAAACATTTTATTGTAGATCCAGATATCACCATAGCCTGTAAAAATAAAAATAAACATTTTATTGTAGATCCAGATATCACTATATCCTGTAAAAATAAAAATAAACATTTAATTGTAGATCCAGATATCACCATATCCTGTAAAAATAAAAATAAACATTTTATTGTAGATCTAAATATTTTTGTAGATTTAATTATCATAAGTTACTAAGTTGATTGAATGAATAATGTTTGAACTTAAATACAAAAACATTTCCAAACCCTTAAAGGCTTAATTCAAAGATGATTAAATTTACAAGCGTAAACTTTACGGAAATGTAAAATGTATAACTGCATCTAACACTGTTCTTAATCACAAAAAACTTCACATCACCATTTGGGACTGATCATAATAACTAAATTTTGATTACCTTTCTTGCTCTAAAGTTTTGTCTATTTTTATCAGTGAAAGATAATTTTCTGAGTTATCTAAACTTTTATTTCAACGCAGGACCTTCAATAAAACAAATCATCTGCAAACATATGTAGGCTGATTTAGGACATGTATATATTTTTTATTTCATCTTGAGCTCTAGACTTATGATCTCAAGTGCTCAACTTTCTATCTCAAGCCCTTAACTTACTATCTCAAGCACTTAACTTACTATCTCGTATGGTTGACTTACCATTTCTCTACCTAACTGTTGACAATGTACCATAGGTGTATTGATTTTATTTATCCTTGACCTATTAACCTACATGTAGACCATGTAAAGTCTGGGATAAACTTTATTCTTGACCTACTGACCTACTAATGTAGAATCATGTCATAAGTATATCCTTCTCATAATAAAAAAATATATCCTTGATCCATTTAATGAATAATGTGTTGTCTGTAGCTGAAAGGTAGTTGGTTTAAAAACATTCTGGCAGCTCTTTACTGTAATGTGATTGAAAAACATGTGTTGTCTGTAGCTGAAAGGTAGTTGGTTTAAAAACATTCAGGCAGCTCTTTACTGTAATGTGATTGAAAAACATGTGTTGTCTGTAGCTGAAAGGTAGTTGGTTTAAAAAAATTCTGGCAGCTCTTTACTGTAATGTGATTGAAAAACATGTGTTGTCTGTAGCTGAAAGGTAGTTGGTTTAAAAACATTCTGGCAGCTCTTTACTGTAATGTGATTGAAAAACATGTGTTGTCTGTAGCTGAAAGGTAGTTGGTTTAAAAACATTCTGGCAGCTCTTTACTGTAATGTGATTGAAAAACATGTGTTGTCTGTAGCTGAAAGGTAGTTGGTTTAAAAACATTCTGGCAGCTCTTTACTGTAATGTGATTGAAAAACATGTGTTGTCTGTAGCTGAAAGGTAGTTGTTTTAAAAAGATTCTGGCAGCTCTTTACTGTAATGTGATTGAAAAACATGTGTTGTCTGTAGCTGAAAGGTAGTTGGTTCAAAAACATATTTGCAGCTCTTTACTGTAATGTGATTGAAAAACATGTGTTGTCTGTAGCTGTAAGGTAGTTGGTTTAAAAACATTCTGGCAGCTCTTTACTGTAATGTGATTGAAAAACATGTGTTGTCTGTAGCTGAAAGGTAGTTGGTTTAAAAACATTCAGGCAGCTCTTTACTGTAATGTGATTGAAAAACATGTGTTGTCTGTAGCTGAAAGGTAGTTGGTTTAAAAACATTCTGGCAGCTCTTTACTGTAATGTGATTAAAAAACATCTGTTTCTGTAGCTGAAAGGTAGTTGGTTTAAAAACATTCTGGCAGCTCTTTACTGTAATGTGATTGAAAAACATGTGTTGTCTGTAGCTGAAAGGTAGTTGGTTTAAAAACATTCTTACACCTCTTGATTTTAATGTTATTGCCCATAATGGATAACATGTGTTGTCTGGAATAGTTTTCATCCCTGAACCACTGACCTACTTCATAAAGACAATGTGTCATATTGAATAAACTTCCTTAAGACCTACCTAAATTAAGGATCATGTGTTATAATAAATTACACATACATCCTTGACCCACTGACCTACTTCATAAAGACAATGTGTCATATGGAATAAACTTCCTTAAGACCTACCTAAATTAAGGATCATGTGTTATAATAAATTACACATACATCCTTGACCCACTGACCTACTTCATGGACACAATGTGTCATCTGAAATATACTTAAGAGCTCGACCCATTGACCTACCTAATGGTGGACCATGTGTAATCAGTATATCTGTGTCATCTGGAATCAGGTTCCATTTATCTAACAGATGTTGACCTCTGTCCAGGTTAAATCCCCAACCACAAAATTCTGGTTGCCTAAGATACAATAACATGTTAAACACATCAATAACTACACAAACTGAAATACAACTAAAAATACACATAAATGTATAAATAACATTAAATAAAATCAGAGGACAATATAAAGAGGATCATGTTTAAACCAAAACATTTCTTGGTCAAAGTTTTTCCCCCAGATAGACATTTTCTATATACACAGGTTAATTAAAAATATTACTGGTATGTCTAAATAAAGTTGTTTAGTTAAGAAAGGATTTCAGCTTACTCAGGGTTCAGTCTAGTCAAGTTTTTAATTTACCCAGGATCAGGGTTCAGTTTAGACAGGTTTCTTGTTTACTCAGGGTTCAGTTTAGACAGGTTTTCAGTTTACTCAGGGTTCAGTTTAGACAGGTTTTCAGTTTACTCAGGGTTCAGTTTAGACAGGTTTTCAGTTTACTCAGGGTTCAGTTTAGACAGGTTGTTGGTTTACTCAGGGTTCAGTTTAGACAGGTTTTCATTTACTCAGGGTTCAGTTTAGACAGGTTTTTTGTTTACTCAGGGTTAAGTTTAGACAGGTTTTCAGTTTACTCAGGGTTCAGTTTAGACAGGTTTTTTGTTTACTCAGGGTCCAGTTTAGACAGGTTTTCAGTTTACTCAGGGTTCAGCTAAGACAGGTTTTTGGTTTACTCAGGGTTCAGTTTAGACAGGTTTTCATTTACTCAGGGTTCAGTTTAGACAGGTTTTGTGTTTACTCAGGCTTCAGTTTAGACAGGTTTTTGGTTTACTCAGGGTTCAGTTAAGACAGGTTTTTGGTTTACTCAGGGTTCAGTTTAGACAGGTTTTCAGTTTGATCAGGGTTCAGTTTAGACAGGTTTTTGGTTTACTCAGGGTCCAGTTTAGACAGGTTTTCAGTTCAATCAGGGTTCAGCTAAGACAGGTTTTTGGTTTACTCAGGGTTCAGTTTAGACAGGTTTTCATTTATTCAGGGTTCAGTTTAGACAGGTTTTTGGTTTACTCAGGGTCCAGTTTAGACAGGTTTTCAGTTTGATCAGGGTTCAGTTTAGACAGGTTTTTGGTTTACTCAGGGTTCAGTTTAGACAGGTTTTTGGTTTACTCAGGGTCCAGTTTAGACAGGTTTTCAGTTTACTCAGGGTTCAGCTAAGACAGGTTTTTGGTTTACTCAGGGTTCAGTTTAGACAGGTTTTCATTTACTCAGGGTTCAGTTTAGACAGGTTTTGTGTTTACTCAGGCTTCAGTTTAGACAGGTTTTTGGTTTACTCAGGGTTCAGCTAAGACAGGTTTTTGGTTTACTCAGGGTTCAGTTTAGACAGGTTTTCATTTATTCAGGGTTCAGTTTAGACAGGTTTTTCGTTAACTCCAGGTTCAGTTTAGACAGGTTTTTAGTTAACTCAGGGTTCAGTCTAGACAGGTTTTTTGGTTACCCAGGGTTCAGTTTAGACAGGTTTTCAGTTTACTCAGGGTTCAGTTTAGACAATTTTTCAGTTTACTCAGGGTTCAGTTTAGACAGTTTTTTTGGTTACCCAGGGTTCAGTTTAGACAGGTTTTTTGGTTACCCAGGGTTCAGTTTAGACAGGTTTTTTGGTTACCCAGGGTTCAGTTTAGACAGGTTTTCAGTTTACCCAGGGTTCAGTTTAGACAGGTTTTCAGTTTACCCAGGGTTCAGTTTAGACAGTTTTTCAGTTTACTCAGGGTTCAGTTTAGACAGGTTTTCAGTTTACTCAGGGTTCAGTTTAGACAGGTTTTCAGTTTACTCAGGGTTCAGTTTAGACAGGTTTTCAGTTTACTCAGGGTTCAGTTTAGACAGGTTTTCAGTTTACTCAGGGTTCAGTTTAGACAGGTTTTTTGTTAACCTCAGGTTCATTTTAGACAGGTTTCTAGTTAACTCCAGGTTCAGT
The DNA here is from genome assembly GCA_029721355.1 of Tegillarca granosa. NCBI lineage: Eukaryota > Metazoa > Mollusca > Bivalvia > Arcoida > Arcidae > Tegillarca > Tegillarca granosa. The sequence continues at coordinate 6,024,988 of CM056609.1, forward strand.
TTAGACAGGTTTTTATATAAATCAGGGTTGGTTAACACAGGTTTAAATTTTACTCAGGGAGTTCAGTTAAATCAAGTTTTCAATTTACTCAGGGTTTATTTTAGACAGTTTGTTACTATAATGGTCTTTTATCATTACCATGGTGATCCATAAATTTTAATCCCATAGATATCCACAGATTCATCCTCTAAATAAATACAGTTAGTTAAAAGTTGTTTGACCGAAGAAACTTCCAACTTGGATAACTGGTCTTCAAAGTTTTTCGTACTGATTCCAAACCTATACATAAGATCTTGTCGCCCATTTTTCACCATATCATCATCAAATGTAAGATCATGATTACCAGCTATTACAACTTTATATTTGTGTGGAAGATTTCCTGAAATACAAAAAAAGTAAATTAATAATAAATAAATAATAAAAATAAATAATATTTACTTATATTTAACAACCTTTGTTTTGCTGCAAATTAAAAAAAACTAGATATTTTGCAATGCAATATTTTTTAGATTTATTCCATGTTCGATGAAGCTTTATTACTTATTAGAAAGTACATGTATTTAATAGAAAACAAAGAGGAAAAATCCAAAAACATTTAATTGAGGAAACACAAGAATATCTTCAAAAAACCAATACTGAAATTGCACCCATGTAAAAAAATGCCCACCTGAATAACTTCAACCTAATTTTATTTAGGTAATTTAACACACAATAATTTTAATTGGAGCTTAAATAAATCAAAATTTTAATTTTAGGATGAAATGATTTTTTTAAAGGCTAGTGTCTGGTGAACACAAATGGTTGTTGATTTTTTTCTTTAAATTTTTATCTGAATTTTGTAATTGCTTTAGTGTTGTATCCAATTTAAATAGATTTTTAAGATAATAGCAAATTTAGTATCTGATTTAATATACAAAATTTTGATTTGGAGTCCTCCATAGATGAGACAAAAATAATACATACCTAGAAATTTATTAAATTCAACAATATCTGTGGGCAATCCAACATTGGTGAAATCACCACCATGAAGAAGAACATCACCATCAGGAACAAATTTTAGGTCCAATTTTTCAATTTTAGTGTGGGTATCAGATATACACACAAATCTAACTTTGTCTTCAGTTATGGGTGTGTTAGGATCCACTGGCTCAACTTTCATTTGATTGTGTTTTACATGTAATTTTTGCCATAATTTTGTTGGGGATTTAGTTTCTGGATGTACACTGATAACCACTTCGTCTCTGTTTTCAGTCATTGCCAGATCTATAAAAGAAATATTTAAAATCAAATACAACAAAAATATTAATATAATTCCCTTGATAAATTTGTCACCTCTTCTATTGCCACAATTTTTGGAAGACCCAAAATATATTTTTTCTTATCTATTTATCTATTTATAAGCCTCTGTCTCCCACACGACCTTCTTCTCCTTAACATTAAACATTACGGACTATCTGAAGCAGCAACACAACTTATGAAAAGCTATTTAACAAACTGACAGCAATGCGTCAAACTTGATACAACTATCAGCTCCTGGCAACAACTGTACAAAGGGGTTCCACAGGGTTCTATCTTGGGCCCTGTCCTATTTAACATCTTCCTTAATGACATCTTCTACTTTACCAAAAACTGCAATCTGTACAACTACGCTGACGATAACACACTCTCTGCTTCAAACTCTGACCTAAACACTATCATATCAGATCTACAAACAGACAGTATCTCTCTCATACAATGGTTCGAAAATAACCAAATGCAAGCAAACCCAGACAAGTTTCAAGCTATAGCAATAGGCAAAAAACACAACAAGCAAATATTACTCTAACTCTAAATAATAATAACATTATACAGACAGAAAATGAAGTCAAACTGCTAGGGGTCACAATAGATTTCGAACTTAAATTCAACACCCACATTTCTGACATATGTAAAAAAGCATCTAGACAGTTGAACATCCTCAAACGCATTGGTAACCATTTAAACAGACTTGGAAGACTTACTATTTATCACTCCTTCATACTTTCTAATTTTAACTACTGTCCACTTACTTGGCATTTCTGCAGTCAGTATAACACACAAAAACTTGAAAAAATACAGGAATGTGAACTACGCTTCATATACACAGACTACAACAGTACATACGATGAACTCCTGGAAAAATCCAAACTTCCATCACTAAAACTCAGACGCATACAAACAATGGCAACAGAAGTCTTCAAAATTATCACTAAAAACATCCTACTTTATGTTCAAGATCTTATTAACATTAAAACTTCTTCTATCTCATTCAGGTACACAAACAAAACAGAGCTACCATCAGTCAGAACTAGCAGGTATGGTTTGAGGTCTATGCGCTATGAGGGTGCAAAGTTGTGGAACCAGTTACCAGACCACCTCAGAAAAGAACAGTCTCTTAATAATTTTAAAAGCCTTATCAACCGGTGGTCTGGTGACTCGTGTCACTGTTTTGCCTGTCGTAGCGCTTAGACTTCATTTTACTCCAATAATTACAATTTTGCTTCATTTTATTTATCTTATTTTAAATTTTTACTATGCTTAAGTTTAGGTTGCTTTTATGTTTTTTCTTTCTCCTCATTTTTAGTACATACTTTGTGCTGTGCTTGTCCTTTTTTAGTTTATATTTGTATACTATGATTTGATTACTTGCATGTATGTTCTGTAAATGTATGTTTGTATATGTTTTAATATATGTATAGTCGAACAAAAGCTCCTTAGAGCTTATGTTATTTGTTATTTAAATTTTTCGACTTTAAATAAAGATTTATTATTTATTATTATTATTATCTGTTTAAATTATCATGAAACCCTTTTGTTATGCCAAAATTTGACTGAATAAATGGTGGTGCTAAATCAGGGTTCTGATATGTATCTGGATATGGCTGTAATAATTTAACAAGTCTGGTTTTTTTTTTTTTATAAAATAGATGCAGCAACTGTTTTTTCAACGATACCATTTTATCTGCCAGCATTCTTGTATACAAACTGAAAGTTACCGAAATTGCAATGGGTCAATTTTTTTACTTACGTCTTGTTTCACTAAATGATACACGAAGTTTATCTTGACCTAAATTCCCTATGTTGAGTACAGACAGTTACTCACTTCACGTATTATCATATTATGTATGAGCTTCAGGGTTAGAACATTGAAAATAATTACCCGATTAGCGAGTGTTCTAAAAGCTTCTAATATTCTGACAGATTCTGGCATAAATTTCACAACCAAAATCAGTTAAGACAAGCTAGATCGATCATTTTCTAGAACTTTCGCTTAGAACTGCAATAGCTAAATATAGAAACTAAACAGTTAAGTTAAGCAATGACGATTTTTATTTATTTACAAGGAAGTGCGTTCTAGATAACTAAAACGCAAAGAGAAAGAGACAGAGGTTTATTTCACCGGATTAACGTTTTTTAAAATGAAAAATCTCTACGCTGCTATATAGCGGCAATTTAATTAAAACGAAATATTAAGACACAGCATATGTTGCATAGTAAATTGATTTTTGATTTTTGGTATTTTTGTAAAAGATTATCCCAGAATGAGAGAATAAATTTTTCGGGCACCTTAATAGATGATTAAAAATAATGAATCAACTTAAAAACAATTTTACTGTAATATTGATTCCTCCAAAACAATAAATAAATAAACAAATAAATAAATAAATAAATAAAATACTTTAGGTTTTTAGAAGAATTAGATAATATTTTAGGCTAAATATATTGCAATATAATGGACGAAATTACTCTTTCAGAAAATAATTACCTTTCAAGTTTATTTTATGTTTATGTTTTTTTATAGCCATCGTGTTCTTTACAAAAGCCTTATGCACTTTAATAGCCATCATGTATTAGACAATAGACAAAATGTTGACAAGTAATCATCATGTATTTTACAAGACTCCCCATGTATTTCACAAAAGATATAATATACTTGACAAAAGCCGTCATATACTTGACAAGACATCATGTACTTGACAAGAGTCACGCCGTATTTGACAATAGTGACCATGTACTTGACAAGAGTCACCACGTACCTGACAATAGTGACCATGTACTTGACAATAGTTATCATGTACTTGACAAGAGTCACACCGTATTTGACAATAGTGACCATGTACTTGACAAGAGTCACATCGTATTTGACAATAGTGACCATTTACTTGACAATAGTTATCATGTACTTGACAAGAGTCACACCGTATTTGACAATATTGACCATGTACTTGACAAGAGTCACACCGTATTTGACAATATTGACCATGTACTTGACAAGAGTCACCATGTATTTGACAATAGTGACCATGTACTTGACAAGAGTCACACCGTTTTTGACAATAGTGACCATTTACTTGACAATAGTTATCATATACTTGACAAGAGTCACACCGTATTTGACAATATTGACCATGAACTTGACAAGAGTCACACCGTATTTGACAATAGTGACCATGTACTTGACAATAGTTATCATGTACTTGACAAGAGTCACCATGTACTTGACAATAGTCACCACGTACATGACAATAGTGACCATATACTTTACAATAGTTATCGTGTTCTTTACAAGTCATTATGTACATCACGATAGTCACCACGTATTTGAAGTAGCCACCATATATTGAAAATATACACCAATTTGCAAATACTTGGCAAGAATCATCATGTGCCAGATATTTTCCCCACATACTTAACAATAGTCACCAAGTACTTTACAATAGTCATCATGTAATCGATAATAGTCACCATGTACTTGACAATAGTCACCAACTACTTGACAATACTGAATAGTCATCCTGTATTTTACAATAATCACCACGGTAATTGAGAATACTCAACGCTTTTAAAATTGACAAGTCACAACGTATTTGACAAAAGTAACCATTTTCTTGACAATAGCCAACACGTACTTGAAAATAATCACCACGTATTTGACAATACATATAGTAAGTTGAAAGATTTTAGGAGTCTTGAAGAATTCAATATTTTATATTTTACAGATTTTGGGCCCACGTCTACTTTCGTTGATGGATTTATGCATGGAAATTAAATTCTCTTATTTTATACTGCTCCAATTAGAGTAGAGAAAACTACCATTAGTATCATTTATTACAAGCGAATTGATTAACATTCTTACAGTGGGTTCTACTCAGGTGTTATTCAAATCTACGCGACGAGTACGGGTTTTTTAATTTGAAAATCCCGCGAAAATTAACTATTCAAGCGTGTAATTGACTTAAAGCGTTTTATTAACACTGACGTAAACTGGATACCAGAGAACACTAACCAAGCCTGTGATTTTTTTAGACATCAAATGACTCTAGCATGCCAAAGGAACAGTTATTTAAAAGAAGTAGGCTTTAAATATCAAAACATAACTTAATAATCATTGTACCACTGGCTGTATGTGTTGATAAACGGATCCATGCACAACAAGCAATGGATTGGCGAAAGTGAAAGTAGATCGTGTAGATGATGCAACGTAGATGTTTATATAACATACCTACTTAAGAAAACAGCGTTCTCCTTCTGTGTAGTGCAGTGTAAACTCAGACCTGTCAGACCACACAGGGCTACCTTGATATGCTCATGGATCTTAACAGCTCATAAGCGGCGTCGAATTGACAATATCCAAATATTAAAATTTATTCGACGGCAGAGCAATCTCGGCCTAAACAGCACAATGCTCAACGTTTTAGAACACTTTTTTTTGCAATTTCACCCTCATGTTGGTGCCATCTTGGTATAAGTGAAATGATAATAATTTGAGACTCATTTATATCTAATGTTACTTTAGTATTGTCTTTGGAGTATAGTGCTAAGCCACAAGCAAAGGTACTTTAATTCCAAGACAATACTATAGTAGCACACATCTCGAGGGAAAAACGTAATTTTTTTAGTACATCACATTACACTATAGGTTATAGAACAGATAGCTAAATAGATAAAATATACTATAGGTTATAGAACAGATGGCTAAATAGATAAAAGATAGATAAAAAAGACAAATTTTTCCGATGGAAATCAAAATTATTTTCTTGTTCTATCATTGTCACATTCATATCTTCAATTTTAACAAAAGATGTCATGTTGTTAACAAATGGCAGACTCTTCAAGGGAGATAACCATTTCTAAGGTGACATGCTCTCTATATATAATATAATATATATACTGTATAGTGCCTGACTGGGTCTTAATTGAACAAACAATGTTTCAGTCATGGCCACATAACTGGAACCTTACTGGGGTTTGAACTAACAATGTTTAGAAAAACATACATGCTTATATTCATTTGAATGCTTTGGAACTCTTCTTAATTTCATGTTAAAAAAGTTTAAGTGTACTGAGTGTACTTAAACAAATAATACTTAATGTTCTTTCTTTTGATTAGTTTAAAACTAAAGTGAAAAAGCTGCAATCCAGCAGAAATATCCATTATCTCTGAAGGGAAGACAAGGAAAGTCGAAGGATATGAAGTCGTTTTGGAAGATACCATTTTGTTTCCAGAAGGTGGTGGGCAGGTTAGTATTTTCCATTTCTGATGATAGCTAAGTAAAATGACAACCTTAGATAAACTAGACACCTCTCAATAAAATTAGCAGTGTGATAGTTGTTAATACTGTACATGCATTGAAACATTAGGAATCGGATACCACAAAAAATGTATCACAGTAGACTGGAATATACTATGATATACCATACAATATAGTTACCTCTAATTTCCTGATCTATGTCTTTGAACAACATTAGTGTCATTTATTTTTCATTTACAATTTATCTCTAAAAATGATGATATATAAAATTGTACTGGTGCCTTACTATCCAGATAAAATATTTTGTATTAAAAAAAAAGAATGAAAAAAAATTATTAAAACATAACCATTTATGTTTGATTTTCATAAAAGACCAAAATACCATAAAAACCAGTATTCCAAGTTGAAAACCATTGAATTACCAGACAATATGTCATTAACCTGTAATAATTGTGTTGTATGTACATGTATCTGTACTTGGTTTGGTTGACTTTTGCCAAAAAAAAAGTTTTAGTTACAAGTAAGTTATTTTGTTTTTTTTTTTAATTTCAATATTTTTTATCTATAAGTGTACAGAAATAGTTTAGCTTAAGTTTATTTTTACTTTTTTTATTTTAGCCTGATGACAGGGGTCAGGTAAGTAAAAAATATGAAAGTTATAGTTATATTAAAGTGGCTTAACCTGTGTTAACAGGAAGTTTTGTGAATGAATTAAAAGAATTTAGACTGGAAGTTGTTCAGATTAAACAGTATCTACTGGGTAGTTAGTGTGTGTAGTTCAAAACCCTTTCTAATCCATACAAAACATTGAGACCAAAAGCTTTCCAGATTCATGTAATACAGGGTCCACTGTAATAAACAAAATAATATGTTGTAGCATGTAAACATTATGTATTTTTTATCCATAAATTGACCGTAATTGTTTATTGTGTATCCAGGAAGTATGAAATTGACATATGTCATGTATAATTTGTCTGTTCTCTTGTTGATGTAGGTGGATTATTCCTAGTACTCCAGCTTCCTCTACAGTTTCAAAATTTCAGATCTGAACTCCTTGAAATGAGTGAAGTTATCTCTAACTGGATAAATATTAGCAATAAATTAATTTGTTATTAAGTTAAATGTTTACTTTTATTACAATAAATTGAAGCATTACAGTATGAGTTGTTGATAAGTTAAAGTTTTACTTTCATTTGTTTCTGTACAGATAAATGATGTAGAGGTTCTTAAAATAACCAGAAAGGGCACTGATGCTGTCAATTTTGTGATGTCGGAAATCCCTGTGGGAACTGAAGTGGATCTGAAAGTTGATTGGTCAAGAAGGTTTGATCACATGCAACAACATACAGGTATTACACAGCTATTTTTGTCTTGTCCATACATGGCATGAACTTCTTTACCTACTTCTTCAGTTAGGCAAGCACTGTCAAGTTTTCACTTGTCCCTATAAAAATAACATTTTCATGTCAGTTTCATGTCCCTACAAAAATAACATTTTCATGTCAGTTTCATGTCCCTATAAAAATAACATTTTCATGTCAGTTTTATGTCCCTATAAAAATAACATTTCTATGTCAGTTTCATGTCCCTATAAAAATAACATGTTCATGTCAATTTCATATTGGAACATTTAAAAACATGAACCTTAAATGTAGGTCCATGGACCTTTTTGATTTTTTTATGTTCTATTAAGTTTCGCTTTGCTTGTTGCAAAGTGCAAAAATGTCAATCAATTATTGAAGACAATGTAACAATATTCACTGTTGTCATGGTGATTTTAATGTTTTATTTACAGGACAGCATTTAATTACAGCTATTGCAGATTCCCTGTTTGGCTATAAGACTACATCATGGTAAGTAGATTCCCTGTTAGGTAATATGACTACATCATAGTAGCAGGGCTCCACAAATGCCGGTAAGGTCAATCGGCGGTAGGCAAAGGGTACATTAACCACCCCCCCACCCCGAACAAGTTTCTGTTTTTAATAAACACACATCAGATAGGTAAAGAAATAAACATGAAAATTTTTATTTGAAAATATGGTGTAAACGTACTGCTTTTTATCTTTCCATAACTTTCCAGTCGTTGGCAATGCAACAAAACGTCAATAAACAGTTAAACTGAATTCTGTTTAGTACATCGGGATATCTGTAGTTTTAATTATAAATTACAAGTCGATGTGTGACAAAATGTCGCATATATAGATAAATGTTCATAAATACCGCCTATTAATATCTTGCAAAAATCCCATCACTGGTAACTTAAAAAAGATCGACATAACAGATACAAAAACCACGTGTAATGTCGTGATCAGTTGTTGTTGGTAACCCCAAAAACAGTCGTCATCAATCTAGTCAGCTCTTGTATATAGAATTCAGGGGAGGTCCTTAGCTATCTGGATCGATCAGGCACGGGTAGGTTTTTGTATACTCTAGTAGAAATGACGTGAACAGGTGAAGCCACTTAGTCTAGTAATCAATTAACTGGTAAGGTATTAGGTAATTAGCTGTGAATAGGGAAGTTCAGTGAATCGTGACACTGTCCTGATTAATTTTAATTGTTAACAAGCTGGCAATAAAGAATTTTTAATCAGATTTTGTCTTACTATTATGGGAAAAAAGCCGATTTGGATATTTTTCAATCGGCTTTTTTAAGTTTGAATCGGCGTTTTTTGCCAAAAATCGGCGTTTGTGAAGGCCTGCATAGTAGGTAGATTCCCTGCGCTATAACACTACATCATGGTAAGTAGATTCCCTGTTTGACTGTAAGACTACATCATGGTAATAAGATTCCCTGTTTCGCTATAAGACTACATCATGGTAAGTAGATTCCCTGTTTGACTGTAAGACTACATCATGGTAATAAGATTCCCTGTTTCGCTATAAGACTACATCATGGTAAGTAGATTCCCTGTTTGACTGTAAGACTACATCATGGTAAGTAGATTCCCTGTTTGACTGTAAGACTACATCATGGTAAGTAGATTCCCTGGTTGACTGTAAGACTAAAACATGGTAAGTAGATTCCCTGTTTGAATGTAAGACTACATCATGGTAAGTAGATTCCTTGTTTGACTATAAGACTACATCATGGTAAGTAGATTCCCTGTTTGACTATAAGACTACATCATGGTAAGTAGATTCCTTGTTTGACTATAAGACTACATCATGGTAAGTAGATTCCTTTTTGACTGTAAGACTACATCATGGTAATAAGATTCCCTGTTTCGCTATAAGACTACATCATGGTAAGTAGATTCCCTGTTTGACTGTAAGACTACATCATGGTAATAAGATTCCCTGTTTCGCTATAAGACTACATCATGGTAAGTAGATTCCCTGTTTGACTGTAAGACTACATCATGGTAAGTAGATTCCCTGTTTGACTGTAAGACTACATCATGGTAAGTAGATTCCATGTTTGTCTATAAGACTACATCATGGTAATAAGATTCCCTGTTTCGCTATAAGACTACATCATGGTAAGTAGTTTCCCTGTTTGACTGTAAGACTACATCATGGTAAGTAGATTCCTTGTTTGACTATAAGACTACATCATGGTAAGTAGATTCCCTGTTTGACTGTAAGACTACATCATGGTAAGTAGATTCCCTGTTTGCCTATAAGACTACATCATGGTAAGTAGATTCCCTGTTTGGTAATAAGACTACATCATGGTAAGTAGATTCCCTGTTTGACTATAAAACTACATCATGGTAAGTAGATTCTCTGGTTGACTGTAAGACTACATCATGGTAAGTAGATTCCCTGGTTGACTGTAAGACTACATCATGGTAAGTAGATTCCCTGGTTGACTGTGAGACTACATCATGGTAAGTAGATTCCCTGGTTGACTGTGAGACTACATCATGGTAAGTAGATTCTCTTTTTGACTGTAAGACTACATCATGGTAAGTAGATTCCCTGGTTGACTGTGAGACTACATCATGGTAAGTAGATTCTCTTTTTGACTATAAGACTACATCATGGTTAGTAGATTCCTTGTTTGACTATAAGACTACATCATGGTAATAAGATTCCCTGGTTGACTGTAAGACTACATCATGGTAAGTAGATTCCCTGTTTGACTATAAAACTACATCATGGTAGGTAGATTCCCTGTTTGACTGTAAGACTACATCATGGTAAGTAGATTCTCTGGTTGACTGTAAGACTACATCATGGTAAGTAGATTCCCTGGTTGACTGTAAGACTACATCATGGTAAGTAGATTCCCTGTTTGACTATAAAACTACATCATGGTAAGTAGATTCTCTGGTTGACTGTAAGACTACATCATGGTAAGTAGATTCCCTGGTTGACTGTAAGACTACATCATGGTAAGTAGATTCCCTGTTTGACTGTAAGACTACATCATGGTAAGTAGATTCCCTGTTAGACTGTAAGACTACATCATGGTAAGTAGATTCCCTGTTTGTCTATAAGACTACATCATGGTAAGTAGATTCCTTGGTTGACTGTGAGACTACATCATGGTAAGTAGATTCCCTGGTTGACTGTAAGACTACATCATGGTAAGTAGATTCCTTGGTTGACTGTGAGACTACATCATGGTAAGTAGATTCCCTGTTTGTCTATAAGACTACATCATGGTAAGTAGATTCCTTGGTTGACTGTGAGACTACATCATGGTAATAAGATTCCCTGGTTGACTGTAAGACTACATCATGGTAAGTAGATTCCCTGTTTGTCTATAAGACTACATCATGGTAAGTAGATTCCTTGGTTGACTGTGACACTACATCATGGTAAGTAGATTCCCTGTTTGTCTATAAGACTACATCATGGTAAGTAGATTCCTTGGTTGACTGTGAGACTACATCATGGTAATAAGATTCCCTGGTTGACTGTAAGACTACATCATGGTAAGTAGATTCCCTGGTTGACTATAAGACTACATCATGGTAATTAGATTCCCTGTTTGACTGTAAGACTACATCATGGTAAGTAGATTCCCTGTTTGCCTATAAGACTACATCATGGTAAGTAGATTCCCTGTTTGGTAATAAGACTACATCATGGTAAGTAGATTCCCTGTTTGACTATAAAACTACATCATGGTAAGTAGATTCCCTGTTTGACTATAAGACTACATCATGGCAAGTAGTTTATTTTAGGGAACTGACAATATAAGGTTACAATGGGAGACTTGATTTGCGAAAAAAACCGTTTTTTTTTTATATCATAAGAACTATGACTGATATTGTTAACCAAAACCTTTTCTTGTCTCTGTTTTGATTAGATTGGTTAATTGGATGTTGATTTACATCACATCAGAGTTTTTGTTAAGCTATCTCCACTGACACCACAATTTTCATTGATTTCAAAAATTATCTTAAAGCAAGTTTATCTTTTTGAGTTTGGTGATCTGTGTCGTATTACTGTTTGTTGATCTGTGTCATATTACTGTTTGCTGATCTGTGTTGTATTACTGTTTGCTAATCTGTGTTGTATTACTGTTTGCCGATCTGTGTTATATCACTGTTTGACGATCTGTGTCATATTACTGTTTGACCATCTGTGTTGTATTACTGTTTGCTGATCCGTGTCATATTACTGTTTGACGATCCGTGTTGTATTACTGTTTGCTGATCTGTGTTGTATTATTGTTTACTGATCCATGTCATATTACTGTTTGCTGATCTGTGTCATATTACTGTTTGCTGATCTGTGTTGTATTATTGTTTACTGATCCGTGCCATATATCTGTTTGCTGATCCCTGTCATATTACTGTTTGCTGATCTGTGTTGTATTACTGTCTGCTGATCTGTGTTGTATTACTGTTTGCTGATCTGAGTCATATTACTGTTTGCTGCTCTGTGTTGTATTATTGTTTACTGGTCTGTGTCCTATTACTGTTTGATGATCTGTGTCATATTACTGTTTGCTGATCTGTGTCATATTACTGTTTGCTGATCCGTGTCATATTACTGTTTGCTGATCTGTGTCATATTACTGTTTGACGATCTGTGTTGTATTACTGTTTTCTGATCTGTGTCATTTTACTGTCTGCTGATCTTTGTCATATTACTGTTTGACGATCTGTGTTATATTACTGTTTGCTGATTTATGTCATATTACTGTTTGCTGTTCCTGTCATATTACTGTTTGACGATCTGTGTTGTATTACTGTTTGCTGATCTGTGTTGTATTACTGTTTGCTGATCTGTGTCATATTACTGTTTGCTGATCTGTGTTATATTACTGTTTGCTGATTCATGTTTTATTACTGTTTGCTGATTCGTGTTTTATTACTGTTTGCTGATCTGTGTCATAGTACTGTTTGCTGGTCTGTGTCCTATTACTGTTTGCTGATCTTTGTAATATTACTGTTTGCTGATTTATGTTATATTACTGTTTGCTGATCTCTGTTGTATTACTGTTTGCTGATCTGTGTTGTAATACTGTTTGCTGATCTGTGTTATATTACTGTTTGCTGATCTGTGTCATATTACTGTTTGCTGATTCGTGTCATATTACTCTTTGCTGATCTGTGTTGTATTACTGTTTGCTGATCTGTGTTGTACATGTATTACTGTTTAACGATCTGTGTCATATTACTGTTTGCTGATCTGTGTTATATTACTGTTTGCTGATCTGTGTCATATTACTGTTTGCTGATCTGTGTTATACATGTATTACTGTTTGCTGATGTGTGTTGTATTACTGTTTAGTTTTGGAGACCTTAAGGGTGCTTGTTCACTTGTCTGCAATGAATCAGAAAACATCACAGATCATTTAGTCCATTAAACTGGTATCAAGCCAATTAAAAAAGGTAGATTCCATTATACTGGTAACAATCCAATCAAAAAAGGTCTACAACAAGCAGGAAACATTTCTAATTTACAGTTGACCAGGGTCAACAGAAAAAAACATTGATCCAGTCCAAACACTTATATTGTTGGATAACCAATGTTGGCAAATCTAATATTGATTGCCATCTTATATGTAGAAATACTTTTACTGGAGCAAAAACACCATTCTAATTAACCAACCAACCAAATGAAAATACATGTACCTTTATTTTAAATGCAGGAAAGAATTTTAGTCGCAAATTTTTTTATTTTCTTAAATTTTGATCAATTTTAGGTGTTTAGGAGAAAAAACTTCATCAATAAATCTAGGTACAGCAGCGATGTCAGAATCTGAAGTGTCCCAACTTGAATCTGAGGTTAATGATAAGATAAGAGCTAAAATCCCAGTGACAACAGTTATATATGAAGATAAAAATGATCCAGAATTACTCAAGGTTAGTAGCTGAGCTAAAATCCCAATGATACCATTATATATGAAGATAAAAATGATCCAGAATTACTCAAGGTTAGTAGCTGAGCTAAAATCCCAGTGTTACCATTATATATGAAGATAAAAATGATCCAGAATTACTCTAGGTTAGTAGCTGAGCTAAAATCCCAGTGTTACCATTATATATGAAGATAAAAATGATCCAGAATTACTCAAGGTTAGTAGCTGAGCTACAATCCCAATGACAACAGTTATATATGAAGATAAAAATGATCCAGAATTACTCAAGGTTAGTAGCTGAGCTAAAATCCCAATGATACCATTATATATGAAGATAAAATGATCCAGAATTACTCAAGGTTAGTAGCTGAGCTAAAATCCCAGTGTTACCATTATATATGAAGATAAAAATGATCCAGAATTACTCAAGGTTAGTAGCTGAGATACAATCCCAATGACAACAGTTATATATGACAATAAAAACGATCCAGAATTACTCAAGGTTAGTAGCTGAGCAACAATCCCTGTGACAACAGTTATATATGACAATAAAAACGATCCAGAATTACTCAAGGTTAGTAGCTGAGCTACAATGCCAGTGACAACAGTTATATATGACAATAAAAACGATCCAGAATTACTCAAGGTTAGTAGCTGAGCTACAATCCCAGTGACAACAGTTATTTATGAAGATAAAAACGATCCAGAATTACTCAAGGTTAGTATCTGAGCTAAAATCCCAGTGATACCAGTTATATATGAAGATAAAAACAGTCCAGAATTACTCAAGGTTAGTAGCTGAGCTACAATCCCAGTGACAACAGTTATATATGAAGATAAAAACGATCCAGAATTACTCAAGGTTAGAAGCTGAGCTACAATCCCAGTATCAACAGTTATATATGAAGATAAAAATGATCCAGAATTACTCAAGGTTAGTAGCTGAGCAACAATCCCAGTGACAACAGTTATATATGAAGATAAAAATGATCCAGAATTACTCAAGGTTAGTAGCTGAGCTACAATCCCAGTGACAACAGTTATATATGAAGATAACAATGATCCAGAATTTCTCAAGGTAAGTAGCTGAGCTACAATCCCAGTGATACCAGTTATATATGAAGATAAAAATGATCCAGAATTACTCAAGGTTAGTAGCTGAGCTAAAATCCCAATGATACCAACTATATATGAAGATAAAAAATGATCCAGAATTACTCAAGGTTAGTAGCTGAGCTACAATCCCAGTGACAACAGTTATATATGAAGATAAAAATGATCCAGAATTACTCAAGGTTAGTAGCTGAGCTACAATCCCAGTGTTATCAGTTATATGAAGATAAAAATGATCCAGAATTACTCAAGGTTAGTAGCTGAGCCAAAATCCCAGAGATACCAGCTATATATGAAGATAAAAATGATCCAGAATTACTCAAGGTTAGTAGCTGTGCTAAAATCCCAGTGATACCAGTTATATATGAAGATAAAAATGATCCAGAATTACTCAAGGTTAGTAGCTGAGCTAAAATCCCAGTGATACCAGTTATATATGAAGATAAAAATGATCCAGAATTACTCAAGGTTAGTAGCTGAGCTAAAATTCCAATGATTCCAGTTATATATAAAGATAAAAATGGTCCAGAATTACTCAAGGTTAGTAGCTGAGCTAAAATCCGAATGATACCAGTTATATATGACGATAAAAATGATCCAGAATTACTCAAGGTTAGTAGCTGAACTAAAATCCCAGCGATACCAGTTATATATGAAGATAAAAATGATCCAGAATTACTCAAGGTTAGTAGCTGAGCTAAAATTCCAATGATACCAGTTATATATAAAGATAAAAATGATCCAGAATTACTCAAGGTTAGTAGCTGAGCAACAATCCCAGTGACAACAGTTATTTATGAAGATAACAATGATCCAGAATTTCTCAAGGTTAGTATCTGAGCTAAAATCCCAATGATACCAGTTATATATGAAGATAAAAATTATCCAGAATTACTCAAGGTTAGTAGCTGAGCTAAAATCCCAATGATACCAGTTATATATGAAGATAAAAATGATCCAGAATTACT
Organism: Tegillarca granosa; assembly: GCA_029721355.1. Taxonomy (NCBI): domain Eukaryota; kingdom Metazoa; phylum Mollusca; class Bivalvia; order Arcoida; family Arcidae; genus Tegillarca; species Tegillarca granosa. Next base: position 6,040,887 of record CM056609.1, read on the forward strand.
CAAGGTTAGTAGCTGAACTAAAATTCCAATGATACCAGTTATATATGAAAACAAAAATGATCCAGAATTACTCAAGGTTATTATCCGAGCTAAAATCCCAGTGATACCAGTTATATATGAAGATAAAAATGATCCAGAATTACTCAAGGTTAGTAGCTGAGCTACAATCCCAGCCATACCAGTTATATATGAAGATAAAAATGATCCAGAATTACTCAAGGTTAGTAGCTGAGCTAAAATTCCAATGATACCAGTTATATATAAAGATAAAAATGGTCCAGAATTACTCAAGGTTAGTAGCTGAGCTAAAATTGCAATGATAGCAGTTTTATATGAAAACAAAAATGATCCTGAATTACTCAAGGTTAGTAGCTGAGTTAAAATCCCAGTGATACCAGTTATATATGAAGATAAAAATAATCCAGAATTACTCAAGGTTAGAAGCTGAGCTAAAATCCCAGCGATACCAGTTATATATGAAGATTAAAATAGTCCAGAATTACTCAAGGTTGGTAGCTGAGCTAAAATCCCAATGATACCAGTTAGATATGAAGTTAAAATAGTCCAGAATTACTCAAGGTTAGTAGCTGAACTAAAATTCCAATGATACCAGTTTTATATGAAAACAAAAATGATCCAGAATTACTCAAGGTTAGTAGCTGAGCTAAAATCCCAGCGATACCAGTTATTTATGAAGATAAATGATCCAGAATTACTCAAGGTTAGTAGCTGAGCTAAAATTCCAATGATTCCAGTAATATATGAAAACAAAAATGATCCAGAATTACTCAAGGTTATTATCTGAGCTAAAATCCCAGTGATACCAGTTATTTATGAAGATAAAAATGATCCAGAATTATTCAAGGTTAGAAGCTGAGCTAAACTTCCAGCGATACCAGTTATATATGAAGATAAAAATGATCCAGAATTACTCAAGGTTAGTAGCTGAGTTAAAATCCCAGTGATACCAGTTATATATGAAGATAAAAATGGTCCAGAATTACTCAAGGTTAGTAGCTGAGTTAAAATCCCAATGATACCAGTTATATATGAAGATAAAAATGATCCAGAATTACTCAGGGTGAGTAGCTGAGCTAAAATTCCAGTGATACCAGTTATATATGAAGATAAAAATTATCCAGAATTACTCAAGGTTAGTAGCTGAGTTAAAATCCCAGTGACAACAGTTATATATGAAGATAAAAATGATCCAGAATTACTCAAGGTTAGTAGCTGAGTTAAAATCCCAATGATACCAGTTATATATGAAGATAAAAATGATCCAGAATTACTCAGGGTGAGTAGCTGAGCTAAAATTCCAGTGATACCAGTTATATATGAAGATAAAAATTATCCAGAATTACTCAAGGTTAGTAGCTGAGTTAAAATCCCAGTGATACCATTGATATATGAAGATAAAAATGATCCAGAATTACTCAGGGTGAGTAGCCGAGCTAAAATTCCAGTGATACCAGTTATATATGAAGATAAAAATAATCCAGAATTACTCAAGGTTAGTAGCTGAGCTAAAATAGTCATTGTAGAGTGGAACAGAATAATGGTGTTTTAAGCACCAGTCAAGATTCTTTCTCTGATTTTAAGGCTGTTTATCCTGGGATGCTGGAGGAAACTGGAGTGTCAGAGAAAATCACTGAACTTTAGCAAATTATTGTTTCCAAGCTTTAACAAATTAATTGACAAACTTTCTCACACTAAGATCTGCCCATGCCATTTTTCAAAAAAAAAATGCTGACTTCTTGTTATGGCATCACAGTGCATCTAGGTACTACATAAGCACATTAAATTACAAACTATTTGAAAAGAGAATTCAGACAACACAATAATCAGTTGTGAAAATGGTTAAACCATAATTGAATTCACTAACTGAAATATTATGCAAATCACTTGGTAAAATCTTGCTCACTATTTGTGTTAATTTGAACATAACCAGATGTGGCTAGACTAATTAATATGGCTGACAATCATTTAACAAAACCTCATTTTGTAATTGCTGATTGGTTGAAAAATTTTGTCCAAGCTTTGACACTGAAAATTCAACCCTTCTATTGATATTTTTCCTATCCTACATGGATATTAACCAATAATGGATTATTATAGTGCAGTATTTCGATTTAAATATTTTTTTATTTATTACAGATCAGATGTCGAGGTTTACCAGATGACCACACTGGAGCAGTACGAGCGTTAGTTATTGATGATATTGATGCTACTCTATGTTGTGGTACTCATGTTTCAAATTTATCTGATTTACAGGTAAGTTACACATATATTGCAAATCATGTTACCGGTACTTGTTTATTAATGTCAATTTTTCCATTTTTTATAAAATTAAGAAAAATCCATTTCAAAACACATAATTATTTCATTATTTTTTTTTTTTTTTTTTGATTTTTTTTGGGGGGAGGGGGGGGGAGCAGGGGGTACCCAATCAACATACTGTCCATCTGTAAGTCTTTCTGTTTAAATTTTAGGCTCTATCTCCAAGGGTATTTAAGATACAAACTTTTTGCTTGACATATAAGAAACAAGAACAACCTGTATACTTAAAACTCCTTTGTTCATTATTCCTGTTTGGGTTGTATCTTCCGAGGTTTTGTTTGAGGTAGCGACTGTTATTCTTGGTATACATATCTAAACATGCCAAAACTTGCACAGTCTTCTTGAGCCCATTTTGGTACAGTTATGTCCCTTGTTTTATGTTAAATTTTATTGTAGTGTGGGATGGTATTGGATAACAACTTAGTTGACAGGTTATTGTTTCCTTTCAAACAGTTTGGGTTTACAATTTTTCATTTATGTTTTAATCACAAGTAGAATATCTTTACTCTTCAAGGTGTATCTTTTTAAGACAGTTTACATGTTTAAGGGTTTCTGCACTTTGCAGATTATACCTGTGCATTATTTAGCACATCAAAATCTTGTTCAGAGTTTACTACATGTATTTATAGGTCTTGATCCCCAATGGAAGAGTTATGCTCCTTGTTTGATACATGTTTGGGTGAGGATGGGGATCAATTTCCAACAATTCTGTTTTTACAATAATTTTGATCAAGCTATATAGAAATTTTGGTAGATTTGGATTTACCATGTTTATGTGACCAATACGCCGTGGCCATTTTGGAGAATGTTAGGGTAACAATCAACACAAACATTTTAGTAGTACCATGTAATATTCTAGTTACCAGTAACCCAATTTTATTCATTACAAAATCTTTGGGTTTTTTTTATTTACAGATGATAAACTTTTATCTGTGGAATCAAAAGGGAAAAAAAGAACTGTGTTATCCTATGTAGCTGGTCAACGTGTCCTAGATTACTTAGGTCGTAGTTTACAGGTAGAAAAAGCACTCACAACTCTGTTAAAGTAAGTCAATTAATATATATTTTATACTTGATCTGGGTCAAATCAAATCATTTCAAATATATAAGTACCATAGTTTCTGTAAAGAAATAAATGGAGTGGAAATTCAGATCAGAAAGCACTGCAGATTTAGTTATGAGTGTGTATTTTGCAAAATGGCATAAACACGAATTCAAATTCCACAAGTAATCTGTCTTCTTCTAATGACACATTATAATTTGAAATGACTGAGTTGCAATTTCACTATTTTTTTTGAAGTTAATTTTGTTTAATTGTTTGTTTAAATGGGGTTTGATGTCCCAGTCAAGAATATTTTGCTAATATTGAAATGTCACCAGTTATAGATGAAGGGGGATTTTGACCTTTGCAGTGCACTCAAGGCAATGTGCAGTCAGGGATTTTTAGCATGCCATGCCTGTAACAAGGGGCATGGATTTTTAAGGTCTCGTCTGAAGGACACTGTTACTTTTATGTTTTAATGCTGAGTGTTTGGCAATTATTTTCAAGTGTTGGTCAGCCTGGGATCAAGCCCAGACTTACCATATATGAAGCAAACACTCTACCAACTGAGCTACTGTAGTTGCAATTTTTTAGTTAAGTTTTTGCTGATGACTTGCTAAGCAGAATTTTCATTGAGATTTTAACATTTAGGATGAGATTTTCTCGAAAAGACTAGAATCTTGATTTGTTATCACATAAGACCCTGTTTCTCAATCTTGCTTTTCTACAGGGATTCTATACCCTTCTATCCTTTCTGGTTGGTTAATCAAACATGTACATGTGTATTAATAAGTTTTCTAAAAAATAAAGCTGTCATTTTGAAGCAGATTTCTCTCTTCTTTCTTCCTTTTTTTTTGGAGGGGGGGCAGTTCCAAACTTTCCAGAAATTAAGGAATAAAAACAACACTGGCAAGCTGCTGCAGAGTTGATTGTTTCAATTGATTAGTAGCTAAATAGTCTAAAACCCCAACTATCAGAGAACAAAGCCCCTCACAACCTGTATACTTGGTTTGAATCTCACTTTGGCAGATCTTGGCTTGAAAAAAAATTGTTTTGCTTGCCTAAAGTTTCGTTTTTACCCAGGCACTCTGGTTTACCTCTGATATACCAGAAATGACTAAAAATGTAAGTGAAATTCTTTGTCTTAAGAAAAAATTTTGTCATATGTATAAAATACAATAACCATGGGCATAGATACCAGCCAGTTAAAACCAAGACAGAAAATAGAAGTGCTGAAAGAGCTTCAAATCTAGAGAGTGCAAGGACATACTCCCTTGGAAAAAATTGAAAAAAGGTGTTAAATGGTGCATTTGGGCGATACCTGAACTGATATTTGTTAAGACAGTTTGAATAATCAAATCTGTACTATTAAGGATGAACATAATTTTAAATTTGTTCACTATGAATTAGTTTTTATAGTTTGGTTTCTGTAATAAGCAATATGATCTGATTTTTACCAAGGAAGTTGCCTCATTTGCCTCATGGTAAGCTACGCCCCTGCATAACTTCACTTCTTATTCATGCCTTATAACATAATTAGGTGTTATCTTATTTATAGTTTTTTCTGTTGTAGAGTACCTTTAGAGCAGCATTTTGAACTTACTGAAAGAGCTGTGAAAGGTTTTAAAAATACACAAAAGGTAAAATAAAATTTAAACAAATTATATAAACATAAAAAGACATAAATATTTCACTGTCAATTAAGAGCGTAGAATAGAGTGGAGTAATGGAGTTGTATACCCTGTTAAGATTCAAGATTTTTTCACTTTTATCCAGGCAGTAATTTTGAGCATGATGATGGACTTTGGTTGCCATAGTCATCTGTAATATGGTAATAGATGGGGTTAACCAGGGTTAAAGTTGATACTCCTGTATGTGCAAAAGCATTTTTCTTGCTGTTAAGAGGGGGCCTCATGGGTGGTCTGAAGCATGCTCTTGTGGATCACAGTTCCTCTCACTTCCTAGATTAAAAACATGCTTGAGCAGATCATAGTGGGAGAAAGTTTATCAGTTTGCTTGCCGAAGGTTGTGGTTTCTCTGGGCACTTCAGTTTCCTCAACCATTCCAGAAATGACCACCTCAAATGTAAAAGAATCTTGCCTCCACTCTATTTGTTAAGAATCTATTGTTTTATGTATTATGCATATCATTACTATGAGAAAATGTCAAATTTTGTGATTCAGTTCATTCTGCACAAAAGTTTTAAAAAGTTTTTGTTTATCCTCAAATTGACTAAAGCAGTCAGACAGGACATTTAAATCTGTAGTATTCTTGTTAAACAAAACCCTGTGATGTTATATTATTACATATGTCAGGTAACCCAGACTTTACTGAGAGATTTAGCTGTCCTGGAGGCAGAAAGATATAAAAATCAAACAGAAAAAGATCCCATTTTTGTTCTACACAGGTAAAACTAATGAAAGGATCTCATCAAAAAGATCCCATTTTTGTTCTACACAGATAAAACTAATGAAAGGATCTCATCAAAAAGATCCCATTTTTGTTCTACACAGGTAAAACTAATTAAAGGATCTCATCAAAAAGATCCCATTTTTGTTCTACACAGGTAAAACTAATTAAAGGATCTCATCAAAAAGATCCCATTTTTGTTCTACACAGGTAAAACTAATGAAAGGATCTCATCAAAAAGATCCTCATGATTTTCTTATAAGCACAGTGTTTAAAAAAAAAGTGACATTTTTTTCTCCTAAGAATAAAGTGTTTCATAAAATATAAGTCACTACATTTCTTAAGTTTCAGGTCAGTCAGATGCCACAAATCGGCACAAAAATAATTTACACTACTACACTCCCATTAGGTAAAGTTAGTAAAAATTTTAGCAAATTCGCCTTTAGCTGGTTGTGTCTTGATATAAGTGAAATAATCTTGAATTGACACTTGGACATAAAAACACCATTTTCTGTCATTGCAATTTCTTAAATTCACCATGGAATGATCCATTTATGTTAGAATCTTGGACTTTACCACTTGCAAAAAGGTTGAGATTTATTTAATTTTACCTAATATTATAGTAACCAGTTTAACTGGATATATGATAAAATGTTTAATATATGCAGAAAAAGAAAAATATTTTTGTCTGTGCTTGAAAATACAAAATATTAAAAAAATTATCAATGTTCAAAATTCTTTGGAATGCTAGAACTATAATGGATAGGATGAAAAACAGGCAATAAGTAGGATGAGCTTAGTCATGCAGTAAAGGAAGGTATTGTAAAGAGTTTTAGACCAAATTTATAAGAAGAGTTTTGGTTTTACAACTAACTTAGAATCCCGAGACTCATAGACTTAATAGTACATGTATATCCAATCACGCCAGTATAAAGACTGAAAGATGGAAAAAGTACCTTGTGTAGTGGGTTAGTCATGGTGTTTTTGTCTTGTATATCATAGATATAATAGAGTGATTTACTGTCAGACTATCTGGTCCAGATCTTTTAGCCTTGTGGTAGAACACTCGCTTACTAACCAGAAGGGCCGGGTTCAATCCTCAGTCTGGGCACTTGGAAAGGATGTGCGTGTGGTTTTTTTTTTAGGTGTTTCCTCCCTCCTGTTACCTTTGTATTGAAAATCTAGTTGTGATTTATTCAGATTAAAATTTGGGATGTGGTTAATTTTGTTTTATTTTATGGAACAAGAATGATTGTTTACTTCAAAATTGACCAAAATGTGGGGAGGGGAGGGGTTGGCTTTGTTTGGTGAAATTAATAATGAATTGAGATATTAATCTTATAATTTGGTTTGAAGTTTTTTAAGGTGCTCAAATTATTCAGTGATTTGCCATTGGGACTGAATGAAATATTCTGTATATTGTAATAATAATCTGTTTTTTTTTTTTTTGTTTGTTTTTTATTTTGTTAATTTATCTGTTTTAGGAAAGAAGGTGATAATGAGTTTATGAATATTATAGTCAATGGAATGAATGATCAGGTAATTATACATTATATATTGTAAAATACAAGGTGTCCATGGAAATAATTTAAGGCTTATTTGTTTACAAGACAGATTTTAAAGTTTTCATAGAATGCCTAAATAGATTAGCCTTTGTTGATATGCAACCTTTGTAGAGAGGTTCAATATTTCTAGGACCAGTTACTTTCTTTGATTTGCATTTTGAGATTAAAGAAGTTTTTTTTCCATTGTAAGACAGATATTTGATTCATAAATTAACATAAAAAATGACAAAGGTTGTTTTGATATCAATGTTTAAGGGACTTCTAAAATGCGTAGTTAAATTTATTGATAAACTATCATAAAGTTTTTGCATATTCATACATGTCCATGGTCAAAAGAGGCATTCAATGTATGTGCAAATCCCCATGGATGCATTCAGTTAATGACAATCACATATACTGTATCTTACAACAGTTCAAGCTTGTCATGTCATGTGAAGCTTTAGCATAATTTGTTGCCGTTTTAGAATGTAACCTGTTTTTTAAGTGTCGGGGATGATAAAGGAGCAGGGTTATTTTTATTATCTGGTAAAGAAGAAATAGTTAAAGAACTTGGTCCAAAGTAAGTAATGCTACTTTCTCATTATCTGTTTTACCCATAGTGTGCTATATGGTGGTCAGAGAAAAATTTGTCATACAAAAGTATTTTGTATTTCCTAGCAGTTTATTTATTCAGTTTGAAACATTTGCTGATACATGTATAAACTTCCACTGATTATTTAAAATTATGAATTAGAACTCTCCCATTTCAGAGATGATGTCTGTCTTTATATATATATATATATATATATATATATATATATATATATATATATATATATAGATAGATAGAGAGAGAGAGAGAGAGAGAGAGAGAGAGAGAGAGAGAGATTGATTGGGTTTTACGTCCCAGTCAAGAATATTTCACTCGTATAGAGATGTCACCAGCTATATAGGTGGAGTGACAGAAATTTTTATCTTTGCAGCGCACTAAAAACAATGTGCAGGGAGGGTTCTTTAATGTGCCATGCCTGCCATGACACGGGGGTCTCATTTGAAGGACCTGTGACTTTCATTTTTAACTGCCATGTTCTTGGCAGAAGTCACTACAAATTTCAAGTCTTGGTCCCGGCTGGGGTTGGAACACTCTAACTCCCACAAATGAAGCAGGCACTCTACCACTCTGCACTCTGAGCTACTGTAGTGGTAGAGAGAGAGAGAGAGAGAGAGAGAGAGAGAGAGAGAGTTGAGCTTGTGGATATATTTTTTTCATCAGTGACTATTTCTTAGCTGATATATTTTAAGTAAAAAAATTTTTTTTAAATTCTTAGGTACATTAAAGACTACCCGTATATAGTGACCATCCAGAATGTTAAAAGTTTGGGTAATTTAATTTAATTGTATGGCTTTAGATTATCAAGTTTTTTATGAATCATTTGAAAAAAAGATTGCAGCTATAACCTTATTACATTTAAGTCTATCTTTACAGAACAAAACTTATTTTTATTTTCTTTAGAGTGGCTGAAATATTAGAAGGAAAGGGATCATTCAGTAGAGGGAATTTCCAAGGCAAAGCCAACAAATTGTCTGTTAAACATAGAGCTGAAAAGTTGATCAGGGAATATTTACAAAGAGATAAAACAGAAAAATGAAATCTAGTTTATATATATATATATACTCTGGTTTTATATTTATTCATTTTTTGTGAAGCATGTTTTTTAATTAAAATAAATTAAAAAGCTTTTTTTTTTTGTTCTTTTTTAAAAATTATGCAAAAAAAGTTCAGCATTATGAAAGTTATTTGTTTTATGTTTTAATACTAAACTTGGCTTTTTTATAACAATCTGAGGCTTTAATGTTAAATAATTAAATTTGACACTGGAAAGCAAAATTACGTTCAGGTCATTTCTTAATGATTTGAACTCACATGCTGAAGTGTTTGTTTCGTACTCTAGAAGAACTACTTTTAATGCGCTTCATTTTACCTTGTTTTAAAGTTATTAAAAGCAAATATTTCATAAAGTTATTCCCTCATTTAATTAAGTTGTCTTAAAAAAATAATTATAAACACTGAATCTGATTTTCATTCCAGTCATTGAGAAAAACCTGAATAGATGCTGTGCACAAATTTGAGTAATTTATTTCACAATGCTTAAATGAATGGTGAATTATCTTGGTAAAGACCAATTTTGATAAGTCATTTGGTGTACTGAAATATATTTTTTTCAAAATCTAACCATGTTTTGACTATTACAGTGACATCTACCCTGGATCATGAATTTTTTCATGATTTTTTAAAATTTTCATGTAAATTCCTGTCAGAAACAAGATAGGAAAGTAAAAATTTCACAGATACTTATTTTTAAGTAATTAACCTGCATTTGTGTTGACCATAATCCTATAATGGAAAACAAAAGCAAGTGAAAATTTTGTGATTGCTACATCATTTCTATTCTCTACAACACCGAAGGAATTCACTCTCAGTCATCTTGTCAAGGAATTCACTCTTAGTCATCTTGTCAAGGAATTCACTCTCAGTCATCTTGTCAAGGAATTCACTCTTAGTCATCTTGTCAAGGAATTCACTCTCAGTCATCTTGTCAAGGAATTCACTCTCAGTCATCTTGTCAAGGAATTCACTCTCAGTCATCTTGTCAAGGAATTCACTCTCAGTCATCTTGTCAAGGAATTCACTCTCAGTCATCTTGTCAAGGAATTCACTCTCAGTCATCTTGTCAAGGAATTCACTCTCAGTCATCTTGTCAAGGAATTCACTCTTAGTCATCTTGTCAAGGAATTCACTCTCAGTCATCTTGTCAAGGAATTCACTCTTAGTCATCTTGTCAAGGAATTCACTCTCAGTCATCTTGTCAAGGATTTCACTCTCAGTCATCTTGTCAAGGAATTCACTCTCAGTCATCTTGTCAAGGAATTCACTCTTAGTCATCTTGTCAAGGAATTCACTCTCAGTCATCTTGTCAAGGAATTCACTCTCAGTCATCTTGTCAAGGAATTCACTCTTAGTCATCTTGTCAAGGAATTCACTCTCAGTCATCTTGTCAAGGAATTCACTCTCAGTCATCTTGTCAAGGAATTCACTCTCAGTCATCTTGTCAAGGAATTCACTCTTAGTCATCTTGTCAAGGAATTCACTCTCAGTCATCTTGTCAAGGAATTCACTCTCAGTCATCTTGTCAAGGAATTCACTCTCAGTCATCTCGTCAAGGAATTCACTCTTAGTCATCTCGTCAAGGAATTCACTCTCAGTCATCTTGTCAAGGAATTCACTCTTAGTCATCTTGTCAAGGAATTCACTCTTAGTCATCTTGTCAAGGAATTCACTCTCAGTCATCTCGTCATGTCTCATTCTTTACTGATGCCATTAAACTGAAAACAAATGTTGTTTTCTTACATACCATGGCAACTGAAAATTATTATTTCATTAAAATGGCTAGTTGTGGTCATCTTTCCCAATTCAGTAACTTAAACCAACCCAAAACAGACAAAATTGAAGTTCCGTACATTTCAAGTTATGGAAGGTACAGTGTAATTGTGCAGCTGTTTTGAAAATTGATAAAAATTTGTCTCCTATCTTTTAAAGTTGCTTAAAAGTTCTCCTAATGGAACCCTAGAGCACCATGTGGTATCTCATATCGATTGTGGGGGACAATTATTTCTATTGACACTGGAATTGCATAAAGTGACGTTTTTCCCATAATAACAATGTTTCTTCAGGAACATTTGACGAAAAAGTTATCCATTTCATTCCACACAAATGTACTGATTATGTTGTACGCTGACGGGTTCCATTCACCTAGTACATTTATACTATCTGCTAGTCTTAGCTACTTAATGTCAACTGAACATAATCTGTCTGGAGGTACATGTATTACTACAGTTCAAAAGACAAATTGACTCAAGTGAGCAAGTGAGATTTGTTGGAATTAACATAAGTATACATAAGTCCTGTACTGATATACTGCAGAATAGAAAACAATGTTCACTTCTTACAAACTTTCATCTTGAATCATGTCATGGCTTTTTCATCACTTTTCAGACAAATATGTCCTCCATATTACTACAAATTTTTTTTAGTATAGCCTGGTGGAAGTGGATAGTCAAAAACTATTGGTGGATTGACAAGTCCGTACGTGGCTGCATTTATGTATATCGTAGTTCCATCTGTTAGTATACCATAATCTACATATAAAAAATGCCAAAATAAACTCTTTATATACAAATTTAGATCAAACATGAAACTATGTGGAGTGGAGTAATGGAGTTTTATGCCCCAGACAAGATTCTTTCACTTATACTGAGGCAGTCAGTTCTGGGATGGTGGAGTGGAGTGGAGTAATGGAGTTTTACACCCCAGTCAAGATTCTTTCACTTATTTCGAGGCAGTCAGTTCTGGGATGGTGCAAAGAAATTGTAGTGCCCAGAGAAAACTACCGACCTTCAACAAGTGAACTAACAAACTTTCTCATAGGATCTGTCCAGAATAGGTTTGGAACTTAGGTGAGAAGAGTCACTGTTATCCTTTAGTGTGCCCTTTAGACCACTGGGTCATTTAGGCTCCATGAAACTATGTCTGTGAACTAATTTATTTTCAAAGTGTCACAAATTGTGGCATTGGTTTTATTTTTTAGGGTATAAAAATACATAAATTACAGAAATTTCTTTTTTAATTTACATAATGAAGAAAATTGTAAATTTCTTATAAATTTTTATCCTAAACACATGGATTCTTTATCTCTGATTTTGATACAACTTATGAAATCATTTCCTAAAGAGATTTATAAATACATATAACTTTAATTTGTCCTCAAAAGTCCCACAAACTCCAGCACTGTTAAGTATATAATTATTTTATGTGATTAATGACAGAAAATGATTTTATATCTGGTATAACAATCAAAGTGATTTTTATGATTCATAGTTACAACAGAGAAGGTTACCATTGTACTATGTTATACTTACCATTATGCACATGACCGTATACATGATATTTCGGCCTCACTCTTTGTTGAACTGTGTTCAGCAATTCCACACATCCTACATGCCTTCCAGCAGATGTTACATCACCATAACCTAAATAATCAAAGTTTGCAGTAATTCAAAAATATTTTCTAAATGTTGTTTGACAGAAAAGAGCCATTTCTGATATTCTTTACTTGTATTTCATAACAAGGAACTAGATACCCCTAGCCTTCAAAGTTGCAAGTGCACAGGTGTATGAATTACAGTGCCTCTCACTTCCTAAATTTAAATACTGCTTGGGCAGATCTTGGTATGAGAAATTTGTCAAGTTTGCTTGCCAGAGGTTGGCATTTTTCTTCAGGTACTCCATTTTTCTCTGCCATGTCTTACATATATACTAGTCTAGTATTACTAGACTGTCAACTGGAACTCCAAAACTCACAAAATTTATGCTTGACACCTGTGTGCTGTATCAGAAAAAATTTTGAACCTCTGATTTTCTGAAACTAACTAGTGTTAGAAGGAACACCACCTTATTTCACTTCAGACTAAAAAAATTAGTTGATCTGTAGACCAATCTTGATCAATAGGTGAATTATTTGTCTTCCAACATATTTATAGATTTCAAGATACCATCACTGCTGGTTTGAGATTCAGAAAGTTAACCACTAAACTTCTATGACCGAATTCATCTTTCACTATTTTTATATATCAATGGAAAAATTTAATACAAAAAGATACAAATATTGTAGTAATGTTAACAAGGGAAAATGTCTTAAGTTATCTCCCCTTAACTACAAGCTGATTGGATTAATTTTTTTTGGTCACAGTCAGAGTCAAGATTTTTTCACTTATATCAAGGTGGTCAGTTCTGGGATTGTGGAGGTAACCAGAGTGCTGGAAAAAAACCCACAACCTTTGGCAAGTGAACTGACAAATTTTCTCACAGTTAAGGATCTGCTCAAGTGGGAATCTAGATGGCAAGAGACACTGTGATCTGTAAGGGCTTGCTTAAGACCACTTGATTTTTCAGCTTCTTACCTACAGGTGGACCATGTGTTATCAGTATGTCAGTATCTTTAGGAATTTTGTTCCATTGTTTCAAAATTTCTTCCCCTCTCTCCAAGTTAAATCCCAAATCACAAAATGCAGGTGTCCTAAATAAAGAAAATATTTCTGACATTAAATATGTAATGAATAATTATAAAATAACATAAATAAACAAGAGGCCCATGGGCCTTAACGCTCACCCGAGGATATTCCCAAAATTGTTTGCAAAGCACAATAGACAATAAATGTAGTTACAGAAACTTTCCAGTTTTTTGCCAGTTTTGAAAGGCCACAATACTAATTTGAAATATTTAGTCACAGTTCATTTATTAGTAGCTAAATTCTTGCTCAGTTTTTTTTTTTGCAAAAAGTTGAAAAATTCAGAACAATATGAAGAAAATAAATATGCAAATTAAGTCATCACCGGTTAAATGTTTTTCACCAGTTTTATGGTAGCTGAATAGTTAAAATGAGTGAAAGACATTCCTGATTATGGTTAAGGTTTCAAAGTTCTGTGTAATATATAGCAGGTTTTCGAAGATGTTTTACTCTGACACTGCCTGATAATTAATTTTTTTTTATGGTCTTAATTTAGAGCGTTTTATTTGCATATACATGTATTGTAGAGACTATTTCACTGTTGTTAAAATTACATGGAAACAAATTTGAATGCTAATGTAGTGAGAAAGAAAAAAAAACCTCCCAAAAAAAATTTAACTACCAGTATTAAACGTTTTACTGATACAGTAAAACCAAGAGTATAATCTTGTTTGTCCAAGTTTAGTATCTGTGCAAACTCAATAAATGACAGATACTATAATATATGGAAGTTACCATGGTGACCCATATATCTTTATTCCACAAATTTCCACCATTGAATCTTCCAGATATGTACAGTAGGTAAGAAAGTCCTTAGCAGAGTTCACTCTTTTATTTTGGAGATATTTTTCTGTGTCTGCTGAAGCAGATCCATAACAAGGGTCCAGGGCTAAATCACAATTACCAGATATAACCACTTTGTGTTTATGAGGTAATAGTCCTGTTAAAATAAAAGTTGAGTTGTAGAAATGGTTTTTTACTTGTGAGTCAAGATTCTCTCACTTATGTCAAGGTGGTCAGTGGATGGCATGGTGGAGAAAACCAGAGTGCCTGGAGAAAACCATCAACCTTTGGTAAGTGAACTGACAACCTTTCTTACCCAAGAATCTGTTTTAATGGGATTTGAACCTAGGTCAAGAGAGGTACCCTGATCTGCAAGTACTAGTATGTATTTTAGAACACATGGCTACCAAGGCCCACTTAATTAAGAGAGAAGGATACTGAGTATATTGTTATTTAAAAATGAGATGTTTGTGAAACACTTATCCCCCCCCCCCCCTTCTAGGACAGATATTATACGGTGCACAAACTTTTATTATGGGCAGTGTACATGGAAATGAAATTGACCTTTTGAACTTAAAATCAATAGCGGTCATCTACCAGTACTATCTGAGATGCATAAATCTATCAAGTATGATGTGTCTAAGCTAAAAAAAAAATTGAATTATAGGTTGCACAAACATATAGACCTTCAGACAGGTTTGACTGTACTTCTAAATTATAAATTATTATCAATATAACCACATTCAACCAACCTGATTATATATGTTATATCAGTAATTAATTTGATCAACCTTTGTAGAGGTAATGAACATAAAGCAAATAATTGAAATTTTACTAAGTCCAAGGGGGATAACTATGTCAAAAATTGCTCGTTCGTACCCAAAAAAGAACTTGACCTAGATATTCAAATGATAAATCTGTATACCAAATTTCATTTCAGTATGTGCAACCTCTGCAAAGAAAATGAATGGAAGCTGCAAATAATTGAAATTTTTCTAAGTCCAAGGGGGATAACTGTGTCAAAAATTGCTCATTTGTACCCAAAACAGAACTTGACCTAGATATTCTATTGATAAATCTGTATACCAAATTTCATTTCAGTGTGTGCAACCTCTGCAAAGAAAATGAACAGAAACTGCAAATAATTGAAACTTTTCTAAGTCCAAGGGGATAACTGTGTCAAAAATTGCTTGTTCGCACCTAAAACAGTTATTGACCTAGATATTTTTATGATAAATCTGTATACCAAATTTCATTTCAGTATGTGCAACCTCTGCGAAGAAAATGAATGGAAACTGTTGGTGGACCAACAGACCGACCGACAGACTGACAGACGGCAGCAAAGCAATATGCCCTCCCTTCTTTAAAGGGGGACATAAAAATAATATGCAATCCACATTTTTTTTATCCTGAAGTTTACAATTTATGTATAATTCACAATATGGTAAATTTACAATATGATCTCATTTATGGTTGCTGTTGCCATGGTTACCTGATAAAGCATTGTACATATTAGATAGATTAAATTTTGGGCTAAAAATGAGCTACTTATTATAAAAACATGAATTCATGGATGGCTAAAATCAAGTTTCATTAAACACCTAATCAAGATTATTCCAATTTTACCAATCTAATTTGCAATAATGAAGAAAACAACTTATACCTTTGCAATGTTTTTATGGCAACTAAAACAATAAAAGACAGAATTGTTGGTATAAAATAAACAAGCAACACTGGGGTTTAAACATTTTGCCTTAAAAAGCCACATGGTCAAAAGGTCCAAATTTTGGAAGCTAATAATATTTTGTAATCAATTTTTCCTTAACTGATTGATTCAATCGAGTTTTACAACCCAGTCAAGAATATTTCACTTGTATCAAGATGTCACAAGCTGTAGGTGAAGTTGCAGAAATTTTGACCTTTACAGTGTGCTTAAGGCAATATGCAGAGAGGGTTCTTCAGTGTGCCATGCCTGCTGTGACATGGGGCATAGGGTTTTAAGGTCCCCTCTGAAGCACCCTGTAACTTTCATTTTGAAATGCTGAGTGCTTGGTGAAAGAATGGTCATTTCCTATTTTCAAGTCTTGGTCAGACCCAGCCAGGGTTTGAACTCTGACCAATTTAAAGTACAATAAATGGATATAAAAGATAGGAAAAAAATCCAAATTGGATTCAGTTACTTGTGTTTTAAGTTGCATGCACTGCATGAGATTTACAATGTAAAGGTCTCAATTATACATGTATTTATGTATTTATCTATCACTCAAATGAGTGTACACTCAACTCACATATTCCAATTCTTCTCTCATTAATATTTTTAATTTTTTTAGTTTTATGAAACAATGTTTTGTTTTGTTAAACAAACCTACACTAAACAATTTAAATATAACATTAAATATTTAATTTTTACCGTGTTAGGTCTTAAAAAAATTGCATATTCCATAATTTGAGTTAAGTGCACAAGTACAATCAACTGAGTGAATGATTGTGAAACTGCGGCCTGGTGTCCGATTTTGTTCCTTTTTGTAAACAATTGTGATATTGAATTTGGAAATATAATTGTTTCAATACTTTACCAAGATAATCATTAAATTCTTTAATCTCTTTTACTGTCCCTCCCTCAGTAAAGTCCCCTGCATGTATTAACACATCTCCAACTGGCAAAAAGTTAGGGTCCCGAACTCGCTCTAAATGAGAATGAGTATCAGAAATACACACAAATCGTACTTTATCTTCAGATATTTTTTCAGTTTCTGGATCTGGTATTTCTATTTTTTTCTGAGTTTGTTCAAGCTGAAGTCTTTTCCATGCTTTTCCTGGTCTTTATGTATCTTTGTCTGCCTTAATCATATCTGATGTTAGACAAGCCTCCATGCTGTGATCAGCTGAAAGAATGATGTTAAAGGTTGATATTTGTTTTATAGTAAAGATTCAAGGACTGGATTGGATTAATGGTGTTTTAAGCACAAATCAAGATTCTATCCCTTATATAGAGGTGCTCAGTTCTGGAATGGTGGAGGTACTTGTAATGCCCAGTTGTTTTCAAACCTAGGTGGTCCCAGGGATTGAGGCATTGTGATTCAAAAGCCAACACTTATAATAGACCACTTGGCCACAAATAGCCTAGAAAATTCAAAGCTTTTAATTTTACAGAGTTGGAAAATTCAGTTAGTATGTTGACTGCATGTTGTGTTTACTTTGCACAGCAAATCTTTCTTGTTGGTGCAAGCCTTGATTTAAGCACAAATCTGATTGGTGTATGTAATTCAACTGTGTGACTGATCAACAAAATGAAAAGTAAATCATGACATGTTGATATTGTTTAAAAAACCTAACACTATGTCTAACAGTTGTGTATAGGGTCAGAACAATTTCTTTATCAAAAACATTGGATTTTCGGATACTGACTGATGTTGGAAGGGGCGTAATCTTTCAGCTCTATTTCGACCGTTATTGGTTTTTGGGGACTCTACATTATCATTCAGCTTATCGTGACAGTGTTGATAAGCCATTTAATTTTATTATACTTACCTATACATCGACCGAGACAAGTGCCAGTAAACCACAAAGGTATTTCTATATTGTATAGCCAGTGGACAATCCTACAGTTTCTTGAAAAACAAGTAACGCCTACTTTCGCTTTGTAAGAAATACTTCCGGTTTTGTAGTAGGACGATAAGTGTAGCAGAATTACCTCTCTTTGATATAGACTTTTTACTTGCAATTGCTCTGAAGTTTGTCGATTGTAAAAAAAAATTGAAAGTCATTGCTGTTTTCAATATTGTAACTTATTCTTGGTGTGATTTTAATAGTTTATAAACATTAAAAAAATACATGAATAAAAAAGGTGTACAAAATGATATGTAAATCACAGTGGCGAGACGCGTTTTTATATCTTCTTTAAAATATATGTCTTAGAGTATGTAAGAGATACCAGTACATACCGGTATATTTTAAAAGAAAGATTTACAAGAGGCCCAATAGGACTTGTATCGCTCACCTGGCACACCCTTATTTTGTTCTTTGCTTTTTCTTTTTAAATATATCCAATCAGAAAATAAAAACAAACTCACTAGCAATATCCTTATTTTCTATTATTTCAAGCAATATTTATCATAAATTTCCTTTAAATTGGCCATGTACTCTCAGAGAAAAAGATTTAGGCTAAACATAGACCTTATTTGCATTTTACATTATTATTGCAAAAACTAAAAATTGTACAGAAAACCCATTTATATATGTTTTATCCTCTGACATCTATTTTCTATGTTTCAAATTTTAACAAAATAGGGACATAAATAAACCCATAATGGCCATTTTTAGGTTTTTGCTATTTATAGTAATGGCAGCCATCTTAGATTTCAAACAGATATTTTGGATAAAATTTTGAATCTTTACCACCAAAGGACCTTCCACACTCAATATCCTTTAAACTGGCCATATACTAGTACTTTCGGAGAAGATTTTCAAAGATTTCGGCTAAAAATAGATCTTATTTGCATAATATTATTGCACAAACAAAAAATTGTACAGAAACCCATTATATATGTTTTATCCCCCGACATCTTTTTTCCTGTGTTTAAAATTTCAACAAAATCATACACAAAAGAACCTGTAATGGCCATTTATAGGTTTTTGCTATTTATAGTAACGGCAGCCATCATGGATATAGGACATGTCGGAAACAATTTTTATTCTATTGCAACTAAGGACCTTTCATACCAAATTTCATTTGAATTGGCCTATTGGTTTCAGAGAAGCAGATTAAAGTTTACGGACTCACGGACACACACACACACTTTACCATGCCATAAGCTCACCCTGGCTTTGCCATGCCAGCTAAAAAATGCGTCACACCCCTGTCATGTACATTAGAAAAAGAGTCAATGCCCACATTGGATTAGATTTGATAAACAATGTATTACATCCTAGTCAAGATTCTTTGGGCGACCCTTCGGCAAGGGATCTGCTTGAGTTGGAATGGAACCTATACTGTAAACTATAATCTAGGGCTCTCAACTATTCATCCTTCATATATAAAGCTGACATGGATAGGGCATTAGATTATACATGTTTTTTATTAATTTAACTTTTTTATTTTTTTTTTTCATAACTTTGCTTTCAATCAAACTTATGTTGCTTTGTATCATCTAGATAAAATATATGACGAAAGAGGTCTGAACCCCAGGTTTTTCTGCTCTATCTATCATAATTACAATCAAAAAGAGACCCACTGCCCTTAAAGCTCACCTGAATATGTCTGAAATCTTTTGCAAAGTACAATAGACAATTTCAGTTATTAGAGAAACTATCCAGAAATTTTATCAAGTTTTGACCTCAATTCTACAATACTCATTCAGAAATATCTAAGGTCTAGTCATTGTTCAATTATAAATAGCTAGAATACATGAAGTAGCTAAAGTGGTATGGATATTTCCAGAAGATTAACCTTTTCAGTATGCTTGTGCAGTTTGACCTTGACATTTGAACCTATTACCTTGAACCATATATCAAAATGATTGTCATATCAATATCTACAATATTCTTACACACATGCCTATACAAAATGATCAAAATACCAATACTTACAATATTCTAATATAAATGCCTATACAAAAACTTTAGTTTTCCTGATAACTTACTACTTCAGTTTTGAAGCTTTTACCTTGACCTTGACCCATATACCAAAATGATCATCATATCAATATCTACAATATTTTAATATACATGCCTATACAAAAGGTTATAGTTTTGAAGTTAATTAACCATTTTAGTATTCTAATGCAGCTTTGACCTTGACCTTTGAACCTATGACTTTGAACCATATTTCAAAATGATCATCATATTCATACATGTACCTTCAATTTTCTAATATAATTGCCTTTAAAAAATGTTTATAGTTTTCAAAATAATTCTCAATTTTAGAATACTCATGCACCCATGACCTTGATCTTAGAACATATGGACTTGATCCTTGTAACAAAATGATTGTTTTAACGATACCTACAACATTCTAATATACATGCCTATACAAAAAGTTGATATTGACAAACATACAATACATGTATTTAGCAATTTCCCTGCTAACTGCCTTGAAATTTTCCATCTTGGACCCCATAATACCATTTGAGCAATCTGAAACTAGATGACCTAAGAATAAAAAGATTGTTATAGAGAAAACAAGTATCTTGCACACTTGTAACTAATACCAGGTAAATGAACTTTATAATAAGTACATGTATCTGTATCTGAATGAACACAATTACAGAATTTTGTTAATGAAAATACAAAGTATTGTATGTAACATTTTCTAGCCACCAACAACTGCAATAATGCTGATGCGGCTTTAAACAATAAGCCATATACTTACACTCTAACAGATTCATTTACTGACTCACCTACCCACTCAATAGCTGACTCACTAACTGATTCACTTACTTAATGACTTACTAATTTACTCACTCACCCAGCCAACAACTCACATCCACTCATGCAATTACTCAGTTAGTCATTCACTTATATCATGTTTATCGTTCCTACAAAGTTTCATTAGACCACTCAGCTACTGAGACCCCTTGGAAATCTTAGTCTCGCCTGTATTTAAAAAAGGTCACAAATGTGACCCTTTAGTGTGGTTATCATTCTATTGATTTTGATCGGCCCTTACAGTAGCAGTTTTACTACTTGGCATACACTGTACATACTATAAAGATGTGAGAATATCATAAAAAGGAAATCAAAAAGAACTCTGCAAAATTTTTTCTTTTACTTTTAAAATTTGAAATGTATTTTTGCTCCCTGAACTCCCTTTTTTGACATATTTTAGAATGTGAAAAATGGAAAACCCAGAAATTCATGTCTGCAATGAATTGCATTCCAGTATGGGCTTAATATATTTTACAGTTATCAATGTTTTAAAACAATACAAAAATCTACAATGGAATTTAAATTTTTAATTAAAATAGTAAAAAAAAAATCTTAATAAATACAGATTGATATAAATAATAATAATGCTTTACATTAGTTAAAGTCTCAAAAGAAAAAAATATTAATAAATACGAGACGAAATCCTTGAACTATCACAGACAGGTGTCCTTGCGGAAATAATAAAGTCACTTGTACTTGTTTTACCACATACTTAATTATTTTATAAAACTTTTTTTTTCATAAGAAATAAAATTATCATACTGACATTACCAAGTTGATATCAACTGCTAAAATTACATCTTTGTATCTTAAAGTATGCTGTAGAAATCCATCAAAATATCTTAGCAACATAACATTATATTGGCAGCCATCTTATCACATGACCTATTGTCTTCATGGTACTATGAAAACACCTGTGTGCACAGTGACGGTGGCATGACGGTGGCAGAATTAAGATTCAGAGAGCTTTTTAACTCAGAAATTCGGTAATATTTACCACTTCTGAAATTCTATCCACTTGTAGACCTTTCCAAGGGAAGATATAATTTAATTTAATTTTCATAGCAACTTTCCTGAATTTTAATCCCATGTTCCTGAATTACATCAGTTATATCACAGTTTTACAGTTTTTCCAAAACATCCATAGATTTTCTTCCCGTTAACTATTTAATTTCACATCTAGAAGGTTTTCTTTGTTATACCCATCTGGAAGTGGATAGTCAAACACTATTGGTGGATTTACAGGTTTATATCGTAATGTACATGTGGAAGCATTTATAAAGTTAGTTGTACCATCTGTGAACATACCATAACCTAGATTGTTACATAAAATATAAGAATATAGACATAAGAGTTAAATAACAAAAACAATAATAATAATAATAATAAACTGTAGGTTATGCATTTTTACACCTTTTTCAACATTGTTTTGAAAAGTATTTTAATTTACAGTAAAAATGATGTTGTTTATATTAAGACATCACCAGCTATGACTCACGGTTTTAGCTGTGAGAATTATTTTTCGTGCTAATTCTGATGAAATCTTACACCGTGGTTTTCAGTGTCTACTAGTTGTGACCAAGCTGTGACCTTGGTCACTGAAGTGAAACAGTTTTTGGTGACCTGAGGCCTAAAATAAAATTAACTTTGTTTGCCGTTGACTGCCCAACCCACTTGAAATACCCCTACCCAAAACGTTTTTATTGCCATCATTTATTTTTTTAAATACCAATACAAATTTTTTTTATTTTTAATACTTCTCATGCAACATAAAAAACAGCATTAAAGGGCGATAACCCTAGCAAACGAAATGGCCTGTGAGTAGGTTTATACGGTAGTTAGGAAATTCTGCTGTGTTTCTCCATGGGGGAGGAAGAGAAACAAAGAAGACTTCAATTAGAGTAATAATTGTAAAATGTGTTTTAAGAGAGACATATGAAATTTATTTAAACCTTTTCAAAAGTGTAGTAGATTAAGTTTTCAAAAAATTAAAAAAAAATTTCCTACCTGTCTACAAACAAAGAAATTTTAAAGTTAGGCCTGAATCTCTGGTTTTTAAGCATCTAATATGACTTGGGTTACTAGTTTTAAGTTCACATCCTGAAGGTCAAAGTATGGGTATAAATTGATGTAGAAAACTTTCCAGTTATGCTGGAGAAAGTAAGAACAGATAATAAGCTATATTGAGCAAAGTGGTTACATCCAGTCAAGACTTTTTGAAGGCAGTCAGTTCTTGACACCCCCCCCCCCCCAAAAAAAAAAAAATAAAATAAAATAAATAATAATTTGGCAAGCAAACTATCAAACTTCCTCACATTATGTTTTCATTATGTGAGATTCAGAACTAAGCAGTAAACAATAAAAACAAATATGTAAACCAAAATAAAAAGAATTAACGTGTGTGTGTGTGTGTGTGAGCACTTGTATACTTTATACCTTCATGTATATGGCCAAATATATGATAATTAGGAACAACTCGTTTCTGAACTGTGTTTAGTAATTCCACACAGCCGACATGATTACCACCAGATGTAACATCTCCGTAACCTAAAACAGATCCAAAATCATAAATCATTTAAAAGAAAAATATTCAGTAAAATGCACATCTTAGATAAATAAGTCCCAAAAAACTAATTAGTTTAAACATAGTCAGAATAATTAGGTCATTGTTACCAATGTTAAGTCATAATTTCAGTAGAGTGAAACAACTATGAGTGCAAGACTTCAACTGAGATAGAATTCCAGTACTGTAAAATGTTTGCCTTCTATGACAATTTTGATGGCATTTCTCTATTGGTCAGCTTGTTTGCCAGAAGTCATCTAAAACTGAATGCCACGCCTTCTGACATACCAGACAGCCCTTCTGAATCATTAACACACACAGCAAACAAAAATTACAGGCAAGAGTATGGTGCCTAGAAGTGACCAGACCATGATATCTGCTAACATGAAAGTCTGCATGATTGGCTTTTGAAAGTATTCAGGGATGCAGGTTTGATTATAATGAACAGAACATCTCACTGTTTTTATTTTTTCTTTATTAATATTTTTGAAAATTGGCTGCTAAAATGTGTTCTAACTTTCTTTGGCATTAATGGGTATATGGAACACACTATAAATTTAAAATTTCTAATGTTTCTATTTATCAAGAATATAAAGCTTTTTGAGCCATCAAGTTTAAACCTGGGTTGATCTACAAAGTTTTAAATGTTCATGGCTTCTGAGGCCATCTTTTCATTCCATTTGTTTCTTACACATAAAACCCTTATATCTGCAGTCTTAACCACTCTGCCTCTCTACAGACAATGTCATCATCCCTTTATTACATCTTCAAGAGGGATTTTTAAAACAAATATTGTATCTATGGTAACAAAGATAAATATGTCTCTGGTTATCTCCCCTTACCTACAGGTGGCCCATGTGTCATCAGTATGTCTATGCCTTCTGGAATTTTGTTCCATTTCTTGAGAATTTCCTCTCCTCTCTCTACATTAAATGCCCATCCATGAAATTCTGGCTGCCTTAAGAAAATATTTCTTACATTAGTGTACAAGCTGGTAGATATTTTTTAATTTCAGTCCAATATTTTGAAGAAAGTGAAACATCATAAATGGGTTTCATTTTTGAAGCTAGGATCGAGTAACTCTTGTTGTATAATACTAATGGAATGCCTAAGTTTATGTGGCACATTTATTTCTACTAGCTCACTGAAATGTTTGATTAAAAACCAAAGTTATTCAATTATTCCCAAAATGCAACCACAAATGATTGTTTTACCATGGATCTTTAACACAGGTTTTTCATTAAAGCACATGTACCTATTTTGAGCTCTGAAATGAAGTATGTGGCAGATTATGTCAAAACTGCCAACTTGATATTTTGGAATCTCTTTATTGGTTAAATTTTAAAGCTTTTGGGCTTGCAAGCTCATGGCAAGGATACTTCTAAATATTTTGTTATAAAAAGTGACTGTGGGTTTTAAAAATCTGTAAGCTAAACATACATCAATGCTATACATGTATGAACAGTTTGATAGTTACCATGGTGACCCATATATCTTTATTCCACAAATTTCCACCATTGAATCTTCCAAATATATACAGTTAGTTAGCAAGTCTTTGACAGATGAAAGTCCTTTCTTTTTTAAATACTCATCAACATCTGATGGAGCAATGCCAAAAGAACGAAGAGTGTGTGGTCGCCTGTATACCACTTCATTGTCCAATGTCAAATCATGATTACCAGCTATTACCACTTTGTGTTTGTGTGGAAGAGTTCCTGTAAATTATAAAAAAACTTAACCTTGAACCTTTGAGGTGAGAGAACTAGATTCCAACCAAACAGTCACTGAGGACTCCTTAATTTAAAAAATAATAATGCAAAAAAGTGAAAAGAAAAAAATGCAATATTCAATGAATGTTTGTAATCACTTATCAAAACCATATGACAATAAATAAATAAATAAATGAATAAATAAATAATAAAATAAAATAAAATAAAAAAAATTAAAATTTAAATAAATAAATAAATGAATAAATAAGAAAGAAAAGTTGAGACAGTGAATCTGCAGCCTGAATTCTACAGGCAAGTCTTCTAACAACTCAGCAAACTATACTACTATAACAAACACAATGATTGTCTGACTGTGAAAATATCCCATTAACTAAATACTCTGTATACACTATGATCCCATACTATACTACTACAACAGACACAATGATTGTCTGACTGTGAAAATATCCCATTAACTAAATACTCTGTATACACTATGATCCTATACTATTCCAGACTTAAACTAAGGAAAATCTTAGTTAAGAAATGATTGTGAAACTGGGGCTTGATCTTTTATCTGTGGTGGCCAAGTGGTTTAAGTATATGTCTTAAACAGTACCTCTCATGGACTATTCTCCAAAACATCTGCACAGATAATTATAGAAGAATATTTGTCAACTTACTTGCTGAAAGTTTTGGAGTTCACCACCGGACCATTTTCAATAGATAAAAATCCTTTATTAGAACATAAACTACTCTTTCTCTATGGATTTAACACTTGTGAATTTTTAGGTCAGATTTGTTAAAAAATTTCTTACCTAGGTAATCATTAAACTCCTTTATTTCCTCTATTGTACCTTTCTTAGTAAAATCGCCAGCATGAAGTAAAACATCACCAGGTGGCACAAAGTTGGGATCTGTAAGCCGTTCTATTTTAGAATGAGTATCAGAAAGGCAGACAAATCGCAGTTTATCATCAGATATTTTAACGAGTTTATGATTCAGTCTTTCTACTTTCTGTTTGTTTTGTTTCATTTTAAGTATTTCCCACACTTTGCTTGGTCTGACAGTGTTTTTTTCTACCAATATAACCACAGGTTCAGAATTGCCATTGGTAGCCATTTTTGATTTTCTGCTAAAGTTTAAATATTAAACTTATG
Organism: Tegillarca granosa; assembly: GCA_029721355.1. Lineage (NCBI taxonomy): Eukaryota > Metazoa > Mollusca > Bivalvia > Arcoida > Arcidae > Tegillarca > Tegillarca granosa. Next base: position 6,066,989 of record CM056609.1, read on the forward strand.
AAGTCACTGGTAACATTTATCCTAGAAGTATAACAAGAATTACTCTCACTCATATGTCTCTACCCCCACGATAAAAGTCGTAGGGAAACTTTTATGTATAAAGCATAATGAAGGGAAAAAAAAAAAAGAATCTAGATCCCCCTTACATGGGACTCAACCAGTAGTCGGTATAAGGTTTTTTATCCTTTTAGACAAGGAAAGGTTGTGCATTCAAATGTAGTTGTGAAGTTTATCATTCGTTACTGGTTAGATCTACTTTATTTTAAAATGTTGTCGACTTACCAGTGCATTGCAAGGATAATTTATAATAGTCTGCATTTCCTCTGACCCTAAATTTATATTTTACATTTCTTAATTTTTGAAACATGTCATGAGTTGAGAAACAGCTAGTGCCAATAACTGTAACTATGCATGTATATTTTATGTTGATGGAGAACACTACTGTATTTTATCTGTACTACATAGCGCTTGCGTGTAAGATAGTATTTAAATAAAAATTATTATTATTATTATCATTATTAATATTATAATAATAATAATTATTATTATTATTGCCATATATACCATTTTTGAATTTAATCATAAAATATACCATTTTTGAATGTATTTTATGATTAAATTGAAAAATGGTATATGACATTATTGTTACTATTATTATTGTTGGACTTGTGTGCCAGCAACTAGGCCTATTGCAACTCAGATTTCTGGGTGGTTCAGTGGTAGAGCGTGCGCCTCGAGAGAGGGAGGTCACGGGTTCTAACATCGCCTGGTTATGCAAAGCACAGGACAGGAACTGCTTGCATTATGTTGATGATTAACATAACAGTGTCACATATTATACCGTCATTTATCTGGCTGAGAATGTTTGGATAAATAAATTAACAATTCATTACCGAACGTCATGTTTCAATAAAAGTAGACATAACTTCTGAAGACATGTACAGGGTGCTGGTCGTTTCGCCCCAAACCACTTAGCCCCAACTATTTTACATTTCGCCCCAATTTCTTTTCACATCGCCCCAACTCACCAACCATAACGCCCCAATTGTTTTTATCGTCGCCCCAAATCACCGACCACATCGCCCCAACTCACCAACTACAACGCCCCAAATGTTTTTCTGATCTCCCCAACACAACCACAACGCCCCAAATGTTTATTTTATTTCTTTATTTTTTATATTTTTATAATTATTGTTTTTCAACCACAACGCCCCATTTTTGGGCGTATACATCGTAGGCTCTTGTTACAGTATATCGTACTGTTTCATTTGTTGTACTCACAGACACTTTACTCTTTTATTTGGTGTACTCACAGACGTACGTGTAATCATATTTATATTTAGACGTAACTTACAGAAGGATCTAGAAAGTTGTCGGTTGAACGAATTTGATCATTCTATATGTTTAAACCGAACCTAACTACTTTTTATTTGATTATATATAGAAGTCTTTATGTTCTGTGCATATGGCATATATAGGAAGTACATATGAGACCAGGAAGTGCACTAAGTCTAAAATTTCCAAAATAATTTACCCCAGGAGAAGCGTCTTAATGTAACAGGTAACGCTAATTTTGAAAATTTCATACATGTAGATAAGGTGCATAAACATTCTATTTACCTATGAAATTTGAACATGAGGATGTAAAAACATATCTTAATTTTGGCTAATCACTTGTTAATGCTAAAGTGTGTACCTCGGTTTGAATTTGAGTTAGATTTCCACAATTGGGTCTTTCTTTTGCTATTAACACCTTCTCTCTTCCTTTAATTATCAGCATAACTTTGAATTTGTTTTCTCAAAATAAATTAATGTTGTTTGAAAACTAATTAACCATTGAATAAATATAACAGTTCTTTTGGAGACTTGGCCAAGTGGATATGGTAGTCAACATGTTTTCAAAGTTTTGAGTTAAATCCTTGAGCAACGGGGCAGCATGAGCATGACTTTGAACAAATCACATTGTTCAAGTCCACCCAGCTGGTAAATGAATGGGTAGACCTGTTATACATGGCTTTTTTAGCTCACCTGAGCTGAAAGCTCAGATGAGCTATTGCTATCCATCTTCGTCCGTCATCCGTCATGCGTTGGACAAAGTGCATCGCACGTAAACTTTTTACATTTTAATATTCTCCTCCAAAACCACTGGGCCAAATCTAATGAAACTTGGTAACATCATGCCTGGGTGAAGCCCTTTCAGATTTGCACAAATGAAGGAGTTATGTCCCCTTGGGGTCCCATAAGGGGGAAAATAGTGAAAAACTTTAAAAATCTTCTCCTCTGAAACTACAAGAGATATACCTTAGTTTTTTCATTTATAACATCCTTAGGTCCTCTATTTTCAGATTTGCACAAATGGTAGCCATGGGGCTCAAAATGGGGAAATTGTAAGGCACTGAGTGGGGAAACTGCTAAAAATATATATTTGTCACTATATCTTGAAAACTATTAACTTTTTGTATAGGCATGTATATTAGAATATTGTAGGTATTGACATGATGATCATTTTGATATATGGATCAAGGTCATATGTTTAAAGGTCAAGGTCTAAGCTGCAGAAGAAGACTTAAATTGCTAATTATCTTGAAAACTTAACTTTTTGTATAGGCATGTATATTAGAATATTGTAGGTATTGACATGGCGATCATTTTGATATATGGTTTAAGGATATATATGTTCAAAGGTCAAGGTCATATCAACATAGGAATACTAAAATTATAAAATATCTTAAAAGCTATTTATTTCATGCATTGGCATGTATATTAGAATATTGTAGGTATTGACATAATCATGTATGGTTTGAGGTCATATATGTTCAAAGGTCAAGGACATGGCTGCATAAGTATACTGAAATTGATTAATGATTTGGAAATTATTCATTGTTCTACAGTTCGTTCATGCATATTATATAAGCTACTTATAAATGAAATGTGAGTGGATATATTTCTGATTAAGTTTTGTGGGAGTTCTTAACATGAGAAAACTTTTTAAGTTTCTGTACTTAATATATTGTCTTTTGCACTTTGCAAACAATATTGGACATATCCTCAGGTGAGCGTTAAGGCCCATGGGCCTCTTGTTTATAATAATGGTGTTGCCGTTAATTATAAAAAAAAAATGTTCGAAGCCATGTATTTCAGGTCTAATGAACGGGTACCAGTAAATAAGCTAGTGATTTAACTTGAGATGGAAAGACATTCCATCCAAAAGGTTGGGAGAGGCAGTATTGTACTTATAGTTTCTTTAGGTCACTAAAACCGGGAAAAGTAGACACTTGTTGAGATAACTATTGGTATGGGACTGACTTTTATTTTGCTGCACAACTTCAAGAACAGATCTGCTAAACAAAATATAGAAAATACAAACATTTGGTCAATTTAAACATTGAATTCATTTTATACTTAACAGATTATTTGTGATCTATATTATTTAGTTATTGATCGTTTTTACATGGCTTGGCCTGAATAACTTTAGTTCTGTTTAAGTGGTGAACAGTACAACCTGCCTGTATGGAACATATGTCATTTATGGAAAACATGAAATCTAAGCTATTGTCACTTAGGCCAGTACTGTAAAAGCAAAGATTTTTTATTTCAGATTATCTGTCTGTCTGTCAGTCGGTTTGTCTGTTGATCTGTCTGTCTGTCCATCCATCCATCTGTCTCTCTGTGTGCTTTTATATACTATATCCTGTATATAATTTTATTTTCAAGTACATGGGCAAAGATGATGAGTAAGTTATGGAAATGGCTGAGAAAAAAATCAGAATCTTCAGTGAAGATAAAGCCAGACCCTTTAACCAGAAATCCAGACATAGTTTGGGACAGTATGAGACCAGAACAAAATTATCAAAAAATTACGCCACTTGATCCTGAGACTCCAATATCAGATGAATGTGTGAGATTTGTGTGTATATCAGACACTCACACATTTATTGAGAACAAACCATCATACTTTTTACCGGATGGTGATGTTTTACTCCACGCTGGTGATATTACAAATGAGGGACAGATAAAAAAGCTAGTAGAGTTTAATGATTATTTAGGTATGATTTTAAACACACACACACACACACACACACACACACTTGCTCACACACACAGACACAACACACACACAAACACACACACACACACACACACACACACACACACACACACACACACCATGCAACACACACACACACACACACACACCATGCAACACACACACACACAAAAGTTTCAAAAGTCTCTATACTTCTCTATCATCAATCTACACCCATTTGTAACATCAAAAGCTAATTGAGTAAATGATGCCAACCATTCACTAATTTTCTGTATTTTAATGTTTATCATCTTTATATTAATTACTTACTGTTTTTTATTTAAGGGAAACTTTCTTATAAGCATAAAGTGGTGATTGCAGGCAACCATGATATAACATTAGACACGGACATGATTCAGAAAGATCCTGAAAGTGCAATGTTAAATTTTGGCATTATTTGTGAATTGTTGAAACAGTACTCTGTAAAACAAACAAAGGATCTGTTCACAAATTGTACATATTTACAGGACTCTGGTGTACAGTTGTATGGCATAAATATATACGGATCACCATGGTAATTATACAACCATATTGGAGCCCTTTCAAAATCCTTTAATAAGGACCAAAGTGGCAGTTTGTTATACATTTTAATGGCCTATTGCAGATCACAGGGCCTCCTGCCTCATAAATTAAAAACCAAGCCTGGACAGATCATGGTGAAACACAGAACAATTAACCTCAACCGCTGGCGATGTCTCAATATAAGTAAATGTTCTTGACTAGGACGTTAAACACCATTAACCCCTCAACTGAAAGGGGAATAAAAATTTCAAAGTATCTCTGCCCTGTTAACTTGAAAAATTGCAAAATTTTAAATCACAGTTTTACAAAATTTTGCACAAAGTATCAACAGTTACAAGAAATGCAAGTGTTTATTTTCTTCAAGTTTGAGATCCTTTAAAGTTTTTAGTGGGACATTTTTGTTCAGTCAAAAGACTTATTGTATGCCTTGGTCAGTTTTTAGTGTTTTTCTTCGTAATTTTAGTTGAATTTTCATGGAAACCCTTTTGTGATGCCAAATGTTGACTGAACAAATAAATGCAATTTCTAGTTGTTATTTGATTCTATAAAATTGTTGAAAAAAAAATATGTTCAAAAATGTATAACCATGATGACTTCTGTCGTATGTTTAGGAACTTTTTAAACAAACAAAAAATAAATAATAATTAAAAAAAAAACATATCATCACCATGAATGTTTTATAATTTTTTAGGCAGCCAGTGTTTAGGGATTGGGCTTTTAACCTTCGAAGAGGAGAAGAAATTCTAAAGAAATGGGATAAAATACCAAACAATACAGACATACTTATTACACATGGTCCTCCACTTGGTAAGTACTTATTACAAATGGCCCTCCAGTTGGTAAGTACTTATAACACATGGTCCTTCACTTTGTAAGTACTCATTACACATGGTCCACCACTGGGTAAGTACTTATTACACATGGTCCTCCACTGGTTAAGTACTTATTACACATGGTCCTCCACTGGGTAAGTACTTAGTACACATGGTCCTCAATTGGATAAGTATTTATTACACATGGTCCTCCACTTGGTAAAAACATATTACACATGGTCCTCTACTGGGTAAGTACTTATAACACATGGTCCTTCACTTTGTAAGTACTCATTACACATGGTCCACCACTGGGTAAGTACTTATAACACATGGTCCTTCACTTGGTAAGTACTTATTACACATGGTCCTCCACTGGTTAAGTACTTAGTACACATGGTCCTCAATTGGATAAGTATTTATTACACATGGTCCTCCACTTGGTAAAAACGTATTACACATGGTCCTCTACTGGGTAAGTACTTATTACACACGGTCCTCCACTTGGTAAGTACTTATTACACATGGTCCTTTACTGGGTAAGTACTTATTACACATGGTCTTCCATTGGGTAAGTACTTAGTACACATGGTCCTCAATTGGATAAGTATTTATTACACATGGTTCTCCATTTGGTAAGTACTTATTACACATGGTCCTCTACTGGGTAAGTACTTATTACACATGGTTCTCCATTGGAGTATTATTTATTACATATGGTCCTCCACTGGGTAAATACTTATTACACATGGTCTTCCATTGGGTAAGTACTTATTACACATGGTTCTCCATTGGAGTAGTATTTATTACATATGGTCCTCCACTGGGTAAATACTTATTACACATGGTCCTCCATTGGGTAAGTACTTATTACACATGGTCCTCCACTGGGTAAGTACTTATTACACATGGTCCTTCACTTGGTAAGTACTTATTACACATGGTCCTCCACTGGGTAAGTATTTATTACACATGGTCCTCCTCTGGGTAAGTATTTATAACACATGGTTCTCCACTGGGTAAGTACTTATTACACATGGTCCTCAATTGAATAAGTATTTATTACACATGGTCCTCCACTTGGTAAAAACTTATTACACATGGTCCTCCACTGGGTAAGTACATATAACACACGGTCCTCCACTTGGTAAGTACTTATTACACATGGTCCTCTACTGGGTAAGTACTTATTACACATGGTTCTCCATTGGAGTAGTATTTATTACATATGGTCCTCCACTGGGTAAATACTTATTACACATGGTCCTCCATTGGGTAAGTACTTATTACACATGGTCCTCCACTGGGTAAGTACTTATTACACATGGTCCTTCACTTGGTAAGTACTTATTACACATGGTCCTCCACTGGGTAAGTATTTATTACACATGGTCCTCCTCTGGGTAAGTATTTATAACACATGGTTCTCCACTGGGTAAGTACTTATTACACATGGTCCTCAATTGAATAAGTATTTATTACACATGGTCCTCCACTTGGTAAAAACTTATTACACATGGTCCTCTACTGGGTAAGTACTTATTACACATGGTCCTCAATCGGATAAGTATTTATTACACATGGTCCTCCACTTGGTAAAAATGTATTACACATGGTCCTCTACTGGGTAAGTACTTATTACACATGGTCCTCAACCAGGTTAGTACTTATTACACATGGTTCTCCATTGGAGTAGTATCTATTACATATGGTCCTCCACTGGGTAAATACTTATTACATATGGTCCTCTATTGGGTAAGTACTTATTACACATGGTCTTCCATTGGGTAAGTACTTATTACACATGGTCCTCCACTGGTAAAGTACTTATTATTCATGGTCCTCCACTGGGTAAGTACTTATTACACATGGTCCTCCACTGGTAAAGTACTTATTATTCATGGTCCTCCACTTGGTAAGTACTTATTACACATGGTCCTCCACTTGGTAAGTACTTATTACATATGGTCCTCTACAGGGTAAGTACTTATTACACCTGATCCTCCACTGGGTAAGTACTTATTACACATGGTCCTCCACTGGTAAAGTACCTATTACACATGGTCCTCCACTTGGTAAGTACTTATTACACATGGTCCTCCACTTGGTAAGTACTTATTACATATGGTCCTCTACAGGGTAAGTACTTATTACACATGATCCTCCACTGGGTAAGTACTTATTTCACATGGTCCGCTACTGGTTAAGTACTTATTACAGATGGTCCTCCACAGGGCAAGTACTTATTACACATGGAAGTGATTTTTCAATGGGTTGGTCTTTGAATTTCATTTATTGAATTAGTTCTGATTTGAAGTAGGTAAAATGAAAAATTGGAGTGGAGGACTATGTCAAATTTGGTTACTCATTTGATAGGAAAATTACCCATAATGCAGTATGAGGGGTCGTAAGATCTATTCAAAGTTCAATGTTTACCATGCATTGGTTTTTATGTCCGTTGCAAAGTGAAATGTGTTTGTGTGTATAATATTGTTTAAACAGATGTTGCCAGCATCTTATTCAACAGAAATGAAACTTTTTTTAATAATTTTTTAACAAAATTAACCATGAAAAAGCTTGGATTGTTTTACACTTTAGTCAAAATTCTTTTACTAATATTACAGCAGCCAGTTCTGGAGCAGTAGATGATACTAAAGAAGTGGAATTCAGCATCAACAAACTGAACAATTTTCTCACATTAGGGCATTGTTAGTCTAAATTTCTTATGACCCTTCTATACTTTACGCCTGGTGGCTGTGTGAAGAGTCAGAACTGTTTAAATATAAAAAAAACTCGGGGTTTTCTGATATCAACTGGTGTCAGGATGGGTGCCGTCTCAATTTTCATCATTTGGTTGAAAATATCAGTGCAATCATAGAAAAGTAACTGACCTAATTTTATAGGTAAATAAGTTGTCTTCCTAAACATTTGAATGCAAGGGTTTGCAAAGTTACAAGGTCTTGTTTTGAAAATGGAAGAAGAGGACCACAGACTTCAACATCACATAGATTCATCCAAATTCTCAAACAGTGGCAATAATTCGAAGTATATAATGTACACTTACAGGTCAAAGGTGTTTCCACACAACGGCTGCCCAAAAAAAATTCCAGCACCTGATTCACATCTGATTTTTCACTTGTATGCTTTTAATATTGAACATAACTGTACACAATTTTCAGAAATAATAGAAATAGTTTGAAAATTAGGCTGCAGAAAAGAGCACATAACATTAGAAACAGACAAGAACTGATTGATGCAGCTACTGAAATCTGGGCCTCCATCAGTTTAACTTATATTCAATTATTGTATGCCTCAGAATCTGTCAAGTTTTCAGGGCAAATGGATCCATTACCAAATACCGAGGTAAGAAATCATCATATTTTTCTTAATTCCCTAATATTTGACTTTACAGTTGTGAAAAGTTTTTTTTTTTTTTTTTTTTTTTTTTTTTTTTTTGTTTTGTTTTTTTTTTCAAAAACAACAAAAAATGGCAGCCATTGTGTGGAAACACTTTTGACCCTGTGAGTGTACATACATCAACATTAAATAGGGCATTCATGTTTCCAGTAATTCTTGTTTTAATTACAGGTTATGGAGATGAGGTCGGTCATCATGGTAGTGGACATGTTGGATGTGTAGAATTATTAAATACAGTACAGAAAAGAGTTCATCCAAAATACCATGTGTTTGGTCACATACATGAAGGTTTGTAAATATGTTGTCCCCCACTTTCACTGAAAAGGGGGGGGACATTAAGATGGGTTTGTCTGTCCATCCGTCATTCCATCCATCATGTTTGGTTTCTGTGCAATAACTTTAGTTACAATTAAAGGTTTTTAATGAAACTTGGCACAGAGGTAGCTTATGACAAGAGCTCGCTTGGGATTGATTTTTCGGATTACTAGATAAAAGGTCATAGTCACTGTGACTATAGATAGAAAATCGGTTTTCATTCATTTAAAGCTTAAGCATTCAAGTTTTTTTTAATGAAACTTGGCACAGAGGTAGCTTATGACAAGAGCTCGCTTGGGATCGATTTTCAGGTCACTAGGCCAAAAGTCAAGGTCACTTTGACTATAAATAGAAAATAGGTTTCTGGCCATTTAAAGGTTAACCTTGAAGATTTTTCAATGAAACTTGGCACAGAGGTAGCTTTTGCACAAGAGCTCGCTTGGGATTGATTTTTGGGTCACTAGGCCAAAAGTCAAGGTCACTCTGACTATAAATAGAAAATAGGTTTCTGGCCATTTAAAGGTTAACCTTAAAGATTTTTTAATGAAACTTGGCACAGAGGTAGCTTTTGACAAGAGCTCGCTTGGGATTGATTTTTGGGTCACTAGGCCAAAAGATCAAGGTCACTGTGACTATAAGTAAAAAATCAGTTTCTGGTCATTTAAAGCTTTACCATTCAAGATTATTTAATGAAACTTGGCACAGAGGTAGAGCTCAATGAAAGGTGTATAGAATTAGGATTGTCTGTCTACCATCCACTCACTATTTATGCAGTTAAGATTAATTTAAAATTTAAACTATGTTGTATTTTTATGTTGGAGATTTACATCTCAGAATCAGGTGACCCCATTAAATAAATCAACAAATGTTGCAAGCATTTCACTTGGATTTAGGTTTTATGCTTCATTAATTTACCATAGGTTGTAAAGTTTTATGTTTGTTCATCATGTTCTGCAATTTATTAAAATTCTTATGGGAGAAAATTTTTAAGTATTAAGCTTTGTGAAAGTTAATCTGATTGGGGGCTTTTTGTAATTAAAATTTAATGGCATTGAATTTTGTAGTTTTCACTAACCCATAAAAATAGCTAAATTCAATACCTCACAAATATTTATGAATTTACATTATAATATTTGTAAATATTGTACATCAGTGAAAACTAAACTGCAAGTAAACAGAAAACCTGTCTTTTTTAATTTTTTGTTGAGCCTGGCATTGCCATAAGGCGAGAATTTTCCGGTGTCTTCATAGGCAGTGCGTATCAAAATGTGAAAGTTTATGTTAAAGTAATGTATTTTCATCTGGATCAAAAACTTACCAGGCGAGACATTCAAATTTATGGAATTCTTGTTTTAAATTTATGATTATTATAAATATTATATTGTATGTTAATTCAACCTGACAGTATGCAAACAAAAAAATTTCTGAAATGTAAAAAAAATTTCGAAAACTACTCAGTGTAGAATGGTTTTAAGCAAGAATATTTTTAAGAATTTTATTACTTTATAATTGTTATTCAAACGTTCTATTTCTGTTTTTCAGGATATGGTGTAACATCTGACGGAGAAACCACATTTATCAATGCTTCATTTGTTAACAGACTATTTTTACCTGTTAATTCACCAATCGTATTTGATTATCCTCTTCCTAATGGATACAAAAAGGACAAATGATAATCAAACTTATATTGTCAACTTTTAACGGAGAACTAATCACATTAAATGGAGTTTAGCAATTGTTTATCAGACAGGCAGAATAATGAAAACTATTAATATGGAGTTTCAATGTGTGTTTCTCAAAAACTCATAAACCGTAAAAAAAATCAGCTGGTTTGATCTATTACAACATTGTGTAAGGTGAGTGACATTGCAATAAAGAAACATTTTTTTGGTTCTGTCACATGACACATGACAGTGCTATAACAACCAACCAGACTGGATCAGATTGCAGTGCAATAGAACTTAGGCCAGACATGTGACAGATGACAGTGGATCAGGTGACAGTGCAGTCAGAACCAGCTGGGTTAGTGTCACACACAAGTTTTATTTATTAGTTCCATCAAATCAGCCAAATTTGTTCCATCATGACAGTGGATCAGATAATAGTAAGAACAAGTCCAATTGGGCTTGTCAAGTCAGAAGACAAATATGAATAATATGTGGTTTTGGCAATATTAGGATACACAGATTGAGTTGAGTTGAGTAATGGTGTTAAACGTCCCAGTCAAGAATTTATCACTTATATTGAGACGTCGCTAGCTAAAGCGAAAGTGCAGAAATTTTACCTGTGCATTGCGCTGATGATATTATACAGCAGGGTTCTTTATTGTGCCACTGAACCTATTTTATTTTAAGTTCCCATCCAAAAGAACCATGATTTTCATTTCGCCATGACCAGTGTTTAGTGAAAGAACAGTCACTACCTACTGGTCCAACTCGGCCAGGGTTTGAACCAATGACCTCTCACTTATTGAGGGAGCACTCTACCAACTGAGGTACCACAGTGGTCAATATACAAATTGACGATGTAGGTATGATATCATACCTATTACCCACACAACCTACTGTCTAGCTGTAGTAGTTGTTGTGTTCTATGAGCAGCAAGTGTCATAACTATTGGTAGATGATCATACAAACATTTTGTTGACATGGTAATGTTTGTTGTTTGTACTAATACAATACCTGAATGTTTTCAATCATTCCCTAACTAAGATTTTCCTTAACGTAAATCTGGAAAATTTGAAATCTTAATAATTTGGTTAATTGTTATAATTTTTAGGAAATTTAAGGTGTCATTTTGAAGATCATTTCAAGCTTGTAATATCTGTATTTAGTTTTGTCATAATGTTAATTAATTTTGTAATTTTGTATTTACAAAGAGATTGCCAAAATAAGCAGATTTTAAGTTAAGGAAACTCTTAGTTAAATGATTGTGAAACTGGGGCCTGTGCTCTAGGATCATCGTGTCTTAATTTACTCTTGTATCCAATCCACTTCATCTCTGGGTTTAAATCCTACTTGGCCAATCCCTAGACTCAGCTTGCATGTTGATGCTTTATGATTTTCACCAGACACTTTGTTTTCTTCCATCATCTTAAAACCAACTGCCTCTAATTGAAAAAAAAATCTTGACTGGGACTTAAAACAGCAATATTTCACTCTATATTAGGACAATGGTTTATTGTTGAATCTATCTTGACTTGAGTCATGACAACTATCCTCTGCATTGATTTGGTTTGAAAATTAATCCTTATAACAAATTATACAAATTCAAGTCAATTCACCCCACGGTAAAATCGTCCACGTCAAATTCACCCCCACTTTTAACAAATACATGTTTATCAATAATACCAATTTGATAAATCGATACTCCCACATTTAGTGAGATTTTTGGTATTTAAAAAAGATTTGGTGATAAATCAGCCGGGATTATAAGATAAAACATATAACATATAGACTGAAGGATGTTAAAATTCTGTGATGGAAAGTAAGATAGCAATGCTTAAAAGTTCTTTTTTTTAAAAAATGTATTTTACTAAAAAAATTTTTAATTTGTATAAATTATTTGTTTATTATTTATGATAAATTGAATTCCCTAGATCTCCATGTGATACCTAATGGCATTTGTGTGGGACAATTATTTCTATTGGTAATGGAATCGCATAAAGTGACGTAAATATTATCCATTTCATTCCGCACAAACGTTAAGAGGTATTTATCATGTGGTGTGCTGGCGAGTTTCATTTAAACTGTGATATGAGATATATTTTGATACTTATTTATTGTTTATTTTTATAAAAACTTAACATCTTTGTTTATTGTACTGTAAAATCACAAATATTCATCGGGAATAAATTTTGCGCTAACCCCTATGCGTCATTTTGCCAGTATGTAAATTCTTGACCACAATCCATGTGAATATTAAAATTTGCTATCGATAGGCAATTATCTCCTTTTCCTAAGAGGTCTTGCTCTAAAATACATGTACCTTAACCATTTTTGGCAATAACTGTTTTTATCCAGGTAGGAATTTTAAGACCTATAAGGTTGTATTTTTATGTATATAGTTACTGGTTGTGTAGTATCTAATATGGCATGTTATTTATAACTTCATCAGTCATAGTCAATTGCAGCATGCTTTCAATTTGGCTTTTTTTAATTTATATATATATATATATATATATATATATATATATATATATATATATATATATATATATATATCCTAATCCATTTTTCCTGTTACATCCCAACTATCAATCAATCCATCAAGCAACTATCAATGACAGAAGCTTTTTCACTGAGACCTACAAACAATACAAGGTGAGCAATATAATCAATTTTCATCACTAGACATCTTTTAAATCGAGTATCCATAGTGGCTGAGTGGTCTAAAGTGAAATTGCAAATCACAGGGCCTCTCAAATAACGTTTAGGTTAGAATCCTGCTCAGGGAGGTTGACAAAGTTTGTTAGTTTGCTTGCTGAAGTTTGGTGGTTTTCTCCACCGTCTACGAAATGACTAGTTTATATTAGAAGAATCTTGACTGGGAAGTAAAACACCATTACTCAACTTAACTAATATTTAAAATGAAAATTTGAAGTTGAAAGGTGGAGGAGACCAAGTAAAGCAAGAAAAGAAGCACGAGAAGGTATAAAAATAGCTGACACAGCCTTAGGACAGGCAACCCATAACTGAGTAAAATTTAGAGGAATGAACATTGCTTTGTAAGCTTAAATGTTGAGAATAAAACCAAACATAAGGATATTTAAAAATTTATTTGTTTAATCAATATGGAATAGAAATCACAACCTAATTTACATATAACAATCAATCATCCAATCATTTACTCTGTGAAATACATGTATGAAGTTAAACAAATAAACAAGAGTGCCATGAAGGCCCTGGACGCTCACCTAAAAATGATGTACACTCAGCTTGATTTTGGCAAACTGGAGCTTCTATTCTTAAAAGATTTTTTTCCCTATATTTCGAGCTAGTGACCTACTTATTGACACAAAATGACCCATATATTAACTTGAGCTAGCTTTTGTCAAGAGCATCATTCTGAGACAGTTTGATAAGATTGGTCCAAAATGGATCCCCTCATATGTGTTAACAAGGTTTTTATATAATTTGACCTAGTGACCTACTTATTGACCCAACATAACCCATATACAAACTTGAGCTAGCTTTTGTCAAGAGCATCATTCTAAGTTTGATGAAGATTGGACTAAAATTGGGGCCCCAGGAGTGTTAGCAAGGTTTTCTTACAATTTGACTTAGTGACCTACTTAGTGACCCCACATGTCCCATATACGAACTTGAGCTAGCTTTTGTCAAGAGCATCATTCTGACTAAGTTTGATGAAGACTGGACTAAAATTAAGGCCTCAGGAGTGTTAAAAAGGTTTTTCTACAATTTGACCTAGTGACCTACTTATTGACCCAACATGGCCCATATACGATCTTGAGCTAGCTTTTGTCAAGAGGATCATTCTGAGAAAGTTTGATGTAGATTGAACTAAAATTGGGTCCTCAGGAGTGTTAACAAGGTTTTTCTACAATTTGACCTAGTGACCTAGATATTGACCCAACATGGCTTATATACGAACTTGAGCTAGCTGTTGTCAAGAGCATCATTCTGACTAAGTTTGATGAAGATTGGACTAAAATTAAGGCCTCAGGAGTGTTAACAAGGTTTTTCTTCAATTTGACCTAGTGACCTACTTATTGACCCAACATGGCCCATATACGAACCTGAGCTAGCTTTTGTCAAGATGATCATTCTGACTAAGTTTGATGAAGATTCGACTGAAATCGGGTCCTCAGGAGTGTTAAAGTTTTTCTACAATTTGACCTAGTGACCTACTTATTGACCCAACATGGCCAATATACAAATTTGAGCTAGCTTTTGTCAAGAGCATCATTCTGACTAAGTTTGATGAAGATTGAACTAAAATTGGGTCCTCAGGAGTGTTAACAAGGTTTTTCTACAATTTGACCTAGTGACCTACTTATTGACCCAACATGGCCCATATACGAACTTGAACTAGTTTTTGTCAAGAGCATCATTCTGACTAAGTTTGATGAAGATTGGACTAAAATTGGGTCCTCAGGAGTGTTAACAAGGTTTTTCTACAATTTGACCTAGTGACTTACTTATTGACCCAACATGGCCCATATACGAACTTGAGCTAGCTTTTGTCAAGATGATCATTCTGACTAAGTTTGATGAAGATTCGACTGAAATCGGGTCCTCAGGAGTGTTAACAAGGTTTTTCTACAATTTGACCTAGTGACCTAGATATTGACCCAACATGGCCCATATACGAACTTGAGCTAGCTTTTGTCAAGAGGATCATTCTGAGAAAGTTTGATTCAGATTGCACTTAAATTGTGGCCTCAGGAGTGTTAACAATCAAAAGTTGACGCACGACGCACACCGGACAATGACCTACCACAATAGCTCACTTGAGCACTTTGTGCTCAGGTGAGCTAAAAATCAAGTTTTATGTAAATCAAAATACACTCTATACAACACTGCATAGATATTGTCATTTTTGTTTTGAGACAATTTTTGAATTTAAATAAGGCAAAATGTTTTTCAACAATATTGAACTTAAAAGAAGACAAATTGTTTTGGGACAATTTTTGGATGAAAATAAGGCAAATTGTTTTGGGAAAATTTCTGGATTAAAATAAGGCAAATTGTTTTGGGACAATTTTTGGATGAAAATAAGGCAAATTGTTTTGGGAAAATTTCTGGATTAAAATAAGGCAAATTGTTTTTCAACAATATTGGATTAAAATAAGGCAAATTGTTTTGGAACAATTTGTGGATTAAAATAAGGCAAATTGTTTTGGGACAATTTATGGATTAAAATAAGGCAAATTGTTTTGGGACAATTTTTGGATGAAAATAAGGCAAATTGTTTTGGGACAATTTTTGGATTAAAATAAGGCAAATTGTTTTGGGACAATTTTTGGATTAAAATAAGGCAAATTGTTTTGGGACAATTTTTGGATGAAAATAAGGCAAATTGTTTTGGGACAATTTTTGGATTAAAATAAGGCAAATTGTTTTGGGACAATTTTTGGATGAAAATAAGGCAAATTGTTTTGGGACAATTTTTGGATGAAAATAAGGCAAATTGTTTTGGAACAACTTTTGGATTAAAATAAGGCAAATTGTTTTGGGATAATTTTTGGATTAAAATAAGGCAAATTGTTTTGGGACAATTTTTGGATTAAAATAAGGCAAATTGGTTTGGAACAATTTCTGGATTAAAATAATGCAAATTGTTTTGGGACAATTTCTGGATTAAAATAAGGCAAATTGGTTTGGAACAACTTTTGGATTAAAATAAGGCAAATTGTTTCTGATATTATTGGCAGAAATGGATATTAAACAAGGCTGTCCTGATATAACTAAATCAATATGCATTCAAAAAATTTTTTTTTGCTGGTTTAAATTGTTTAATGGATGTCCTCAACCCAATATTGCTAAAACAACCCTTGGTGGACACCACAGGTTAAAACACCAAATAATCATCACAAAAGGAATAGTTGAAGGTGAAGTGAAATAGATGGGAAATCTGGAGTGGGGAAAAGCAAAAGATAGAGAACAGATGTGATTGGAGGGATCTTGTGTTGACCTTATGTCCCAAGACCCAATGCCCCAAACTGTAGAAGTGAAGAATATTAGGAAGGACTTCCATTTGTACCCCCCACCCAAATATACTTTTTAGCTAAATTAATGGCTAAAATGATGTAATTATTCAATATTTTACATTTTGTGAAGGAAAAATTTTTAAAAAAATCTACATTGGTTTTTAATGGGTGGGGGGTACAAAAGGAAGTCCTACCGAATATTATAGGTAGGTATATATCAAAGTATTTTGTCTTTTAAGACAGATTTTGCTGTCTTGAGGAGGTGGTGATAAAAATTTGAAAAAAAAGCAAAACAGAAAGCATGAAGTTAAAAATGTTTGAGCCCTGATTAATAAATATATATATTTATCCCTGACAGATAATGTAAAATGTCTTTGAAATGAAATATTATTTAAAAATGTCTGTAAATTAGAATCAAAATGTAATAAATCAGTTTTTAAAATTTAAAAAAAATTACAGTTTAATCAAATGTTTTGGAATAATTAAAAAAAAATTGGAAAAAATTAACACATTATAACTAAAAGTCTAACATGATATGCATATAGATTTATAAGTACATGAATGTATAAAAATTGTAAGTTTTTTTTTTTCTAGAAAAAAATTATATCAGCTCTTCTATAAATTACTTGAAGTATAAGACAAAATAACTAAAAATAGTAACAGAATTATTCCTATTTGCAAATGATTTGAAGAATTTCTGTTATCTTGTATTTGGTGAGGCTGTGTATTCCTATTCCTGGAGAATTTCGGACAAACTGGCGTCCATCCTGGTCGCTCATATTTGTTTTTTTCCTCTAACCATCTAATAAGTGGTTTGAAATACTCGAGTAATGGCCGAACATCCATGTTGGGTTGTCCTGTTAGTTTTTTCATCGCCTCTGGCCAAGGTTTTGACATTCCAAGTTTTAGTGTACCACTGGAACGAGAAAAGAGAAAAAAAATTAAAAATAAGACAATGAAAAAAACTCTCAAGTAAACTGGAAATCTGTCTAAAAACTGAATTTGGTAAGAATTGAAAACCTGTCTAATCTGAACCACATTGGAACATGTGAAAACTTAACTATGAGTAAACTGAAAGCCCGTCTAAAAACTGAATTTGGAAAGAATTGAAAACCTGTCTAATCTGAACCACATTGGAACATGTGAGAACTAAACTATGAGTTAACTAGAAACCTGTCTGAAAAACTGAATTTGGAAAGAATTGAAAACCTGTCTAATCTGAACCACATTGGAACGTGAAATCTAAACTATGAGTTAACTGGAAACCTGTCTGAAAACCGAATTTAGTAAGAATTGAAAACCTGTCTAATCTGAACCACATTGGAACATGTGAAAACTTAACTATGAGTAAACTGGAAACCTGTTTGAAAAATTGAATGTGGAGAAAACTGAATAACTGTCCAAGCTGATCTACAGTGGAATATGTGAATACTTAACTCGGCATCAACTTGTCGAAATTGAACTACATCTCTTTATTGGGGAAATTCGAAAATTTAGTACATGTATATCATGGAAGATTATTGTTCTTGTTTTCTACCTCGAACAAAATGAAAAAACATTTTCTCAGACTCTTAATAATGTTATTTCTGTCATTACTTTTAAAATTTCTAAATGAAACACAGAACTTCATTGAATTTGTCATTTGTGACTTAGTAAGGGATAAATAACACCATTTCGAATACATCTGGATATTAATGAAGGACAATTAATGCAATCTGTCATGTTTCACTTTCGATTCTAGGCTTTTCTGTACACCCGTGCGCATGCTCCAAGCTCATAATTAACATCGTAGAACTCTGACCAACAGGTCAGAGGATTCCGTTTATTTACAGCTAAAAGAAATGAAATTTTAGAAAATGAATGCCACGGATCGTGGTTAGAAGATATCTATTTTTAAAAAAATTTGTTTTTAGAAAATCAAAAAAAATTCAGAAAATTGGTAAACTTAATGCAGCTTTAATCATATGGAAAAATAATAGACATACTTTGAAATAAATACAAAAACATATCTGATTCTGATAAAGATGTACCTTTTATCTAACTCTGTCATGTTTTTTTTCCTTTTATAATTTTATAAATTGTAGATATTGTGAATATGAAAGTTGAAATTTGTCATTTAAATATAGTATTATTAAATAAATTTAAAAAAAGAACTGTATTATCACTTAACATATATCATTAATATTATCATACTGAAGTCCCAGGTATTAATTTTTTTCCCTTGTGGGATAATCCACTATTACACCCAAAACAAAGGGTGGCATGTTTTTTTTTTGTTTTTTTTTTTTAATTATATTTTATATCTTTTCAGTTTCAACACTGTAAGCCTATACTTATATTATCAAAATGAAACGTTGATGAAAGCCATGGTTTGACAGCTGTTTGTATACAATGTCATTTGTTGTACAGTTTCTGGATATACTAAATGTGAACATGGAAAAGAACAGAATTTGATAAATTACGGGTGCACGTGAGGGTGGTAATTTTTTCATTTCATCTCGACACCCGTCGTCAATATCACCATCCTGTCATTAAGGAGGGGCAAGACTTCAATAACATTACCACTTCAGTTATTAGAATCGGTAAAATTATACCAGATTTATTCCCTGCATTTGACCAATAAGAGTTAGTAAAATTTACATGAAATATAATAATACTGAACACCTGTTTAATCCAAACTAAATACGTTTGTCAGGTAGGTATCCAGTCAAGAAAGATAACACTTTAAATACCTTACCTTAAAAGTTTTCCTGCTTGTTTCGAGTTGTATATATCACAGGTGTGTAGCGGTCCCACATGACCAGCGGCCTCGCACAAAGACTTGTGAAACTGGAACTGTATTACATAGCTCACAAAATACCTGAAATAAACAGAAAACTTTAACACATGTATAAGGCTTGTGTATCAATTATTATTTCTTTTTGATTAAATATGAAGTCCATGGAAGCTTGTGGATTCCTGCTTCCCCCAATTATTATTTATCTTTAAATTGGTTTAAAGACAAAAAATAAAATAAACAAATAATTTTCTTTTTGTTTGTTAAAAACATGTTATTGGGTATGATTACAGTTTATGATCTGAGGATCATTTCTAGATATGAGGTCATCCAAAAATTTCAACATGGCCTCTTTTTCAATATGGTCAACAAAATGGCTGTAAGAATCATATAAAATTTACATTTTGTCATCATATTAAAACTGAGGAAGATCCATACCATGAGTATTAAACAAAATGGAGGTCATTTTAACTATTAGTATTAGACTCACCTGATGTATGGGTAATTAGCAGGTATGTGATACTTTGCACCTGGATCAAAATCATTTTCTGTCCTTTCTACAGGTGGAGACACACCTTGATATTTACATCTGAAATAGTTTAGAGAAAAGTCAGTAACTGGAAAATGTTAAACAAGAGGCCCATGGGCCTAACTGCTCACCTGAGGATGTGTCCCAAATTGTTGGCTAAGTGCAATAGACAACAGCAGTAACTAGCAGTAACAAAACAGAAGCTATCCAATCTTTCTCCAGTTTTGACCCCACTACCAATACTTTATCAGAAATATCTAGTCAGAGTTCATTTATAAATAGCTAAAATGCATGTTTAGGTTCAATACATAGGATAATTTCCAAAAGGTTAATAGTTTTCCACATTTATTGACAAATGTACTATTTTTAAAGTTTTTCACAATTCTCCCCCAACCCTTTATGGGCCCCAAGGGGTCATAACTCCTTCACTTCTGAAATCTGAAAAGCCTTCACCCAGGCATGCTGGTACAAAATTTCATTAAATTTGGCCCAGTGATTTTGGAGGAAATGATTAAAATGTTAACAGTTTACGCATAACAGATGATAGATGATTAACTAGTTAATGGACGGAGATGGATCACAAAGCTAAACTGAGCTTTGAGCTCAGGTGAGCTTTAAGCTTTCAATTTTTAATGTACATCAGATAACATGGCTGTGCTTGGTGTCCTTCTCCATTCATTGCTCTTCACAACTCCAAAATTCCTCAACCTTGAAGTTAAGGTAAGTCAAACTTTAAATTCAAGAATTTAACAGTACATACTATATCCAGGGTCTTTGATCATACATTGTCTCATTTACCATGGTAACAAGGCCAAGATAAAACAGCCATTTTAACTTCATTTTATCTTAATTTAAACATGATCATAACAGGCCCCTACTAAAATAATCCAGCCCATGAAGCCCTCAATTGTCAAGGATACAAGAAACCATGGTAACAAAACTAGTACAATATAAATGCTATCAATTTATCTACTTACCTTAGTTCCCACCATTTTTCATTGAAGTGTGATGGAAGTGTCTCCCTACTAAAAGCACTCCATCTCCACTGATCGATCAAATAGCCAAATGGCAGGAATGCTATTTTTTGCAAAGCCATCTTCATTAGAAAATTCAAATCAGCCTCTGTTTTTAACAAAAATAGATTTTGAAAAATTAGTAAATTTTAATTGTAATAATTGGTTTTATGTTTCCATTAAGTGTTATTTCACTCATATCCAGCTGATATGAGTTGCAGAAATGTACACATACTAGTATGTAATAATTAAAGCTTACCAAAGGGTTCATATGTAACTATAGCTGTATTATTTTTATTGGGTTGGCCAGCATACCATGTGACCAGTGCCTAAAGTGTTTCTGCGGAGCATTTTGAAAATGTTTACATTTCAAATTTCAACATTATAGTGTATTATTTAGTATGTTGTCATGAGATTTACCACAATCACAAATTAAATTATGATTATTAATTAAAAACATGTGTTACTGGTACAATACGTTAAAATCTGCCTCGCCAATTAATTCACTACACTGGGCCAATGTGAAAAAAACTGAGCCAATGCCGATGCAAATATTTTGACAGCATTTTATTAATAAACAATATGGCTGACCACTTAGCACTTCAGAAAATTTTTAACCTATGTGTAAACACTGAAATAGCAAATTCACTCAGTCACATGATGAGACTTTAAAGTTTTTATTGAAATCAATAATATCCGAAGTACCTTCGTCATCTTGCATGGTGTTAAGTAAACCAATTTTTCTTAAATGTTTTGGCGTTGACACAGAGAGTGCAATAACATCACCAATGGCTTCATGAAATCCTACAAAAAATAAATAATAAATTAAAATAAAATAAAATAAAATAAAATAAAATAAAATAAAATAAATAAATAAATAATAAATAAATAAATAAATAAATAAATAAATAAATAAAAACTTGATATGAAATATCTTCATTTCAAAAGATAACTTTGAACAAAATCTATATTCTAGTTGGAAATTTGCAAGGGGTATGCAAGAATTCCTATTTCAATTATTGAGGACCTTGGAAGATAGGGGCAGTCTAGTGCTCTTACAGATCACAGTGCCTCTCATTGCCTAGGTTGGAAACCTACTCAGGCAGATTCTAGTGCGAGAAAGTTTGCCAGTTTGCTTGCCAAAGGTGGGTGGTTTTACCCGGGCACTCCAGTTTCCTCTACCATTATTGATTGACATCCTCAATAAAAGTGAAAAATTCTTGACTAAGGGATAAAATACCATTAATCAAATCCAATTCATTTAAATTCTTGAATATTATTATTCTATCATAATTCAATTCTCTTTTGTTTCAAGCATTTTGATTGGTCAGATCTTTTCTGTTAATTTTTGCATAAAAGAATTGGCTCTGTTACCGGAACTACTTTTCTGTAATTTTTCATGCACACTGGTGATGTAATTTTCTTTACTTATTGTTAATTTAAGTTGTAAAAGTTTTGATTTCTATTTTATTATTCTATGAATTGAATTATAAGAAATGAAATTAATTTTTCGCTACGTGAATTATGCAGTATGCAAAATGTCCAATTCTTTCATTTTTCAAAAAAGAAATAATTTTATTCCTATAATAAACATTGTGGATTTCTAAAAGCAGTTATACAAAATGTACTGTCTAGATGAAAAATAAATGAATTATCTATGAAGTCCTGATGACATCATAGTCTATCCACATTTTTTTTACAAAACAATTTTTTTATTAAATACAGTTTTTACTGTTAAAGATGAAAACTTTGAGCAGCCTAAGTTAAAAGACTTTGAGCAGCCATAGGTTCCCCAAAACAAAATTAAATTAACATTTAAAAAAAACCTTTTTTTTAGTGTTTCAAGATATCATCAGTGAATTCAACCCTTTATTTAAAATACTAGCAAAGCATAAGTCTAAACCATTCCTAATAAGTAAAGTTTTTCATTTTTTTTTTTTAAATTAACAATTTATTTTTGTTATTGAAAAATTACAAAATTGTCACACAAAAAACAATACCTGTAAATTTCTTATAACTAAAAAATTACATATCAGGACTTTAAATACTTATACAACTGAAACATAAGTTAAAACATTGCTATGTCATAAGAATACAACTGTTTATGTGTCTTGATCGTCATGACAACATCTCATAAAGAGCAAACTCCTTGACCTGATCATCAAAATGCTTAAAACAAAGGAAATTGAAATATAATGTGACAAAATGTCCAAGTGCAAATAAACAAAACTTAAAAATTCAAACTACTTTGATTTTTGTATGTGGTTTTTGTCACAAATTAAATGAATAACAATTCCTGATTAACACTATATTCAAAAACCTGTGTAGGCCCCATTCTAAATAAAAATTCCAGATTTACAGTATTGCATAATCTTGTGTACCTTCCTTAGCCCCATCCTAAATAAAGTGATCTAATTTAGAGTATAAAAAATACCTGCATTAGCCCCATCCTAAATAAAAATTCTTGATTTACAGTATATAAACACATGTACCTGCATTAGCCCCATCCCTAAATAAAGTAGTCTGATTTCTGTACTGCATCTGGTATTGTGTATGTCCCATCTCGTGATGTATGACAATCAAACTCTCCATCGTAGGAACTGTACACATCTTAATTCTGTAGTCTCTCTGGTTATACAAGTCCCAGGCCGAGGCATGACAGACAACATCACGACCCTCAGGTTTTGTAAGCATGGAGTTGTCCCAAAATGTCTGAAACAATGGCTCCATTCCCAAAGATTTAAAGAAATCTTCAGCTGTTCTAAACATTCTTTCTACTGTATAATTCTACAAATACATAAAGGTATTAATACTCATCAAGGTCAAGGACTAAAATACATATTTTCTGAAAAAAATCGCATTATTTTATTTTGTTTTTTGTTTGTTTTTGTTTTTTGTTTATGTTTTTTTGGGGTTTTTTTTTTGTTTTGTTTTGTTTTTTAATATATATATATATATATATATATATATATATATATATATATATATATATTTTTGGGGGGGGGGGGGAGGGGGTTACATCTTAATTAAAACTCAAATTTGAACTTGAACAAATATGTATTTATTTCAATACAACAGATTTTTGATAACTCCAATGGTGTAATCTTGAATACCATTTATAACTCAGTCATTATTTAATTCCAGCAATTTTATTTCTTTTATGTTTCAAATTTGGAAACTTGAACTCCAGCATATTTAGTCTTAATTTACAGTGTAATTATCAGAATGACAGACATTTAAATAATACTGAGATTAATTATGTATTGCCAAATAGATGGACAAGCAAACATCGAGAGTGACCTCTCTTTAGATGTGTAGTTCGTACCTGTCTAACCATTTCTGCCGTTACATCCAATGTTGGTTTATTTTTAAAAGGTGCCACTACATCATATATATTACTCCAATCTTGAGCCCACATATTACCTGTAACAAGAATGTTGTAATGAAAATTAGTGTATACTCTCATATTCTAGGCATTTCAAATCATATGAAAATCTTACACAAGGAGATGACTGTCGATAGAAAATTATATAAATACATGTACCCATGGTTGAGAGAAATATCGAGGATTGTCTTCCTCAAGAGAACATTATCTATAACTTATGTAATCTTAAGTAGGATTACTTGGTAGTTTCCGGGATGGACAGTGGTATGTTTCCGTGCCTAGTGTGAACATTGTAATAACCCATGGAAAGTGTTGACCACTGCTTCAAACAGTGTAAATTGTTTCATACCATGTGATTAGGAATTGACCAATGATAGTTTTAAGAATTTTCCGTGAGGTATAATAAATTGAAAACATTGACCCTACCTACTGGGTTAAAACAATTTGATTTTAAACTGTTCCAAGAGTTGGCAACCTTTGAATTTTAGAGGACCAATTATCTTAAAAAAAAATCAAGGAATTTTAGTAGTCTTGAATATTAATACCTACAAAGAAGAGCTCCTGTTTCTGAATAAAATTTATTTGTATCCTTTCAAATTTTTTCATTTCAGAATAAAGTCAGGCCAATTTATCGTAACTCATGGCATGAAATAACATCTAGGGTACCACTAAAAAGTTGTATGGTCACCCTATTAAATGAAACGTTTTTAATTCAAGACAATGAAAGATATTACCCATATTATTTAAAAATAAAAAAAAATTGTGAAAAATGGTTTTAAGATTACCAAGTGCCCTTAAAGGAAAGCAGTGATTCAAGATGCATACAAAATTTCTCACTGACAAAATAATTTTGTCCGTATAACAAGTCATTAATATGCTGTAAAATTTATATAAATTTATATCACAAGTTCCACTGATGGCATAATTTATAGGGCAAACTGTAGACTTATCTTATTCCATAACAAATTGAATGTATTAGCTGCACAGTAATCAACAGTTCCACATTAATATTATGGAGTATTACACTAAATGGTGTAAATCTCCAGATCAAAGATGTAAAGCACGGGATGTCATTTGACATTTTTGTATGATTCCATGAACATCTCTGAATTGCACTGCCCCATACAGGCTTCTGACCAAGTATCATTGAAACACACATACACACACACACACACACACGCTATGCCATGCCATAAGCTCACATGACCTTTTGTTTAGGTGAGCTAAAAATGATGTGATACTGAATTTTGTAAAGATTGTAATCAATTGGACACTATCAGTACAGACTACTTGTATTCTTTTACAGGGAATGGAAAATTCTTTATTCCTCGCCATCTTTACCTAGAAGATGAGCTGGTATATGACCGGCTGTAGGAAACTTGTCATTGCCATAGTTATCAATCAGTTTTCTTCTGACATAGGTGTGTAAGTTCTCGTAAAGTGGTTTTAATTGTTCTAGGAGATTCAACAGATCTTGTTTGAATGTCGGAGTGTCGTAACTTGATCGCCAGTAAGCTCCAAGATCATGATAACCTGAAACATAGAAACTCTATCGTAAAATCCCAAATACACACACATACTTGTTAGGCATTAAATTTTCCAAATTTTGTGAAAATTACAAAAATTTGATGTCAGTGAATTTTTTTTTAACTAACAAGGCCCCATCAATGAAATTTATTAAACTTTTTTTTAATTAACAAGGCCCCTAATGAGATTTAATTTTACAAAACTCAATTCCATGAAATTTCCTCTTAACAGATTTTTTTTTACATTGCAAAACCAAAAGAAATACAAGAAATATAATACATTACAAATTTGTGTCAGTCCTGATTAGTTTTGTATAATCAATTAAATGTTCCCAATTGCTGTATTTCAATTTCCCCCCTTAATTTTTAATTAAAAAATTGTTTATGTAAAATTAGGTAGTTTGTTAATCTGTTACATTATTAAATTTTAAAGTTCTAACACTCTGATAATTTATTAGACAGTCTTCACCGTACATTTAATCAAAAAGTGCCAGGAGACAGATGAAGCAACTATAAAATGCTCTTATCTATAATAGCTACTATAACAGAGCTTGACCTTCAGTTAAACCTTGACCTTCAGGGGTCAACTTGACTTGCTACAAAATTTCAAACAGACAAATCGTAACAGGTTCTTTTTGAAAGTCAGACCCCAGTTTCACAATCATTCAATCAATTGAGTCTACACCTTACTCAAATTAAGGAATATTTCAACGTCAATTTCTAAGGCATTACACAGTAAAAATTGAATATCTAATGCTATATTTAAATTGTTTAATGTATGCTTGTTGTACAAAACAAAACAATGTCTAATAAAAGTTAAAATTGTTTAAATATTGATGATAGAAAAATTGAAATATTTGAACTGAGTGTACACTCAATTGAATGAATGATTGTGAAACTTGGGCCAGGTGTACAATTCATTTATCAAGTCAAAATCAAAGTGTGAATAATTAAATGGAAGCCTTGTTTAATTAATTTTACCTAGTTCATTGATAGCTTTGTTGCTAAGGTAAACAAATTCTACGTATAGTGGTTTCATTTTCTTTCCTGTGACATCCCTCCACTGTTTCCAAGCTGATAAAAGTGTGTCATAATTTCTAGACTGGGCCATTGTTTTTGTCAAACCTAATAAAAGAAACAACAATACTAACTATCATTATGTACAACAAAAAATACTGCCAAGCAAAGTTTAAAAAATGTACCAGGTAGGCCAGTTTTGATTCTGGAGAAACTTTTCATTAACCGTTTGTTCAAATTAAAGTTTTTCTCTTTACTGGATTTTCCAATTGCTTTCTTTGTTAAACAGAATTTTTTAAAAAAATTATCCCAAACAAATTTTTATTAGAAGAAGCAAAATTATTTGCAGATTTTTCTCATAATCCTATTAATTTTCTATGTTCATAATTTCAAAAAAACTATAACCTAAATCAAACTGTTGATAGTTATCATATCCTGCCTGGTTCAAGCTGCTGACAGTTATTATCTCATACCTGGTTCAAGCTGCCGACAATTATCATTACATACCTGGTTCAAGCTGCTGATAGTTATCATCATATCATACCTGGTTCAAGCTGCTGACAGTTATCGTATCATACCTGGTTCAAGCTGCTGACAGTTATTGTATCATACTTGGTTTAAGTTGCTGACAGCTATCATATCATACCTGGTTCAAGCTGCTGACAGATATTATATCATACCTGGTTCAAGCTGCTGACAGATATCATATCATACCTGGTTCAAGCTGCTGACATTTAATAAATCATACCTGGTTCAAGCTGCTGATAGTTATCATGTCATACCTGGTTCAAGCTGCTGACAGTTATCATAACATACCTGGTTCAAGCTGCTGACAGTTATCATATCCCACGTGGTTCAAGCTGCTGACAGATATCATATCATACCTGGTTCAAGCTGCTGACAGTTATCATATCCCTCGTGGTTCAAGCTGCTGACAGATATCATAACATACCTGGTTCAAGCTGCTGACAGTTATCATATCCCACGTGGTTCAAGCTGTTGACAGTTATCATAACATACCTGGTTCAAGCTGCTGACAGTTATCATAAGATACCTGGTTCAAGCTGCTGACAGTTATCATAACATACCTGGTTCAAGCTGTTGACATTCATCATATTATACCTAGTTCAAGCTGCTGACAGTTATCATATCCCACTTGGTTCAAGCTGCTGACAGTTATCATAACATACCTGGTTCAAGCTGCTGACAGTTATCATATCCCACGTGGTTCAAGCTGCTTACAGTTATTATATCCCACCTGGTTTAAGCTGTTGACAGTTATCAAATCATACCTAGTTCAAGCTGCTGACAGATATCATATCATACCTGGTTCAAGCTGCTGACAGTTATCATATCATACCTGGTTCAAGCTGTTGACATTCATCATATCATACCTAGTTCAAGCTGCTGACAGTTATCATATCACACCTGGTTCAAGCTGCTGACATTTAATAAATCATACCTGGTTCCAGCTGCTGATAGTTATATTGTCATACCTGGTTCAAGCTGTTGACATTCATCATATCATACCTAGTTCAAGCTGCTGACAGTTATCATATCATACCTGGTTCAAGCTACTTACAGTTATTATATCCCACCTGGTTTAAGCTGTTGACAGTTATCAAATCATACCTAGTTCAAGCTGCTGACAGATATCATATCATACCTGGTTCAAGCTGCTGACAGTTATCGTATCATACCTGGTTCAAGCTGCTGACAGTTATTGTATCATACCTGGTTTAAGTTACTGACAGCTATCATATCATACCTGGTTCAAGCTGCTCACAGATATCATATCATACCTGGTTCAAGCTGCTGACAGATATCATATCATACCTGGTTCAAGCTGCTGACAGTTATCATATCATACCTGGTTCAAGCTGCTGTCAGTTGATATATCATACCTGGTTCAAGCTGCTGACAGTTATCATATTATACCTGGTTCAAGCTGCTGACAGTTATCATATCATACCTGGTTCAAGCTGTTGACATTCATCATATAATACCTAGTTCAAGCTGCTGACAGTTATCACATCATACCTGGTTCAAGCTGCTGACAGTTATCACATCATACCTGGTTCAAGCTGCTGACAGATATCATAACATACCTGGTTCAAGCTGCTGACAGTAATCATAACATACCTGGATCAAGCTGCTGACAGTAATCACATCAAACCTGGTTCAAGCTGCTGACAGTTATCACAACATACCTGGTTCAAGCTGCTGACAGATATCATAACATACCTGGTTCGAGCAGCTGACAGTTATCATAACATACCTGGTTCAAGCTGCTGACAGTCATCATAAGATACCTGGTTCAAGCTGCTTACAGTTATCATAACATACCTGGTTCAAGCTGTTGACATTCATCATATTATACCTAGTTCAAGCTGCTGACAGTTATCATATCCCACTTGGTTCAAGCTGCTGACAGTTATCATAACATACCTGGTTCAAGCTGCTGACAGTTATCATATCCCACGTGGTTCAAGCTGCTTACAGTTATTATATCCCACCTGGTTTAAGCTGTTGACAGTTATCAAATCATTCCTAGTTCAAGCTGCTGACAGATATCATATCATACCTGGTTCAAGCTGCTGACAGTTATCATATCATACCTGGTTCAAGCTGTTGACATTCATCATATCATACCTAGTTCAAGCTGCTGACAGTTATCATATCACACCTGGTTCAAGCTGCTGACATTTAATAAATCATACCTGGTTCAAGCTGCTGATAGTTATCATGTCATACCTGGTTCAAGCTGTTGACATTCATCATATCATACCTAGTTCAAGCTGCTGACAGTTATCATATCATACCTGGTTCAAGCTACTTACAGTTATTATATCCCACCTGGTTTAAGCTCTTGACAGTTATCAAATCATACCTAGTTCAAGCTGCTGACAGATATCATATCATACCTGGTTCAAGCTGCTGACAGTTATTGTATCATACCTGGTTTAAGTTACTGACAGCTATCATATCATACCTGGTTCAAGCTGCTCACAGATATCATATCATACCTGGTTCAAGCTGCTGACAGATATCATATCATACCTGGTTCAAGCTTCTGACAGTTATCATATCATACCTGGTTCAAGCTGCTGTCAGTTGATATATCATACCTGGTTCAAGCTGCTGACAGTTATCATATTATACCTGGTTCAAGCTGCTGACAGTTATCATATCATACCTGGTTCAAGCTGTTGACATTCATCATATCATACCTAGTTCAAGCTGCTGACAGTTATCACATCATACCTGGTTCAAGCTGCTGACAGTTATCACATCATACCTGGTTCAAGCTGCTGACAGATATCATAACATACCTGGTTCAAGCTGCTGACAGTAATCATAACATACCTGGATCAAGCTGCTGACAGTAATCACATCAAACCTGGTTCAAGCTGCTGACAGTTATCACAACATACCTGGATCAAGCTGCTGACAGATATCATAACATACCTGGTTCGAGCAGCTGACAGTTATCATAACATACCTAGTTCAAGCTGCTGACAGTCATCATAACATACCTGGTTCAAGCTGCTGACAGATATCATAACATTCCTGGTTCAAACTGCTGACATTTATCATATTATACCTAGTTCACTCTGCTGACAGTTATCACAACATACCTGGTTCAAGCTGCTTACAGTTATCATAACATACCTGGTTCAAGCTGCTGACAGTAATCATAACATACCTGGATCAAGCTGCTGACAGTTATCACAACATACCTGGTTCAAGCTGTTGACAGATATCATAACATACCTGGTTCGAGCAGCTGACAGTTATCATAACATACCTGTTTCAAGCTGCTGACAGTTATCATAACATACCTGGTTCAAGCTGCTTACAGTTATCATAACATACCTGGTTCAAGCTGCTGACAGTAATCATAACATACCTGGATCAAGCTGCTGACAGTAATCACATCAAACCTGGTTCAAGCTGCTGATAGTTATCACAACATACCTGGTTCAAGCTGTTGACAGATATCATAACATACCTGGTTCGAGCAGCTGACAGTTATCATAACATACCTGGTTCAAGCTGCTGACAGTTATCATATCCCACGTGGTTCAAGCTGCTTACAGTTATTATATCCCACCTGGTTTAAGCTGTTGACATTTAATAAATCATACCTGGTTCCAGCTGCTGATAGTTATCATGTCATACCTGGTTCAAGCTGTTGACATTCATCATATCATACCTAGTTCAAGCTGCTGACAGTTATCATATCATACCTGGTTCAAGCTACTTACAGTTATTATATCCCACCTGGTTTAAGCTGTTGACAGTTATCAAATCATACCTAGTTCAAGCTGCTGACAGATATCATATCATACCTGGTTCAAGCTGCTGACAGTTATCGTATCATACCTGGTTCAAGCTGCTGACAGTTATTGTATCATACCTGGTTTAAGTTACTGACAGCTATCATATCATACCTGGTTCAAGCTGCTCACAGATATCATATCATACCTGGTTCAAGCTGCTGACAGATATCATATCATACCTGGTTCAAGCTGCTGACAGTAATCATATCATACCTGGTTCAAGCTGCTGTCAGTTGATATATCATACCTGGTTCAAGCTGCTGACAGTTATCATATTATACCTGGTTCAAGCTGCTGACAGTTATCATATCATACCTGGTTCAAGCTGTTGACATTCATCATATCATATCTAGTTCAAGCTGCTGACAGTTATCACATCATACCTGGTTCAAGCTGCTGACAGTTATCACATCATACCTGGTTCAAGCTGCTGACAGATATCATAACATACCTGGTTCAAGCTGCTGACAGTAATCATAACATACCTGGATCAAGCTGCTGACAGTAATCACATCAAACCTGGTTCAAGCTGCTGACAGTTATCACAACATACCTGGTTCAAGCTGCTGACAGATATCATAACATACCTGGTTCGAGCAGCTGACAGTTATCATAACATACCTAGTTCAAGCTGCTGACAGTCATCATAACATACCTGGTTCAAGCTGCTGACAGATATCATAACATTCCTGGTTCAAACTGCTGACATTTATCATATTATACCTAGTTCACTCTGCTGACATTTATCACAACATACCTGGTTCAAGCTGCTTACAGTTATCATAACATACCTGGTTCAAGCTGCTGACAGTAATCATAACATACCTGGATCAAGCTGCTGACAGTAATCACATCAAACCTGGTTCAAGCTGCTGACAGTTATCACAACATACCTGGTTCAAGCTGTTGACAGATATCATAACATACCTGGTTCGAGCAGCTGACAGTTATCATAACATACCTGGTTCAAGCTGCTGACAGTTATCATGACATACCTGGTTCAAGCTGCTGACAGATATCATAACATTCCTGGTTCAAACTGCTGACATTTATCATATTATACCTAGTTCACTCTTCTGACAGTTATCACAACATACCTGGTTCAAGCTGCTTACAGTTATCATAACATACCTGGTTCAAGCTGCTGACAGTAATCATAACATACCTGGATCAAGCTGCTGACAGTAATCACATCAAACCTGGTTCAAGCTGCTGACAGTTATCACAACATACCTGGTTCAAGCTGTTGACAGATATCATAACATACCTGGTTCGAGCAGCTGACAGTTATCATAACATACCTGGTTCAAGCTGCTGACAGTTATCATAAGATAACTGGTTCAAGCTGCTGACAGTTATCATAACATACCTGGTTCAAGCTGTTGACATTCATCATATTATACCTAGTTCAAGCTGCTGACAGTTATCATATCCCACTTGGTTCAAGCTGCTGACAGTTATCATAACATACCTGGTTCAAGCTGCTGACAGTTATCATATCCCACGTGGTTCAAGCTGCTTACAGTTATTATATCCCACCTGGTTTAAGCTGTTGACAGTTATCAAATCATACCTAGTTCAAGCTGCTGACAGATATCATATCATACCTGGTTCAAGCTGCTGACAGTTATCATATCATACATGGTTCAAGCTGTTGACATTCATCATATCATACCTAGGTCAAGCTGCTGACAGTTATCATATCACACCTGGTTCAAGCTGCTGACATTTAATAAATCATACCTGGTTCCAGCTGCTGATAGTTTTATGTCATACCTGGTTCAAGCTGTTGACATTCATCATATCATACCTAGTTCAAGCTGCTGACAGTTATCATATCATACCTGGTTCAAGCTACTTACAGTTATTATATCCCACCTGGTTTAAGCTGTTGACAGTTATCAAATCATACCTAGTTCAAGCTGCTGACAGATATCATATCATACCTGGTTCAAGCTGCTGACAGTTATCGTATCATACCTGGTTCAAGCTGCTGACAGTTATTGTATCATACCTGGTTTAAGTTACTGACAGCTATCATATCATACCTGGTTCAAGCTGCTCACAGATATCATATCATACCTGGTTCAAGCTGCTGACAGATATCATATCATACCTGGTTCAAGCTTCTGACAGTTATCATATCATACCTGGTTCAAGCTGCTGTCAGTTGATATATCATACCTGGTTCAAGCTGCTGACAGTTATCATATTATACCTGGTTCAAGCTGCTGACAGTTATCATATCATACCTGGTTCAAGCTGTTGACATTCATCATATCATACCTAGTTCAAGCTGCTGACAGTTATCACATCATACCTGGTTCAAGCTGCTGACAGTTATCACATCATACCTGGTTCAAGCTGCTGACAGATATCATAACATACCTGGTTCAAGCTGCTGACAGTAATCATAACATACCTGGATCAAGCTGCTGACAGTAATCACATCAAACCTGGTTCAAGCTGCTGACAGTTATCACAACATACCTGGTTCAAGCTGCTGACAGATATCATAACATACCTGGTTCGAGCAGCTGACAGTTATCATAACATACCTAGTTCAAGCTGCTGACAGTCATCATAACATACCTGGTTCAAGCTGCTGACAGATATCATAACATTCCTGGTTCAAACTGCTGACATTTATCATATTATACCTAGTTCACTCTGCTGACAGTTATCACAACATACCTGGTTCAAGCTGCTTACAGTTATCATAACATACCTGGTTCAAGCTGCTGACAGTAATCATAACATACCTGGATCAAGCTGCTGACAGTAATCACATCAAACCTGGTTCAAGCTGCTGACAGTTATCACAACATACCTGGTTCAAGCTGTTGACAGATATCATAACATACCTGGTTCGAGCAGCTGACAGTTATCATAACATACCTGGTTCAAGCTGCTGACAGTTATCATAAGATACCTGGTTCAAGCTGCTGACAGTTATCATAACATACCTGGTTCAAGCTGTTGACATTCATCATATTATACCTAGTTCAAGCTGCTGACAGTTATCATATCCCACTTGGTTCAAGCTGCTGACAGTTATCATAACATACCTGGTTCAAGCTGCTGACAGTTATCATATCCCACGTGGTTCAAGCTGCTTAAGTTATTATATCCCACCTGGTTTAAGCTGTTGACAGTTATCAAATCATACCTAGTTCAAGCTGCTGACAGATATCATATCATACCTGGTTCAAGCTGCTGACAGTTATCATATCATACCTGGTTCAAGCTGTTGACATTCATCATATCATACCTAGTTCAAGCTGCTGAAAGTTATCATATCACACCTGGTTCAAGCTGCTGACATTTAATAAATCATACCTGGTTCCAGCTGCTGATAGTTATCATGTCATACCTGGTTCAAGCTGTTGACATTCATCATATCATACCTAGTTCAAGCTGCTGACAGTTATCATATCATACCTGGTTCAAGCTACTTACAGTTATTATATCCCACCTGGTTTAAGCTGTTGACAGTTATCAAATCATACCTAGTTCAAGCTGCTGACAGATATCATATCATACCTGGTTCAAGCTGCTGACAGTTATCGTATCATACCTGGTTCAAGCTGCTGACAGTTATTGTATCATACCTGGTTTAAGTTACTGACAGCTATCATATCATACCTGGTTCAAGCTGCTCACAGATATCATATCATACCTGGTTCAAGCTGCTGACAGATATCATATCATACCTGGTTCAAGCTGCTGACAGTAATCATATCATACCTGGTTCAAGCTGCTGTCAGTTGATATATCATACCTGGTTCAAGCTGCTGACAGTTATCATATTATACCTGGTTCAAGCTGCTGACAGTTATCATATCATACCTGGTTCAAGCTGTTGACATTCATCATATCATACCTAGTTCAAGCTGCTGACAGTTATCACATCATACCTGGTTCAAGCTGCTGACAGTTATCACATCATACCTGGTTCAAGCTGCTGACAGATATCATAACATACCTGGTTCAAGCTGCTGACAGTAATCATAACATACCTGGATCAAGCTGCTGACAGTAATCACATCAAACCTGGTTCAAGCTGCTGACAGTTATCACAACATACCTGGTTCAAGCTGCTGACAGATATCATAACATACCTGGTTCGAGCAGCTGACAGTTATCATAACATACCTAGTTCAAGCTGCTGACAGTCATCATAACATACCTGGTTCAAGCTGCTGACAGATATCATAACATTCCTGGTTCAAACTGCTGACATTTATCATATTATACCTAGTTCACTCTGCTGACAGTTATCACAACATACCTGGTTCAAGCTGCTTACAGTTATCGTAACATACCTGGTTCAAGCTGCTGACAGTAATCATAACATACCTGGATCAAGCTGCTGACAGTAATCACATCAAACCTGGTTCAAGCTGCTGACAGTTATCACAACATAACTGGTTCAAGCTGTTGACAGATATCATAACATACCTGGTTCGAGCAGCTGACAGTTATCATAACATACCTGGTTCAAGCTGCTGACAGTTATCATAACATACCTGGTTCAAGCTGCTGACAGATATCAGAACATTCCTGGTTCAAACTGCTGACATTTATCATATTATACCTAGTTCACTCTTCTTACAGTTATCACAACATACCTGGTTCAAGCTGCTTACAGTTATCATAACATACCTGGTTCAAGCTGCTGACAGTAATCATAACATACCTGGATCAAGCTGCTGACAGTAATCACATCAAACCTGGTTCAAGCTGCTGACAGTTATCACAACATACCTGGTTCAAGCTGTTGACAGATATCATAACATACCTGGTTCGAGCAGCTGACAGTTATCATAACATACCTGGTTCAAGCTGCTGACAGTTATCATAAGATAACTGGTTCAAGCTGCTGACAGTTATCACAACATACCTGGTTCAAGCTGCTTACAGTTATCGTAACATACCTGGTTCAAGCTGCTGACAGTAATCATAACATACCTGGATCAAGCTGCTGACAGTAATCACATCAAACCTGGTTCAAGCTGCTGACAGTTATCACAACATAACTGGTTCAAGCTGTTGACAGATATCATAACATACCTGGTTCGAGCAGCTGACAGTTATCATAACATACCTGGTTCAAGCTGCTGACAGTTATCATAACATACCTGGTTCAAGCTGCTGACAGATATCAGAACATTCCTGGTTCAAACTGCTGACATTTATCATATTATACCTAGTTCACTCTTCTTACAGTTATCACAACATACCTGGTTCAAGCTGCTTACAGTTATCATAACATACCTGGTTCAAGCTGCTGACAGTAATCATAACATACCTGGATCAAGCTGCTGACAGTAATCACATCAAACCTGGTTCAAGCTGCTGACAGTTATCACAACATACCTGGTTCAAGCTGTTGACAGATATCATAACATACCTGGTTCGAGCAGCTGACAGTTATCATAACATACCTGGTTCAAGCTGCTGACAGTTATCATAAGATAACTGGTTCAAGCTGCTGACAGTTATCATAACATACCTGGTTCAAGCTGTTGACATTCATCATATTATACCTAGTTCAAGCTGCTGACAGTTATCATATCCCACTTGGTTCAAGCTGCTGACAGTTATCATAACATACCTGGTTCAAGCTGCTCACAGATATCATATCATACCTGGTTCAAGCTGCTTACAGTTATTATATCCCACCTGGTTTAAGCTGTTGACAGTTATCAAATCATACCTAGTTCAAGCTGCTGACAGATATCATATCATACCTGGTTCAAGCTGCTGACAGTTATCATATCATACATGGTTCAAGCTGTTGACATTCATCATATCATACCTAGGTCAAGCTGCTGACAGTTATCATATCACACCTGGTTCAAGCTGCTGACATTTAATAAATCATACCTGGTTCCAGCTGCTGATAGTTATCATGTCATACCTGGTTCAAGCTGCTGACAGTTATCACTTCATACCTGGTTCAAGCTGCTGACAGTTATCATATCATACCTGGTTCAAGCTGCTTACAGTTATCATAACATACCCGGTCCAAGCAGCTGACAGTTATCATAACATACCTGTTTCAAGCTGCTTACAGTTATCATATCATACCTGGTTCAAGCTGCTGACAGTTATCATATCATACCTGGTTCAAGTTGCTGACAGTTATCTGGAGTAAAACAAACTTTGCCTTTACTGTATATACTTTCCATATCTGACTGAATGTCCACCAGCTAAAACACAAAACAAATATAAAATCTTATTTTATACATCAAAATCAGCCCTTGATTTTTAATTTACACTGTTTTCTGTCAATGTTTTCAGATTTTTTTGTTGTTTGCTGTATCAATTTAATGATGAAAGACATTAAAGTACTGGGGTATTTGATAAAAAAATTTGTAAAAAAAAAAAAAAAATAAATAAAAAAAATAAAAAAAATAAAAAATAAAAAAACAAAAACAAAAACACTGCTGATCTTAAGTTTTTGTTCAAATTTGGACCTCACATGCCAATAAAAAAAAAAAGAAAAACCAAAAAACAACAACAGAAGTTCAAGTTTGCTCCAGATAGTAGTGCATTGTGAAAAATATCAAATTAATAAGACCTGCATGATTAATTGTCAATTAACAATCATTTTATTGAATTTTCATTGAAAAGACTTAAAGAAGCAAATGACTTATCAGAAATTTTGAAAATATCAAGGTTGGATAGGATTAATGGTGTTTTACGCCCCAGTCAAGATCCCTTCTCTTATATTAAGGCTGTCAGTTCTGAGATAGTGGAGAACTGTAGTACCCTGAGAAAACCACAGAAATTCAAGATAATCAAACTTATTGTGGTCAATAAAAAAGAATAATTCATTCTTTCAAGATAATCAAACTTATTGTGGTCAAGAAAAAAGAATAATTCATTCTTTCAAGATAATCAAACTTATTGTGGTCAATAAAAAAGAATAATTCATTCTTTCAAGATAATCAAACTTATTGTGGTCAATAAAGAAGAATAATTCATTCTTTCAAGATAATCAAACTTATTGTGGTCAATAAAGAAGAATAGTTCATTCTAATCTTTAAAAAATTTTTTTTGACTTATTGGAAATTTGAGATACCTAAACTTCTGACAATCAGACTTAATTTCAGACTTATCTTAGTTAATAAATAAGTGTAACTCATTCTAAAGTTTTCAAAAAAAAAAAAAAAAAAAAAAAAAAAGACATTAGATTAAGTTAACCAAGTTTAAAGATATTAAGATTTAATTGCATCTTAATAATGTACAAAATTTTTTGAAATTTATTTAAGACTATGTTATGTTCTTTCATGTAAAGTGTAAAGCATTCCTTAGCTGGATTTGGATTCATATAAACAGTTTGCAACTTTTGATTTATTAATTTTCAAATTATCATTTTATCTATCGATTTCTTCAGCCTCTAGTGTCATTGATGAGGAATGAATTTCTGAAATGTGCACATATGGCACAGCAAAATTAAAGCTGCATTAAGTTTACCAAATTTCTGAATTTTTTTTGATTTTCTAAAAACATATTTTTTTAAAAGTAGATATCTTCTAACCACGATCCGTGACATTCATTTTCTAAAATTTCGTTTCTTTCAGCTGTAAATAAACGGAATCCTCTGACTGGTTGGTCAGTGTTCTAGGATGGTAATTATGAACTTGGAGCATGCGCATGGATGTACGGAAAAGCCTAGAATCGAAAGTGAAACATGACAGATTGCATTAATTGTCCTTCATTAATATCCAGATGTATTTGAAATGGTGTTATTTTTCCCTTACTAAGTCACAAATGACAAATTCAAGAAGTTCTGTGTTTAATTTATTGTATTTCAACATTTTGAAAGTTGTGTTAAAATGACCCGCTGGGTAAATATTGTAATTTCTGTATTTATTCGAGCTTTTATCGTTGAACCAAATCTAACATTGTTCATTAGGAACATCATTTATTAGATTAGCACCGTTTTATTTTTTTTCTTTGGAAAACTTAATGCAGCTTTAAACAGGTATTTTTGTAAAATTTTTACTATCTCTGAGCAGGTACCGCTGATGGTGAAGGAAAACTTCCGGTGGGTAACTTTAACTCAGTTGTTAGTTATTTTGTGCTATCAGAAAATGCACCATGTAGCAAAATTTTCAGTTGTCTTAATTTTTGAAATTTATTTAAAACTAATGTTTGTTTGCTCATGCGAAGCATTCTTTAGCTAGATTTGGATTCATAAAATTCTGGAATTTTGGATTTACTTATTTTCAACTGTTTGGCTTATGTTTTTTTTTTTGTATCAACTTTTTCTGTCCCTATAGTGACACTAAGGAGGAATGAATCTGCACACATGGCACATCAAAATTAATCAGGTAGATACACAATGAATTTGCATTATAATTATATACCAAAATTTCTTATATAATCAGTAGCAACTATTCTACAAAACTTACATGTGCGAGTTGAGTTTTATTTCTCATGGCATATACCCCTATCTCACGGACTAATTTTAATTGTTTTCTGGCAGTTGCATTATGTACACCATTTATGTCAAATCTAGCTGCTGCCAAAGATTTTTGTTTTCTAAAATCAGCCATTACTAAACCAGCCGCTGTCTATAAAAACAAAAACAAAAAAGTAAATAAATAAATAAAATATCACAAAATACAAAGAAATAAAATAGAATTCCAAAAAGATTACTATGATTTTCTATGAATCTTTAATACACATAATTGAATGGAAAAATTATTTTGAATTCAGAAAAAAACTAAGAAAAGAAAATCCAAAAGACCTCATTGAAAAAAAAAAAAAAACTTTTTTCTACTTAAATTTGTTTCATCTTTGGAAATAAAAAATTATATATAAAAAAAAGTGCATCTTAAAAACCAATTGATTCTGAAATAAGTAAAGGTATGGTAAGTTTCTGTAATGAACAAGAACTTTAACTATATGACCATAGTCAATAATTAAAAACTGTTTATTTTTAGAGCATTCCTTTTATGTATATAACTACCTTCGCAGCAGTTGTTTCTGAGGTGATATTGGTACTATATGCCCATTCTGCTAGGGACAAAGTCCGCATTTCTTTTTCATATTCAGTATTAAATTCTTCAAGGAATTGATTGACATCTTCCATAGGTAAAAAATCTGTTAAAATTTATACACTGATCTTGCCATCCAATTATTTCTCCTTCATTTTGAATTTTCAGCCAATCAATAAGAGGTTTGAAGTACTCTACAATCGCAGATACGTCCATCCTGCGCTGTCCTGTAATGGCTTCCATGGCTTCTGGCCAAGGTCTGGAGGATCCCATTCTCAACATATTTCTGAAAAAATTATAAAATGTTGATGTCACTAAGTTCAAACTTTATTGAACCTCAAACAAACTTTCATATCTGTTCCAAAACTAGACAGAAATTCTAGTGAGTTCAAATCACAAATTTCAGTAGTATCTTTAGGACTATAAGATAAGTGAATTACAGCTCCAACTAGAAAGTCAACAAATTGGTTGATAAAACTTATAGGAATCCATCTCAATATCTCCTCAACACAAGATAAGCAACAACTACCAGTATGTAATTTAACAGCTGGGAGAGTAATTAAAAAAACCCACAGAACTTATCTGAAATTAGTTTACAGGGAAAATACTCAAAATAGCTTACCCAAGAAGTTGACCAGCTTCCCTAGATCTATAAATATCACACTTGTGTAGAGGACCAGTCTGTCCAGCGGCTTTACACAGGGCCTGGTGTACCACAAAATGACTTACCTAAGAAGTTGACCAGCTTCCCTAGATCTATAAATATCACACTTGTGTAGAGGACCAGTCTGTCCAGCGGCTTTACACAGGGCCTGGTGTACCACAAAATGACTTACCTAAGAAGTTGACCAGCTTCCCTAGATCTATAAATATCACACTTGTGTAGAGGACCAGTCTGTCCAGCGGCTTTACACAGGGCCTGGTGTACCACAAAATGGCTTACCTAAGAAGTTGACCAGCTTCCCTAGATCTATAAATATCACACTTGTGTAGAGGACCAGTCTGTCCAGCGGCTTTACACAGGGCCTGGTGTACCACAAAAGGACTTACCTAAGAAGTTGACCTGCTTCCTTAGATCTATAAATATCACACTTGTGTAGAGGAACAGTCTGTCCAGCGGCTTTACACAGGGCCTGGTGTACCACAAAATGACTTACCTAAGAAGTTGACCAGCTTCCCTAGATCTATAAATATCACACTTGTGTAGAGGACCAGTCTGTCCAGCGGCTTTACACAGGGCCTGGTGTACCACAAAATGACTTACCTAAGAAGTTGACCTGCTTCCTTAGATCTATAAATATCACACTTGTGTAGAGGAACAGTCTGTCCAATGGCTTTACACAGGGCCTGTTGAAACTGAAACTGTACTACAAAATGACTTACCCAAGAAGTTGACCAGCTTGCTTAGATCTATAAATATCACACTTGTGTAGAGGACCAGTCTGTCCAATGGCTTTACACAGGGCCTGGTGAAACTGAAACTGTACTACAAAATGACTTACCCAAGAAGTTGACCAGCTTGTTTAGATCTATAAATATCACACTTGTGTAGAGGACCAGTCTGTCCAGCGGCTTTACACAGGGCCTGGTGAAACTGAAACTGTACCACAAAACTCACAAAATATCTGAAACCAAATAAAAAACAAGAGTTGTAGTCAAAAATCTTCACTGATGCTTTTTATAACAGCATTGCTTAGGACTGTTATTTCAAAATATTTACACAAAGCCAACATGTCACATTATGAAGAGAATAATCCTCACTGGAGACAGCTTATAGTGTTTTAAACTACCATTAACTTATACTGCAGTGGTCAGTTTGGAGATGGTGAAGGTGACCAGGGGAAAACCACTAACCTTCTTCAGGTTCTCAGAATATGAAATCATTTCATTTTAGCTAGACTTACCTGATATATGGTGTATTAGAAGGAATGTGATATTTTGCACCTGGATCAAAATCATCAGGGCCTCTAGCTACAGGTGGTGAAATACCTTGATGTTTGCACCTGAGAAATAAAATAAAACATTATTTTGTGTTAAAAATACGGATGATACTCAAATCTACAGACATAAAATAAAGCATACAAAGCCTGACTTTAAAACAGCTTTTAAATTTAAACTATTCAAGAAAACAAACACAAAATTTCAATGCTCATTTTGCACTTAAAATGTATTTTAAACAAGAGCACCGCATGGCAGAGCATGATACGCCCGTCAAATCTGCAAGTCATTTATGTGGATATTTTGTTTATTATGAACTGTAAAGGGACTTATACAGTTCATATGAGCTGTTCATAATCAATAAGTCAATTCAATTATTCATCACAATGATACAAAATGCAGTGCACAAGTCAACAAGTACAATAAAAAACAATAGTAATTATTGAGACAATAACAATTGTTGTTTACATATTACTTATAAGCCTATGTCCACATTGTAATCAGGACAAACATGCTAACTATATGCCTGCTAAAGGTGATATCATTATAAGCTCAGTTGTATTTCTGATAATTACTGAAATATGCTCTGGACATAATTATATAAGTACCAAAAATTATGATAAAAACAATTATGTTTCTTAAGAACTGCAATTCTCTACATTGAGATCAAAGAGAATAACTAAAAATTATGGAAACTGGAGTTACAGTTCTTGTGCAATGTACTTTGTATCACTGTGTTAAGAAAATTTCAAGTTTCAAATCATTCAAACCATAGGTGTCAAAGTTATGATCCGGACAAACATGCGGGTAGTATTAAAAGGGAGATAACTCAAAAGTTAAGGAAGCTTGAGTTACTGTTCTTGTGCACTGCACTTCTCATCATTGTGATAAGTAAACATACCAAGTTTCAAAACATTCCAATCATGGGTTTCAAAGTTATAATGCAGACAAACACTCTGGCAGCACACAAAGGGGAATAACTAAAAAATTAAGGAAGCTAGAGTTACGGTTCCTGTGCACTGCACTTGGCATCATCGTGGTAAGTAAGCATACCAAGTTTCAAGTCATTCTGACCATAGATGTCAAAGTTATGATCCGGCCAAACATGATAACAGCATTCAAAGGGGAATAACTCAAAAATTAAGGAAGCTAGAGTTACCGGTTCCTGTGCACTGCACTTCGCATTATCGTGGTATGTAAGCATACCAAGTTTCAAGTCATTCTGACCATAGATGTCAAAGTTATGATCCGGCCAAACATGATAACAGCATTCAAAGGGGAATAACTCAAAAATTAAGGAAGCTAGAGTTACTGGTTCCTGTGCACTGCACTTTGCATTATCGTGGTATGTAAGCATACCAAGTTTCAAGTCATTCTGACCATAGATGTCAAAGTTATGGGCCGGACAAACTCGCAGCCAGTACGCCCGCCCGCCCATCCGCCCGCCCGTACGCCCGCCGCCCGCCAAGGGTGATCCCATAATACGCCCCGTCTTTGACGGGCCTATAAAAACTTAACATTCTATTTTCATGTAAAAAAAAATAAAATTAAATAAATTCCTAGGATTATGTTAGTGACCTCTAAAATTTTCTGGAGACAGCACAAAACTAAATGCATAAAAATTGACCAAGTTTTAAAATTTAGGCTCTTGTACAAAAAAGAATTATTATCCTTTCGAAAAACTAAGTGGTGAAAATACTACTAATACCACACAAGTTTCCCTTCAGTTTCCATATGCTGACTATTTACATAAAAGCTGGCTTAAAAACTAAATACGTACTTATATTTTTCAATATGTTAAAAATTGTTTAAATTTTATCTATGTTTCTATGACAACAGTATGTATACCTTAGTTCCCACCATCGGTTATTGTAGTCACGTGCTGTAGTTTTACCGCTAAATACATCCCATCTCCACTGGTCAATTAAATATCCAAATGGCAGGAAGGCAATCTTCTCTAGTGCAGTTTTCATCAGGAAGTTAATATCACTCTCTGAAAATAATAAAGGGTTAAGTTGAGTAATGGTGTTTAAAGTCCCAGTCAAGAATATTTCACTTATATCGAGATGTCACCAGCAAGTGCAAAAATTTTGCCTGTGCGCTGCACTGATGGCATTATACAGCAGGGTTTTTTTATCGTGTCATACCTACTCTGACACAGGATCCTGTTTATTTTAAGTTCAAAAGAACCATGACTTTCATTTCATAATATCGAGTGCTTGGCGAAAGAACAGTCACTAACCACTTTCAGGTCTTGGGTCAGACCCGGTCAGGGTTTGAACCCATGACCTCCTACTTATGGAGCGAGCACTCTACAAACTGAGCTACCGCAGTGGTGAAAATAATAAAGATATATCACAT
This sequence comes from Tegillarca granosa, assembly GCA_029721355.1. NCBI lineage: Eukaryota > Metazoa > Mollusca > Bivalvia > Arcoida > Arcidae > Tegillarca > Tegillarca granosa. The sequence continues at coordinate 6,111,716 of CM056609.1, forward strand.
ACAAACTTCATGATAATTCAAAAGTTGGGACCAAATACAATGTAATGATTTCTGCTAATGGCAATGAATTCCAGAATTTCTAGCTACGAGTATTTAAATTCTATTAGGGTTTCAATGAGAGATCTTAAGCACCAACCTACAGATCAAAGAGCCTCTATCAATCTATGTTCATGTCCAATTAAAGGCAGATTAAAAAAACAGCAATATAATGCTTGTCATTTTACCTGTTGAAGTTTGGTGAGGAAATCATAACATTTCACTGGTACAAGATTACACAACTAATAAAGACCCTTCTGTTTAAATAGATGCGTCTTTTGGTGAAAAATCATGCACTCCACAAATTTGTGACTCAACTGAACTAATCAAATGAACTTATACTACGTTATTAATTAAACTGAAAGCCTGCAAATTAGTTAATCTGAAAACAGCTGATTTTTCATATTGTTTACCAAAAGTGACTGTTTTGTCATAAAATGGTAAAATGGCATAATTATGATTATATATAGGGTAAATTAGAATTCCCCCCCTAAAAAAATGTCATTTAAAAAATGTATTGTCATTCCAAGATACATGTATTTGCATCCCTTTATTATGCATCATCAGATGCAAAGGCATTCAAAATATATCAAAATAAAATATTTGTGAAAGAATAAATTTTGCATCTTGTTAAAATAAGAATATAGAAATTTTCCAGTTAACAGTGACTAGATTTGAGTAGAAACTGTAAAATTGTTAAGGCTAAAATACATGCTTAATAACTGCCTTCCATGCTGACTCAAATTCAGAAGAAAAATTCATAAATACCGTGATCATCCTCTAGCCTATCAAGCAGGTTAATGGTTTTTAGATGTTTTGGTGTAGACACAGATAATGCTAGCACATCCCCTACAGCCTCATGAAAACCTGAAATTTTAAAAACACAAAATAAATCATTGACATAATACAACAAACAGGAATTTATATCATATTTGTACCTCTATCCCACACTTTTAATGTATTCAATCTAATTCTGCAGACTAGTTATATGGAATTCTTATATATTTATACATGTGCATATGCATTGTATAATATATGAACTGAGATTTTATGTCCCAGGCAATAATAATATATATATAGGTAAAGCTGCAGACATTTGTACAAATTCATTGAAGACATTAACTTAGATTTAAAAAAGAACCAATTTATCCTAGCTAACTGTGTTTGTCAGCTTAGTAAAATTCATCTCCATCAAATTGTGATAAATTGCATTCAATTAGAGTAAAGTTTTTAAATTAGTTTTAAACAAAGATATTTATTAAAAATTTCTACAGAATCTTGCAACACACACACACACACACACACACACACACACACACACACGAATTCCAATGTGTAATCATTTATGTGTATCTGATTGTACATACCTGGATTACCTCCCTCTCTGAATGGTACCGGCAGATCTTTATATTGGAGATAATACTGAATATGTCCCATCTCATGGTGAATAGTAATCAAATCTTCCATCTTAATACTTGTACACATTTTGATTCTGCAAAAAATAGAAAAAAGATTGAGAGAGAGAGAGAGAGAGAGAGAGAGAGAGAGAGAGAGAGAGAGAGAGAGAGAGAGAGATTTAAACCTAACCAAGCAGTGGAGTAATAAATTTGTAATTTTTTGTACTCTTAACAATTTTATCCCAGCCCTTTTTTAAACAGCAAATAGGGGACTGCATTTAAAATCAAACTTAATCTATAATATATACTTCTCATCACATACAAAAGTTTGAAAAAAAAAAAAAAATGGAATCTCCTCATCTGATCTGACCACATGGTAACAGAGGCCTGTCCAAGACAGTGTACATATATATGCTTTCGCATTAACTCCAAGCCATTTAGGAATGGTTGTTCACACAAGTGCATGCGAGCATCAGCTATCACTATCATAAGATTGTTCATCTTGGATTCAAGATGGCGTCCCTCAGAAATAGTTTATAAAAAATGGTTTAGATAAATTCTGAAACCAGCATGCATTTCAATTTATATTTCAGTGCAAGTATATGGTATCTTTCTAAAAGGGATTTGAACAATAGGATCAGAAAAAAACTAGAGATTGTAACTGGGATACCAGTTACGTATGATTCCCCACCATCCATAATCTATATACATGTATTGTCTAAAATATACACCTGCTGATGGACTGATCTCGAGATGGATCGATAGCATCCATTACTAGTAATCGAAAGCTGACTAAGAGAAAGGGCGGAGGACAAGTAAATTTAAAGTTAACATCGAATTGTACAATTATAATTCGAGTAGTATTCATTTTAATATATATATTCATTCCCTCATACCCCATTGTTGCAACAACGTTTTTTGTTAAAAGAAACCAATTGAATCTGCATGTTTGAATTTATAATTCGAAATGTATGTAAATTTTACACGTTCAATAGATCAGAATCATGCGTTCTGTCTTCTAACGTAGACCCTATCCATTAATTTGGCAATTACAATTAGCTGGTGTATTTTGATTGGACAAGTATTCAACTTTGATTGATAGCAAATCTATTTCACGAACTGTGAGGTGTTTAACCAACAAATTTGATTGACATGTGTCATATCTGTGAAGTAACCATAACCTACATATTTAATTTAATGGATAATTGACAAAGAGATTAAAGCAATTATACATATCAAAACATGTAATAATGCTATTGAATTTGTTTACAGTTCTTTGAATAGGAATTTAATCCTGTAAAATTGCCTTAAGAAATGAAATGAAGTATGCCATAAGATAGTGTTTCTTGACTGAGGGTGGGTGTTAAGAATTCTGGCTTCCCACCCCTACCCTCTCTTGAAAAGGATTTCCTGGAGGTTTTTATCACTCTTTTCAAAAGTCCATAATGAACAAGAAAATATACAGATGAGTGGAAGGGATTTTAACTATTTAAAAGCTATACATGTACATAGCACTACCCACAGTGGGAAATGACCTTAGATGCCCTTTATTAATATCACTCTATTCAACTTTTCATAAGGAACCAGAAAAAACATAAATTAGGGGTGGGGATTTCAATAGTTTAAAATTAACTTAGCACCACCCAGCCCTATCCTTCAGTGGGAAAGGACCTTAGGTGTCTTTGATTAGTGTCATTCTTTTCATTTTATCATTAGGAACCAGAAAATATATACTTTAGGGGTGGGGATCTCAACAGTTTAAAAGTTATGACAAAGCCCTATATATGGTTTTATAGCACACTGCAAAATGTTTAAGGAAAAATTGGTGATTTTTGTTTTTAAGACTCCATCTTCCTGTCCCTCCCCCAATAAATACACATGGATGTAAAAACTTTAATGGTGCAGGAACCTATCCTAAAATTTTGAACGAGATTCAATGATGCGTTTAACTTGTTTGGCAGTGCTGATAAAAATTTGATATATTTTTAACAATTTAATACATAGTAACTGAGAATTTATTAAGAACTAATTCTGTATGTGAGAAAGAGGTTAGTCACTTAATTAACATGTAGTTCATTAACATTCAATCATTTTTGTTTAGTGCTTAACTTTATACATTAATTCAGATTACCCATTTTTATTGGGGGCTCATATATCTGAGAAACTGAATAAGAAAGAAAAAAGATTCTGTAAGAGTTATCTCTCTTTGTACGTATTGGACAGAAAGATGTTTGGTATTAAATTAGGCAATTTACACACACCGACCGCTGAGCCGTCGAGATAGAAAAAAATTTGATCATTTATCCATATCTACCAAGATAGCAGATTGTTGGTACCAAATTTCATCGAAACCCATCATACCGTTTCCGAGTTCTGCACCGGACAATTTTAAGGAAAAATAAAAAATTATAATAATAAAAATAATAATAATAATAAAAAGAAGAAACAGAACGAAAACAATATGATTCCCCACCTTTGGGTGGGGAATCATAATTATGTACAGCGGCCCGATTTAATTTATGTTTTGACATTTTCTCTCCAGTCAAGTGTTGGTGTCTAAATCTAAGGGAGATTATTATTATGAAAGCATCCAGATGATAATGATGAATTAAATTAAACACGAGTACTCACGTCCATTCAATAGACACAAAAATTGCATTTTCGAGTGCAGTGGAAAGCGACCAGTATCTTGAACATGCCTCAGATGTACAAACACCAATGAAAATGGAGGGTATCCATAATACCTTGCTACTATGTGCATTTGTGTGTTGGAGGGGGGAGAGTGGGGTTGGTGCTGGGGGTGGTTGATGCTAGTAAGAAAACAATAAAATAATACCTAAAATCTTTTTGATTATAGAAATCCCAGGCAGAAGCAGTGACAGATAACATCTCTTCCTGCTGGTCGTACTATCATAGACTTGTTCCAGAAAGTTTCAGGCATTGGCTTCAAACCCAAGGATGTGAAAAATTCTTCTGCTGTTTTAAACATTCGATGAGCTGTATAATTCTGAAAATCAAGTTTTATATATTATTCCTCAATCTTAGGTTCTCTATAGAGAATTTGTTTTTTATTTCACTGCAGTTTGGATATTTTGAATTTAACAGTAAAAACAAATTAAGAAAGTTTCAAAAATTTAAAAAAAAACAACTAGACATTGCATTTGAGCAGGACTCAATCGCTGGGTAAGTCACCCCCATTGGTGGCAACCTTGTACATTAGAAAAGAATTAAGTGTTAGTAAGTAGCAATGATTGATGTATTTGAATGAAGATAAAGGTGTTTCAGAAATGCTGTTTATAAAAGTTCATTTAATAACTCTTAAAATAACAAAGAAAATCACTGGATCATGAAAATAAGGTCACAATGTCCGACTTCGATGATCGGTCAATTAGTTTCTTTTCAAGAGTGCAAAATCAGTCGAGTGTGACATCGTTATTATCTCCCTTTCTATTTCAACTAATTAGATGTGACCCCAAAAGGCACAACTACATGTCATAGGGAACAAGTGAACAAAGTTTCATTACATTCTATCAAATGTTGTTTCAGAGATGCTGTTTACAAACGTTTATTAAATAACTCTTAAAATAACAAAAAATTCATTGAACCATGAAAATAAGGTCACAATGTCCGACTCTTGTGGTACAACATGTACAGCATCTAAAATTGTACTTATAAAACAAATTTCATCGAGATAGGTCAATTAGTTACTTTTCTAGAGTGCAAAATTAGTAGAACGTGACATTGTTATTATCTCCCTTCTATTTCAACCAATCAGATGTGACCCCCAAAAGGCACAACTACATGTCTTTGGGAACAAGTGTACAAAATTTCATCACATTCCACCAAACCATTTTTGAGCTATGGTGTTTACAAAAGTGTGGCTGAAAAATATGGAATAACAATAATAATAATAATAAAGGGTAAATCAATAAGTCGCCTCAAATATGTTGGTGGTGACTTAAAAAAAAAAAAAAAAAAAAAAAAAAAAAAAAAAAAAAAAAAAAAAAAAAAAGAGGAGGAGAAAAAAACCAAACATAAATAAAAACCACCAATTTTTATCTTAAATTCTGTCTGTGGACATAACAGCAAAATTATGTCAAGTAGTGAATAATTGAAAGAACTATGATGAGTTCAAACTATCCCACTTTTGTTTCAAATACTAGTAACTAAGATGTATTTGAAGATTCAAAAATAAAACCTGTTTGACCATCCAACAAACCAAAACCTTTGCATATATATATATATATATATATGGTTGGAGATTGGGTTAGTAAATTTTTCTATGTGATTAAGCAGGGTCGAACATCCTGGTTATTCAAATGTGCTGGTATTTTTCAATAAATTACATAGGAAATGGTTTTTGGATTTCAAAATGCTTTGCGATTATCCAATTTATGCCATTATCCAATATGTGATTAAGTGAGTTCGACTGTATATATTATTCACAAAATTTACATATATGTATTAAAACATATTTACTGAAGTATATGGAGGAAAACCACAGGGAACTTACATACAATACTATATGATATACTTTAAATGGAACTCCAGTGTAAGATGCAAAAGGATCTGTGTTATCATCTATAATGTTTAAAGCAAGGGCAAGAAAAGACACTATTTCATTTTAAGTAAATAAAGAAACTACTGTGGTACCTGTCTAACTAATTCAGGCGTCACGTCTACTTTTGCTTTGTTTTTGTATGGTTCCATTAAATCATATAAATTTTCCCATTCTTGAGCCCACATGTTACCTTTAAAATACAAAATACACATGTACATTTAAAACATGTTCTACAGTTTAACACCCAATATCGAAATCCGAGGGAATCTTATAAACAAAAATATAAAGAAATAGACTTTTGGACTTCAAATTAATGTGGCTTTAAGTAAGGTGGTAAAATTGTTAGGGGCTATTATAATCCAATTTTACTGTATCTCAAATTGAATGAACACAGAAAATAATGCTACAAAATGGTGGCTTGTGATGTGATACAAGCAGCATTGAATAGACTCTCCATCCAACTTAATAAACCTAAAACCTAATTAATATTCGTGGTTTTGCAATTTTAAAAATTTTGTTTGGAGAAAAATTTCACAGAATTGAGTTATGTGAAAATGAATCCTATCATGAGGCTTTGGATATTAAAAATTTTCTATGACATTTAATTTCATGGTTTTCACTAACCCACACAAATAGCGAAATTTAACCCCCCATGAATATTTGTGATTTATAGTTATTGCAACATTTTGATTTTATTACCAAATAAATGAGCTGGTATATGACCAGATGCTGGAAAATGTTCTGCTCCATATATCTTCTTTAACTTCTTACGGACATAAGCATGAAGTTGTTCATACAACGGTTTTAGTTGTTCCATTAATTTTTGTAAATCTTTCTGGAAAGTGGGTGTGTCATAAACGGATCTCCAATATTCACCAGTATCATTATAACCTTCAAAACAATAAAATAAACATGTATAGCAATCCATGTAAATTAAAACCCTCGGAGAGGGTGTTTAAAAATGGTAGTAAATTTACATTTCCTCATTTAACATAACCACATTGAAAAGTTTTATGAAAATTAAGCCCCTCCATGAAAGAGAGAAACCCATATAAATATTTCCAATGTATAAGAGGCGTGTTTAACAATATGTGCACTTTCCAAAGTTCTTTCGCAAACAATCTGTGTGTCTTTTGAACAAAAGAGAAAAACATTGAATCTATAAATTTTCCCTTAGATTTGGATGTGGAAAAAAAAATGTTGAAATATAAATTAAATTAGGTGTCTGTACACAAGTTTTCACTAACTTTATCATTCAAATCCCTACTGAAATGATTTCAAGCAAATTCACTAAAATATTAATAAAAATGCCACCTGCCCATAAAGGCCACTTTAATCGATTCCCATGGGTGACCTTTATAGACAGGTTTGACTGTAACAATATTTTCCCCTAAATGGGACACAAGTCCATTACAAGGTTAACCCCCAGCATATAAGCCAATGCCCATTTGCTGGACACTAGTGAACTGCAAATAAAATTTCTTTTTCAAAGATACACCATGAAGCCTGATTGGTGTTAATACAGCACGACTAGTACTCGAGGTCACAACCTTTGAATCAGGAGTGCAATGTTAACTATTCTACAACATCATTTATTTTAAAACTAACTTTGACAACCTGTCAGTTGAAATATATATAATTGTCAGTGTAACCTACCTAACTCACGAACACCTTCATTACTAAGTCGTACAAATTCTTCATATTTATCTTTCATTTTTTTACCAGTAACATTCCTCCATTCTTGCCATATAAGTGTTAACTCAGTGTAGTTTCTTGAACTGGTGAGAATATCATACAGATCTAAAATTGAAAACAGCCACACTTGACTCATTACAAAACAAAGACTTAACTGGCAGCATAAGAGAGGGAAGTGAAACTACAATTTACTGTAAGAATTGACAGATGCATTTACTTGAACAAACAAAAAACAAAATTCTGAAATTGGTTCACAATGCAAAATTTGTGACAGACATATTGCGGTTTTGAGCAAACAATGCAACCTTAATTGTTTATTCATAAAGATTTAAGTGAAGTGAACTTGTCTTGGGGGCATAAAGCAATTTCTTTTCCCTTTTTCCATGTCTAATTTCACTCCCCTTTGTTGATTTTGTAAGTTGAGTTTCATTTATGCATTTAAAGAGTAAATTAAACATAGTACAAAGCATTAAATGGAATATTTTTAATAACAATACTGTGTATGACAGCAAATGGTGCATAAACCTGAGTTTTTCTATGGCAACTAAGAATACCAGAAGACTTTTGGATGGAATATTATTTTAAGTTCATTGCAAGGTTTAAGCGACCTGGTCATTTCTGCCAGTACACAATTTATTATCAGCTTGACAAACTGGAACGAAGTATAGAAAACCAATAATATTTAAATTGCAAATGAAAAAGATTTAATTTTGGGCTCTAGAAACACCACCAGGTACAACTGGCAGTCTAAACTTTCACAAAATACTTCATAAAAAGTAAAAGTTTGTAATGTTTCACTGACTTTTCCTGAAATGTAATTTTTAACAGCCACTTGAAAAGAAATTACAATGGACAGTATTTCTTTAAAACCTGTGCTTTTTGCATAAAAACTGCCGTATCTGGAGCAGTTTATAAAATACTTTAAGAACATGTGAAATGTAACCCATGTTTATTATTCTATTATCGCAATTATTTCATAAGCTAGTAATAAGAATAAAGTCCGAACATTACACTTTGGTAAGGTAGTGTTGTAGTTGTCATCAAATGGATCCTGTAGAATGCTGGTGTTAGGTGTTGAGAGACAGTATGTAGAGAGATAACAAACACCAACATTTAATAGACAACAGCTTTATTCCAAGTTTATGGTGGTCTGGTCAAGCTTTCGGCATTTGTGTGCCTTCATCAGGACCTGAAATATTGAAATATTTAGAAATATACTCCTTTTCCAAACTTACCTGGATCTAATGTCAAACATTTGTTTCCCCCTAAACATACTTTTCCTTTGCCATATATACCCTCAATCTCAGATTGCAAGTCATTCAACTGAAAAAAAAAAAAACAATATGTTCAAGTTTTCAATTAGGAGAAATTCCTACAAAAAGGTTCAGATTTAAAATAAATGTTTTCTGCCAAAATAATCTGACACTGAATTTCACTGGTCATATGCCCTCAAGGTAGACCAAAACTGACCTGGGATGACCTAGTGTAATGGGACTGTAAGTCCCTAAAAAGGGTGATACTAATCCACTGGATCGTGAGCATGGAAGGGGAGACTTCGTTCTCAACTGGACATCCAGGTCTCACCATTGTAAAAGGAATAATCAAAGGCCTGCATAATAGAAAGTGGATAATGATGACGATGAATTTTTATTTGAAGATTCAATGTGATTGTGATAACAATTAAGTTAAATATCACTAAGAAAAAAGCATATATAAGCATTAACTGGCTAAAGTAAAAATGGAGTGGAGTGGAGTAATGGTGTTATAAATCTTTCACTTACATTCAGATGGTATTTAGTTCTAGGATAGTGAAATCATCCAAGTGCTTTAAAAAACCCACTAAAATCTGAGAAAGAGCAGATTTTTTAACTTTATATAAAGACCTTTAAACTATATATAATGAACCCATTCGACCTTTAAACGGTATATAAAGATAACCCATGACCTTTGAACTGTAAATAATGAACCCATGTGACCTTTAAACTATATATAATGAACTCATGTGACCTTTAAACTGTAAGAAAAGACAACCCATGTGACCTAAAATGCTTGCTTTATAAATTAACTTCAAATAAGTTCTTTTTTTGGTTAAAATATAAAACAAAGGGACCTTATAACACTGGTCTTATTTGACAAGTGGTCTTTATATAGAGGGGGAATTACTATACATACCTTTTTAAGTTTATTTTTATCTGTCAATGCACTTGTTCCAATGTCTGAAATCTTTGAAAACTGTCGTTTGACTTGTTCATCATCGAAGTGTTTCCAATCAAACCGAGAGGCATTGGCAGCAGCCTCTTTCTGAAAATCAGCTAATTTTAGCCGGGCCTCTGTCTAAAATGATAAAAAAATTTATTTTGGATTAGCAAGTTTAAAATTAAAAAAAAAAAGTCAATTCTCGTATTTACATTATTTTCTCTCTTCATTAATGAAGAGAATTGCTAATTTTATCAAGTGGAAAAAAATTGATGTTTCTAAAAAGGAAATATTGATGTAGAATCAGACCAGCTGATGAATCATATTTGAACCCCACCTACTTTTTAGTTTCACATCAATCATGTCAATCTGCCTATAACGTAGGTCATAAATCATGAACATGTTATATTTAAAACAAATTTATTCTAACAACTTTTAAAAATTTTATCTTCAAATTTATCATCATCTCATAATTTCTGAAGTCGTCTGTGCATTGTTTTTGTAGCAAAATGGGTTCCAATGCAGATAGCAAAAATAGAAAAGTAGAGAAAAATAAAAAAAATTGTATTCTTATAGTGCAAAAAAAAAAAAGATAAATAAAAAAAAAAAAAATAAATAAATAAATATATAAATAAATAAATAAATAAAAAAAATTTTAAATTGAAAAATAAAAAAAATTACACCTTCATATTTATCATCAACTGACAATAACTGAAACCTGTGAATAAAAAAGTTTTGGGAAATAGGAAAAAATTATTTTATACAGTGTAAAAAAATCTAAACACTCTACTATTTACTGACAAAATCAAAGTTTGCCCACTTTACCTGTTTCTGTTGATTGTAGTCAGTAATGTTAGTAGCGTACGTCCATTCTACCTCTGTCTCTTCATAAAATACTTCCTGGGCAGCCATGTTATATTCTGTCAGCCATTTTTTGGCCTGCTGTTCATTTGCAGATAGAGGTGCATGTCGTTGATTGGAGCAAGCATCCTGCCAACCAACCTGTTTTCCAGCGTTCTGTTTCTCCAGCCATGCTGTTAGTGGTGCAAAGTAGTCCATTAATGCCTTAGCACTCATATTGGGTTGACCAGTCAATGCTTCCATAGCATAAGGCCAAGGTTTTGATGAACCCAGTCTTAACATATCCCTGTAAATAAAGTAAAACCATTTTAAACACAGTTCCGTGTAGAATGTAGAGGCATATGACAGAGAGGTCACATTTAATCAAACTCATGATTTTGCATATTTGTCGGTTACCCATTTTATGAGCAATATTACCAACAGAGGATCTTTTTGTAAGTAGCCACATAAAAATGACTACAGAACAGCTGATTGTCAAATAAAGGGTTGAAGTGCACATTGTAGATATCATATAGTGCTGTAATATACTACCAGAGTGTCTGTTTAGATCTTTAATCCTTGTGGTACAGCACTTGCTTATCACCTGGAATGGCCAAGTTTGATCTGATCCTCAGACAGGGCATTCAGTGAGGATGTGTGGTCAGGTAGCACAGTGGATAGATTGTCTGACTAGTATTGGGAAGGTCCTAGGGTTCAAGTCCCCATTTAGCCACTGCATTTTTACCCTTTCCTGTTACACATATATGCCTTTGTAAAACAGGACCTTTACCTTCACATACACATGCTGCTATATACACATGAACATGTAAAATTAATGTTAATAGCATCAGTTATCAGTATGCAATGGATTTTTGTCCTTTCAAAAGAAAGTTGTTCACTCTTATTTGCTTTATATCAAAATCTGGCTATAGTGAAGTAATAGGTTTGTTGTTTTAAAATTTAAAATCAATTTTTTGTAAGTTTGTTAGTGCTAACTAACTCTATTAAGCTCTATTTCAGTGCCAAAATTTGAGCAAATTACGGCAGCCAATGTAAAAGGTTTTCCTGTACAAGAATCAAATTACTTACCCTAGCTTTGTACCCGCTTCCTTTGATCTGTAGATGTCACACTTATGTAGGGGACCAGTCTGTCCTGCTGCCTCACACAATGCTTTATGGAACTGAAACTGTACCACAAAACTCACAAAATATCTGAAAAAATATTTATAAATTATGTTAATGGAAATTATTCAATCAAAATCTAGATTTTACACTCAAAAAAAGAAACAAAAGTCACAGAAACTCCATGAAAACCAGGTTTTCGTATTTCGGAGAAGGGGGTTTCAGAGAGAAATGGTACCTAGTTAACAATAATTATGGGTGAATATGTCTCGCAGGGACCTGGTTGATAGTAAAGGGATACCCGTAATGAGTTAAGATTTAATATATATATATATATATATATATATATATATATATATATATATATATATATATATATATATATATATATATATATATATATAAAGCATCATATATCAGAACATGTTAAAAAATTGCAATTATGACAAATTATTTAGAAATCTGAATGTTGTGTTTTCATTTTAAGAAAAGATCCATAGTGGCATCTGCACCTAAATATATTCGGAAATATCCAATTTAATGCAAAAAAAGAACATCAAAATATTTTGCCACCATAATCATTTTACAAAACTAAAATTCCATAAATAGTAAATTCTACATCTAAATATCATCAAAAATAGCCAATTTCATGCCAAAAATTGTAAATTTCATGCAACAATAGCCATTTTAGTGCAGAAAACACAAAGGTCAAAATGTAGGTCATGACCTTGACCTTTGATTTTGGCTTTATTTTCATCAGCATTGCTAGAAAATATGAAAACTGAAAACCCCATGTCATTATCTTTACATATGGCCAAGATATAGCTAGAGGTTGCTTATTTTGTGAAATGACCAAGCAACTGTGACCTTGACCTTTGATGTATTTATCCCAAAAGCAATCCCAACCAAGATCTTATCACAATACACGTATGTGCCAAGTTTTTTTTTCAAAAATGTCATTTTCTTTTTAAGTTATCATCTGGTAACCATTTTTTGACGCCCACCCACCCGCCCGCCGACATTCGGTAATCTTAAAACCAGGTTTCTATGAAAACCTGGTTAAAAAAAATCGCCTTACTAAACTGAATTGAAAATCAGAGATATCTGGTAGTCTAGAGGTTTAAGGTGTTTACTCAATAGTGCCTCTCATCACCTAGGTTCAATTTTCGCTTGGGCAGAATCTAATGTGTAAAAGTTATAAAGATCACTTGCTGGATGATGATTGTTTTCTCTGATTACTCCACTTTCCCAAAATTGACTATTCCGAGATACTTATTTGTTAAAAAGCCATGATTTGAACACAAAAACACCATTTTTCAAATTCATTCTTGTGCTTTAATCAGAGATACTTGCCTAATCACTCAATATGATCATAATCATATAGCAGTAATTTAATAAAAAACTTTTCTTTTGATAACATTTTGAATCATCACTTATCATTTGGTTAAGTTGTAGAGAACAATTGGGCCATGATAAATAGAGTTTTGATGGTAAATAATGTTTTGCACAGATACCAAAGTGTTTGTGAGAAGTTGTCGAGCTTAAACGCTGGCTACTTCATACTTAAGACTTTTGAGATATTGCTTCCTTGCCTGGCACTCTGCATTAGGAGAACATAGTATTGACTGGTTCATGTGGTGTCAGGAAAATGGAAAGGGGGATTTGTAAGCTTGAATGCAGCATACTGACTTTATGAGCTAGAACATTAACAAATAGTCACCCTGGGTGAGTGCTAGTACACAACAGACCATAATACACACTGGCACATCTCAGACATACACGACTTAATGAGCCAGCAACTCAACAAAAAGTCACCCTGGGTGAGTGCTAGTACACAACAGACCATAATACACACTGGCACATCTCAGACATTCACGACTTAATGAGCCAGCACCTTAACAAAAAGTCACCCTGAGTGAGTGACAGTACACAACAGACCATAATACACACTGGCACATCTCAGACATACTTGACTTAATGAGCCAGCACCTCAACAAGAAGTCACCCTGAGTGAGTGCTAGTACACAGCAGACCATAATACACACTGGCACATCTCAGACATACACGACTTAATGAGCCAGCACCTCAACAAAAAGTCACCCTGAGTGAGTGCTAGTACACAACAGACCATAATTACACACTTGCACATCTCAGACATACACGACTTAATGAGCCAGCACCTCAACATAAGTCACCCTAAGTGTGTGCTAGTACACAACAGACCATAATACACACTGGTACATCTCAGACATACACATCTTAATAAGCCAGCACCTCAACAAAAAGTCACCCTGAGTGAGTGCTAGTACACAACAGACCATAATACACACTGGCACATCTCAGACATACATGACTTAATGAGCCAGCACCTCAACAAAAAGTCACCCTGAGTGAGTGCTAGTACACAGCAGACCATAATACACACTGGCACATCTCAGACATACACGTCTTAATGAGCCAGCACCTCAACAAAAAGTCACCCTGAGTGAGTGCTAGTACACAACAAACCATAATACACACTGGCACATCTCAGACATACACGACTTAATGAGCCAGCACCTCAACAAAAAGTCACCCTGAGTGAGTGACAGTACACAACAGACCATAATACACACTGGCACATCTCAGACATACACATCTTAATGAGCCAGCACCTCAACAAAAAGTCACCCTGAGTGAGTGCTAGTACACAACAGACCATAATTACACACTGGCACATCTCAGACATACACGACTTAATGAGCCAGCAACTCAACAAAAAGTCACCCTGAGTGAGTGCTAGTACACAACAGACCATAATTACACACTGGCACATCTCTGACATACACAACTTAATGAGCCAGCAACTCAACAAAAAGTCACCCTGAGTGAGTGCTAGTACACAACAGACCATAATTACACACTGGCACATCTCAGACATACACAACTTAATGAGCCAGCACCTCAACAAAAAGTCACCCTGAGTGAGTGCTAGTACACAACAGATCATAATACACATTGGCACATCTCAGACATACATGACTTAATGAGCCAGCAACTCAACAAACAGTCACCCTGAGTGAGTGCTAGTACACAACAGACCATAATACACACTGGCACATCTCGGACATAGACGACTTAATGAGCCAGCACCTCAACAAAAAGTCACCCTGAGTGAGTGCTAGTACACAGCAGACCATAATACACACTGGCACATCTCAGACATACACGACTTAATGAGCCAGCACCTCAACAAAAAGTCACCCTGAGTGAGTGCTAGTACACAACAGACCATAATTACACACTGGCACATCTCAGACATACACGACTTAATGAGCCAGCACCTCAACAAAAAGTCACCCTGAGTGAGTGCTAGTACACAACAGATCATAATACACATTGGCACATCTCAGACATACATGACTTAATGAGCCAGCAACTCAACAAACAGTCACCCTGAGTGAGTGCTAGTACACAACAGACCATAATACACACTGGCACATCTCGGACATACACGACTTAATGAGCCAGCACCTCAACAAAAAGTCACCCTGGGTGAGTGCTAGTACACAACAGACCATAATACACACTGGCACATCTCAGACATACAAGACTTAATGAGCCAGCACCTCAACAAAAAGTCACCCTGAGTGAGTGCTAGTACACAACAGACCATAATACACATTGGCACATCTCAGACATACTTGACTTAATGAGCCAGCACCTCAACAAAAAGTCACCCTGAGTGAGTGCTAGTACACAACAGACCATAATACACACTGGCACATCTCAGACATACACAACTTAATGAGCCAGCACCTCAACAAAAAGTCACCCTGAGTGAGTGCTAGTACACAACAGACCATAATACACACTGGCACATCTCAGACATATATGTGTTAAATAGCCAGCACCTCAACAAAAAGTCACCCTGAGTGAGTGCTAGTACACAACAGACCATAATACACACTGGCACATCTCAGACATATATGTGTTAAATAGCCAGCACCTCAACAAAAAGTCACCCTGAGTGAGTGCTAGTACACAACAGACCATAATACACACTGGCACATCTCAGACATATATGTGTTAAATAGCCAGCACCTCAACAAAAAGTCACCCTGAGTGAGTGCTAGTACACAACAGACCATAATACACACTGGCACATCTCAGACATATATGTGTTAAATAGCCAGCACCTCAACAAAAAGTCACCCTGAGTGAGTGCTAGTACACAACAGACCATAATACACACTGGCACATCTCAGACATATATGTGTTAAATAGCCAGCACCTCAACAAAAAGTCACCCTGAGTGAGTGCTAGTACACAACAGACCATAATTACACACTGGCACATCTCAGACATACATGACTTAATGAGCCAGCACCTCAACAAAAAGTCACCCTGAGTGAGTGCTAGTACACAACAGACCATAATTACACACTGGCACATATCGGACATATATGTGTTAAATAGCCAGCACCTCAACAAAAAGTCACCCTGAGTGAGTGCTAGTACACAACAGACCATAATTACACACTGGCACATCTCGGACATAAATGGTCTTGTTCTTACATTAATTTATAGACATTAATAATCTTAATCTCTTCACAAATGACCAAAAAATTGTTATGTGACAATAAAGAACCAACCAACAGCTACCAAACTTGGGTGGTCCAAATGCAACTCTACAAAGAAAAAAACATAAACCAGTTATATAAAATATACTGACCTGATATAGGGTGTGTTTGATGGTATGTGATATTTTGCCCCTGGATCAAAATCAGTTGATGTTCTTTCTACTGGGGGAGACACACCTTGATATTTACACCTACAAAATAAAAATTAAAAAGAAATAAATCAACATAATTGTGCATGTAATTTGCCAGCAAGGTCTTAAATTTGAAAATCACAGATCTTCATTTTCTTTAACTTTTCACATTAATGTTGCTTTTTTGTAGCTTTTCAATTCATGATCTAGATGACCTTGACATTAACTACAAGTTTTTGCGAGATAACAAACAAATGTTCCTTTTATATACCTTAATACATGCACAAGTGTCATAACTTTGATGATACTCTAATGAATGTAACATAAAAAACTTCTACAGACAATACACTAACCCAAACAATTACAGTACTTTAAAGTGATTTAATTACTTCAAGACCTTGAGGTTTAAATTAACAAGAGTTGTCAAAAGAGCAGCAAGTCTTGTACGGACATCTATTCAATTATAAAACTGCAACAAAAAGCCCTCACACTGGATTCTGGCATACATGTAGAGGATTTATTGTGTATTTTATACGTAAAAACTAAAATGTAATAAAGCTTCCCATAAATACCTTAATTCCCACCACTTGTCATTAAATTTATCCTTCGGAGTTTCTCCACTAAAAACGCTCCATCTCCACTGATCAATTAGATATCCAAATGGTAAAAATGCTATTTTCTCTAACGCCATACTCAGTAAATAGTTGATATCACTCCCTGAAATACAGAAACAAATCTACAATCAAAACTGGAAATGGTGCTCATGTTACATCAACTTGAGATACAGGTATCTTTTACAAAAATTAATTGAAAATTGACTTTGAATTCACACTTAAGCCATTTCCCTAACAAAACTTTGAATAAATTAGATTTTTCAAATGAAATTTGTATTGGCATATAATTTCAAGTCAAGTTGCAAATAAATGATAAAACTACATTTTTATTAATGTTTTATGACATACAGTATAAGGCCTTGATGTTTACTAGAAGAATTATATGCTGTCTCTAAACAAAATAACAGAATATTCTATTAAATATACATGAATTAAAAAAGCATAATGATAATCTTAAAATCTTTGAAAAGTTTTACACTACCAAAAACTTTGATCAAAAGCTTATAACAAAGTTTTGAAAAGCTTGGTCCAACAGAATTCCATCTTATATTTTTTTCATCAAATTTTGATCAAAGCTGAAGGGATTCAACCAACCACTTTCAGGATAAAACTAGGTCTTACCTAGTTAGTCAATATTTTAATGTATAGTTTTCAGAATTTCCTATAACCTTAACACAATTTATGCATGGTTAAAACAAATCTCTAGGCTGGATTTTTAGGTGAACGATTTGTCTTTCAAAATATTTAAATGCAAAAGCTAGAAAGGCCACATGGTCTTGTTTTAAAAAAGAATAGAAGCTGAAAAAAATCAAACCAGTGACAATGACATCTGGACACCTATCAAACCAGGTTAGTAACTGATATTTTCAGTGTGATGTGAAATGAAGTGACACAATTTCCAACACCAGTTGGTATCTGAAAATCCTGTGATTTTTATAAAGACATTGTTTTGACCCTTCACACAGCCACCAGGCATAAAGTCTGTTAGGGTCAGAGGAAATTGGGACTAACAGTATCAGTGGCATCTTACCTTCATCATTTTCTACAGAGTTTAATAGACCAATTGTCTGTAAATGTTTTGGTGTGGCCACTGATAGTGCCAATGTGTCTCCTACAGCTTCATGAAAGCCTGAAAAAAAAATCAAAAATTATAAACAAAGCAAAGATTCTTAAAAGAACAAAACAGAATGTTACACTGTGCCTGACCTCACGGAACTGGGTTGTGATGATTTAGTCCTTACTTGATACACTGCTCATCTTCAAGGATGTTGGTTTGTTAAAATACAAACTTCACATCATAACAAACACATTTTTAAAGATGTAGGTTTGCAACAATATATGCTAGTTTACTTGGTGACGTTTGATGGTTTTGTCTGGGCATTCCAATTTCTTCATCTTTGGGCTGACCACTTTAATATAAGTGACATAGATTTCACTGGAGCATTTTACACCAGTGTTCCACTCAACTAAATATTTCACCTCTGAATCAAAATTTTACATGGGATTTTTTTAGGCAACTGCCACCTGACTTTTCTACAATTACCTGGGTTAGCCCCATCTCTGAATGGTACTTGGCTGATCATTATACTGCATAAAGTATTGTATATGTCCCATCTCGAGATGAATAGTAACTAAATCCTCCATAGTTATAGTGTGTGTGTGTGTGTGTGTGTGTGTGTGTGTGTGTGTGTGTGTGTGTGTGTGTGTGTTTGTGTATGTATGTGTGTTTTCTTCAATTACCTGGGTTAGCCCCATCTCTGAAGGGTACTGGCTGATCTTTATACTGCATGAAGTACTGTATATGTCCCATCTCATGGTGTATAGTAACTAAATCCTCCATATTTATATCTGTACACATCTTTATCCTGAAAATAATTAAGAGGCCTTTGCAAAATATTCTAATAAAAAAATAATGTTTTTCAATCAAATACCTTTTACCGATATATTTTAACATTGTGGTATTTGTATAGATAAAATGGCGTTCAACCATTCACCATACATAGATCAGAAGTAAAATGCTAGGAGTATATCAAAGATGTAAAATCCTTTGTACAGGTGAGCTAAAAAAGCAAATAAATTAGTAGAGTAAAGCATTTCGACTCCTTTAATATCTGTCATTAGTATCAGGGTATTCAGCACATTTGTCAGGATGGTGCAGGAAAATCTGGAGTCTACTAAACACATGAGCAGACGGTCATCTACAGTCACTTAGACATATGTGAGGTGTTAAACAAATAATGAGTGGAGTGGAGTTAGAGTGTTTAATGCCAAGTCAAGATTCATTCACTTATACCAAGGTGATCAGTTTTGAGAGAGTGGAGGAAACAGGAGTGCCCAGAGAAAACCATCAAATTTCTGCAAGCAAACAGACAAACATTCTCACACTAGGATCTGCCCAATGGGATTCAAACCAAGGCATTGAGAGACATTCTGATCCATTGACTTTATACCACTTGGCCACTGAAGCTTCCTGCAATGAAGTTCAAGATTCCATTTCATGTGAAAAAATGAGCATCCTATAGCAAGCAAACTGGCCAACTTTCACCCACTTGATATTCAAGGATGAAGTAAGAAATTTTAAAACATTATTAGTTTAATCATTAATATGACAATATTTGATACCTAAAATCTTTTTGGTTATAGAAATCTTCAGCCGAGGCATGGCAGACCATTTTTCTATCTGTTGGTTTTACAATAATGGATTTATTCCAGAATCTGTCAGGCATTGGCAACAATCCAAGTGATTTAAAAAACTCTTCTGCTGTTCGAAACATTCTCAATGGGGTATAGCTCTGTAAAATTGAAACGTAGGTCTTAATGTGAGATAGTTGGTTATTTTTCCAGTGGTGGGTCCATGCTTCATCACTATACTCACTTAAAGTTCAAGAAATATTTCTGGATTCTTATTATAAATGGCAAGAAACTACTACCTGGCTGAAATTTTTGAACTTGATGCAACACATTGATGTTTCTTGGGACCAATCTTGGTGATATCTTTGACCTCCCGAAATTTTCATTCATAATCATGAAAGTGCTAAGAAAAAACAGATTTGTTATGCTCTTCACATAAGTAATAAGTATTTTGAAGGAGACCTTAAAAACCTATATAATGCTTATGTCATGGCACACTAAAAAAACCTCCCTGCTCACTGACCTAAGCACACTGCAAAGATAAAAATTTCTGCCACTTCACCTATAGCTGGTCACATTTAAGTGAAATATTGACTGGGACATAAAAGCCCCATTAATCGAATTTAAACATAAGTAATCATTACTTTTGTGATGGCATCTAGCTGACATGACCATAGACATCCTCAACTAAACTCTGCCTTGGTTTAAACTCAACTGACTATTTTGTCTACTGTCAGGACAATCCCTGTATATCATGGCATTACATTGGTATATGACATTTGATCCCGTTTTTGAAGACTTATTACTGCCCTAAACTCAACATTTTGATTTCTGTCATTAACTGGAATGCTTCCAAGAATCACACATATATGTTGAAACAAGCAAACTTGATATGTTTTATGTTACACTTGTTTGAATGTGCTGTATCATGATTTTTCTGACTCCCTCTTGTGAGTTTGCCTCCAGACCATTCGTAGATACACATATAAGGATTTGGGTAGCCAGGTTTGTAAAACTAACTTTCATGTAATGTGATGCCAATCATGCATATGGTTGTCAAATCTGGATTACTTTACTGTATTTTGTCCAATCAATGCCTACAGAGTGACGATTCAAGATTTGAGTCCATATCTGACCACTTTGATTTTTTTTACCTGTCTCTTCAGTTCTGGGGGGTGACATCTGGATAAGATTACACAAAGATTATAATTATCGTTCTAATGTTGCACCTACTACAGATTACCTGCATCATCAGTTAATATCATTCTAATGTTGCACCTACTACAGATTACCTGCATAGTCAGTTAATATCATTCTAATGTTGCACCTACTACAGATTACCTGCATCAGTCAGTTAATATCACTTCTAATGTTGCACCTACTACATATTACCTGCATCATCAGTTAATATCACTCTAATGTTGCACCTACTACATACTACCTGCATCATCAGTTAATATCACTCTAATGTTGCACCTACTACAGATTACCTGCATAGTCAGTTAATATCGTTCTAATGTTGCACCTACTACATATTATCTGCATCATCAGTTAATATCACTCTAATTTTGCACCTACTACATATTACCTGCATCATCAGTTAATATCGTTCTAATGTTGCACCTACTACAGATTACCTGCATAGTCAGTTAATATCGTTCTAATGTTGCACCTACTACAGATTACCTGCATAGTCAGTTAATATCACTCTAATGTTGCACCTACTACATATTACCTGCATCATCAGTTAATATTATTTTATTGTTGAACCTACAGATTACCTGCATCATCAGTTAATATCGTTCTAATGTTGCACCTACAGATTACCTGCATCATCAGTTAATATCGTTCTAATGTTGCACCTACAGATCACCTGCATCATCAGTTAATATCATTCTAATGTTGCACCTACAGGTTACCTGCATCATCAGTTAATATCATTCTAATGTTGCACCTACATATGACCTGCATTATCAATTAATAACGGCTGAATTTTAAGATTTCTTACCTGACTTTGAAGTTCTGGGGTAACATCTACACTGGTTTTATCTGGATAGGGTATCACTAAATCATAAATGTTGTTCCAATGTTGTGCCCACATGTTACCTGTACAATTAAATAACACTTGCCTTAATCTTTTACAAAAGTAACAAAATTCTTACTTGATTCTTAAGTTCTGGGGTGACATCTACACTGGTTTTATCTGGATAGGGTATCACTAGGTCATAAATGTTGTTCCACTGCTGAGCCCACATGTTGCCTGTATACATAAATTAATTTTGAAATCAAAGAACTGAATGTACTGATAGTTTGAATATGCAGCAAAGAGCTAACCTAGTGGAGAAGTATAGTGTGGTAAATGTTAGATATAATAGAGTGATTTACTGCTAGACGTTCTTGTCCTGATCTTTAGCCCTATAGTACAGTACTATTTTATCATCTGGAAGGGCCGGGTTTGATCCTCAGCCCAGCACTTGATAAGAAAGTTGATTTTATATGATAATTCCTTTATTCTATCATATATATATGACCAAGTGTAATGTACAACATGATTTGAGGTACAAATTAATAGTATTCTGTGATTAAACTTTATTCATTTTAACTAAATATGATATCAATTATAATGAACATGAGATGCTATTACTATGTCCCCAGGAAAAGAAAAATCATTTTGGGCTAAACTGAGCCACAAAAAGGGCAAATAGACTCAAGTCTAAGACTAAACAGAAAATTAAACAATTATATTCATTCTTTATTATTGCTGTAAAGTTTTGAAAATATTTGACCAGCCATCACTAACAAAGATTAGAGTTAAATCAACAGAAGAAGAATCAAGGCAAATACAACATGATCCAATATGTCTCCCACTTCATTTGGGTAACATAAATTAAAATATTCTTGACTTACCTAGTAAATGTGCTGGTATCTGACCGGAAGTTGGAAATTTATCTCTGCCATATAAATCCATTAATTTTTCACGAACATAAGTGTGAAGATTAGAGTATAATGGTTTTAATTCTTCTAATAATTTTTGTAAGTCAGGTTCAAATGTTGGAGATTCATACCATGATCTCCAATACTCTCCTGTATCGTGATAACCTAAAACAACCCAAGGAAAAATAAAATAATGACAGCAACAAAAGCAGTTCATTTCATCTTAAAAAATACACACATTTTTTTTTTTCAAAAATCATGAAAGCTGTCAAAATTGAGAACTCCTTTTGAACCAATATAATCATGTAAATTAGAAAGGATTTCATTTTTTAGATCAAGGTTCATGTAAGAAACAATATTGACCTAAAGGCACCTGGCTGGGCGTGGCATTCAGGTAAATAAGGTTAATAAACTCACCCAGAGAACTAACACCCTCATTACTGAGGGTTACAAAATCAGCATATTTATCTCGCATTAATTTTCCTGTATTATCTCTCCAACCTATCCAGGCTTCTTGTAGTTTTGTATAATTCCTACTACTCGCCATCAACTGAGTTAAACCAGGCTCAAGTGCTAGAGTCTGTCCATCTGAGAAGGATACCGTCGCTTTAGCATAAATTCCTTCTATATCTGATTGCAATGTATTCATCTGAAATTGTGAAAAAATTAAAAATTATTATGAAGGGGACCAGTCTGTCTTGCTGCCTCACAATGCTTTATGGAACTGAAAATGTACCACAAAACTCACAAAATATCTGAAAAATATGTATACATTATGTTACTTGAAATTATTCAATCAAAATGCAGAAAACAATTTTGTTCTCTAAGGATAATGCCAAGCCCCTCCCCTTCTTCCAATCCATATCTTCTTTATTCAATTTACAGCTGAACAAGTATGACACTGTTATGACACTGTTATAACATTCACAATAAATTATGAAAGCCAAAAGAAAAGTAGCCTTATTTACTTTCAAATCAGTTGTAATAAAATAGACATTTTTGGTCCAAAGTGTCTACGGTAATTTTTTTTATGACTATTCAACCCCTACACATGTAAAAGTGACCTAAATATTATTCAAGAATTTAATTAAGCTTATTGTACAAGACTTTTCTCAAATCTGGAAAAGAGAGAGAGAGAGAGAGAGAGAGGGGGGGGTGTATGTGTGTGTAAGAGAGAGAGATAGAAAGAGAGAGAGAGAGAGATGTAGTACAAACCCTTGCTAATTTTGCCTCATCTTTCATAGCATCAGTACCGATATCACTAATCATCCTGAACAAGCGTTTAACTGTATCATTATTAAAGTTAGTCCAGTCAAATCTAGAAGCATTACCAGCAGCTTCTTTCTTAAATTTAGCTAACTTTAGTCGTGCCTCAACCTAAAATAATGAAAATATGTAAACTGTATTTTTAGTACAAAGATTTTTTTATTAATAATAATTAATAATTAATTTTTTTAGGAGGACATTTGGGGGGCTGTCTGACAGGTGACATCTATACAAAGGTTACTTATAAAGTAAAAATGTTAGGGAATGACTCAGACTGTTGGACACAGGCAACTGCTATACAGAGGTGACCCCTACCTCAGGTTTTACTGTTTTTCTATTAATTTTATTTATAACTGTATAATTTTCAGAATACTGAACCTAAAATAAATGTAATAAAGAAGGATTTGAAAAATTTTGCATCCTATACAAGTTCCTAAATTACTAAGTCGAATGCCCAAGCTTTCAATACAAGTTTTTTTCATAAAAACTTCTTAACAATTGCAAAATCTAATCGAAATAAAATTTCATAAAGTCTAGTTTGATTGAATCAGGCCATCTTATCTGCTCAGGAAGCTGTGAAGGTTTATAAAACTTCACCAACTATTGTAGCAACAACCCTGAATTAAATTAGTCAACTGCAAGTTAGAGAGTGATTACCCTTGCTCTAAGTCTTTTTTGGTTTCCTTGATAACAATATAATGGATTGAATCGTCTGCAAATGTTTATCTGCAGTTTGTGGACAAGTGAACTAGGACTCTAAACATTGCCTTAAGTGTAGTGATGTCTGATTGGATAAAAATTAATGATCAATAATCGGAGAGGCATAATCCATTAATAATTGGAATTACTTAGTAAATGTACATCAGTTTTTAATAACAAATAAAGCTGAATATAAGTACTTTTATTGTGAAAGCCAAGTGTTCTTGCTTAGTGATCGTAAGTTAAAGGCCAGATAGCTCCTAACCCAACATACTGACAGTGGCCAAAGTATGTCACTGGTGTAAAAAGTGTTTAGATACGGAATAATTATCTGATCATGATCCATCATTGTTGTTTTAGTAGGAAGAATTGGAAAGTTAACAGACTTGACTACAATCCAGAAACTACTCAATGATGTCAGTGATGATCGAATATTTATTTTGTGATCGATTATTGGGATCACTGCCCTCTAAACAGTGCCTTAAGTATACACTAGTACAAAACATATCAAAATCACTTAGACAAAATCCACGTACCACTTGTTTAAAGATTATAACCCTCATAATAAATGAGAAAAAATGTATCTTTACAAAAAGCTTAAAATTGCTGTTGCAACATAAGAAACATACAAGCATACCTCTAAAGTCTCGACCATTATGATTTATTTGTGCCACTTGATCTTACGTCTTTCTGTTGGTTATAGTCAGTTATATATACATGTATATATGTTTTCAAATGTTTATATGTGGCAGTGTAAACAAGTGACCTAGCACTCTGAACACTGCAATGAGTATGAACTAGTAGCATATCAAGAACACTTGTACAAAATCCACACACCACATGAACTCATGTTGAGATTGATTCTTGAAATTAATACATATAGAAAAAATTATCCTCGAAAATAGTTCAAAGTTGCTGATGCAACATAAGACAACATTCAGCCAAACAATGTTCATCTCTGAAAATAAGTTTTACCTGAAAGAGCTATTATCTCACCTCTTTCTGTTGGTTGTAGTCAGTTATATTAGATCCATAAGCCCACTCAGCTTCCATTTCTTCATAGTAGGCAGACTGGGCCATTGTATTGTATTCTGTTAACCATTGCTCAGCTTCATCAATATTAGTATTTTTTGGTGCAGGGCACCCATCAGTCCAGCCAATGTCATGACCTTCATTTTGTTTTTTCAACCAATCATTGAGAGGTTTAAAATATTCCATTAACGAATCAACTTTCATCTGTTTTTGTCCAGTTATAGCTTGCATTGCTTCTGGCCATGGTTTGGATGATCCCATTTTGAGCATATCTCTAAATATTAAAAATAAACTTACTGTATGAAAATATCCAATCACATTTAAACCTAAAAGTACTAGAATTCTGTTGGGTTTTTTTTGGTCATGTGACCAATTGTCATCAAATCAAATAAAATTACACATCTTTATCAACAATTAAATATAATTTTGCTTTAAGTTTCTAAAGTTTCCTTATTTCTCCTATTGTGAGTCACAATAATGAGAAAATATAAAAACAATAGAATAATGAATACATGAGTAAACATATGTAAATATTAAAATATATATTTTAACATATCTTAACCCATAAGACTGAATCTCTTGTTTTTTATTTTAATAAACTTGTAAAAATTGTTGATACGAGACAATTTTTGTTGAAAATATGATTTCCAGAAAATTTCCGCCAAAAATATCTTTTTTTAAAACAAAACATCTTTGTTTTTACCTCATGAATATTAATGATTTTACAGTCAGTACATCATGTACTTACCCTAATAATTTTCCAGCTTTTTTAGATTGGTAGATATCACACCTATGGAGCGGTACATTTGTTTGACCAGCCGCTTTACACAGGGCCTGATGAAACTGGAATTGTATCACAAAGCTCACAAAATATCTGAAAATATAATATTAAGAACTTGAAAATTGTGAAATGAATTTATGTATCACAAAGCTCACAAAATATCTGGAAATATGATATTAAGAACTTCAAAATTGTAACATGATTTTTTAAACAATAGAGTGAGTTTTTCAGACTTTCCTGCAATGATTAAATTCAAATATCACATGGTTATCTTGTTTTTCGTTACTCAAGTGAGGATAGAGATACAGTATGTAATAATGGTAAAGCTTGAAGTGAAATATCAACAATATCTTGTCCACACTTCCTTGTCCATCAATTTTTTATTCATAAACATTTAATAGTTGCAGATGATGTTTGATTGATTTTATTAATTTAATGGGGGTTTTATGTCTTAGTCAAGAATATTTGACTTATATCGATATATCACCAGTATAGATGAAGTGGCAAAAATTTTGAGCTTTGCAGTGCAGGTAGGGCAATGTGCAAGGAGGGTTCTTTAACTTGCCACATCTGACATAGGGTATTGGTTTTTAAGGTCTCATCAAAAGGACTCCCTGAAGAGGAGGAGGTGTAGGTGTTTGACGACTGCAATGGTGGTGGTGGTGGAATGCAGGTTAATGCCTTTGTCAAGGTTATTTTACCTATATCAAAGCAGTAATTTTTGAAATGGAGGAAACTTGAGCATCTTCAAAGCCAATGCTACTCCCAGTGTATGATATGGTCTCTTCTATATTCTATACAAGCAAGCTCACAAGTACATTAATCATCTGCACTAACCTGATATATGGTACATTTGCAGGTATGTGGTATTTTGCACCTGGATCAAAATCATCAGCTGATCTCATTACAGGTGGAGACAAACCTTGATATTTACATCTACAAATTAAGTAACAACAATAATAATTAGAAAAATAAAATCTAAATTAGAAAAAGGTTTTAATTTTGGATAGTTTTGCTACTGATTCCAATTTTTATTTAGCTCGTTAACCTGAAACATTACATTTTATCCTGACTATGTCTTTGTTGCTTTGTCAGGGTGAAATAATTTATTAATATTAGCATTACTTGTTTGGAATTCTAAAGAAATTAAAGTTTTCTATAAAAGATAAAAAATTCAATGATTTTTATATGATGTCCTTTATGTGTTTAAGAAAATTTACAAAATATAACAGGTCTGACTGAAAAGTTACCAGTCAAACTGAAAATAGAAGGTTACTGACTTAATCAGTCTAAATTATGAACCTTGATCAGCGATTTGTTTGTTATTTATACTATATTCTTTACCTCAATTCCCACCATTTATTATTATAATCTTCAGGAGCTGTTTCACCACTAAAGACACTCCAACGCCATTGATCAATTAAATATCCAAAAGGTAAAAATGCTATCTTTTGTAACGCCATATTCATCAGGAAATTTAAATCGCTTTCTGAAATAAACAATGTGCAAGAAACATATTTTAATATTAACATTTGCATTAAAAATGATAAGTGTAATTCAAAATGTGTTCATACCTTTTCTAAAAGTGGGTAATGCAAGTACAAGTATTTCAAAACTTAAAAAATTAGGAAATGATGATGCTATTTTGATTAATCTTAATCTCAATTATTCTTAGCATTAAATCTAAATTCATTCCAGTTATTTAGAAATAGACAATTTACACAGTGTGTAATTCACTAAGATGTGTGCAAAGCATCGATTTAAGTACTTCTTAATGGTCAGACTGAAAATGAAATTCAATACATAATTTTTCAGACAACTAAATTTAATGAGAGATTAACTTTATAAATTTTGGTTTGAATGCCTTCAAAACAATCTACATATTGAGTGTTGTGCAATGTAGGCCAAAAGTAGTCCCTTTTAGATTACAACATGGGTACATGATTGGGTACAGGATTGGGTACATGACTGGGTACATAATTGGGAACATGATTGGGTACATGATTTGGTACATGAGTAGGAATTGCTTACCTTTGGCAAGTAAACTGACAATTTTTTTTTCTCATTAGAATCTACAGTAATGGGATTCAAACCTATGCAGTGAGAGGCACTGTGATCTGTATATGTGTGGGTTAGGCAGTGAGAGGCACTGTGATCTGTATATGTGTGGGTTAGGCAGTGAGAGGCACTGTGATCTGTATATGTGTGGATTAAGCAGTGAGAGGCCCTGTGATCTGTATATGTGTGGGTAAGGCAGTGAGAGGCACTGTGATCTGTATATGTGTGGGTAAGGCAGTGAGAGGCACTGTGATCTGTATATGTGTGGATTAAGCAGTGAGAGGCCCTGTGATCTGTATATGTGTGGGTTAGGCAGTGAGAGGCACTGTGATCTGTATATGTGTGGGTTAGGCAGTAAGTGGCACTGTGATCTGTATATGTGTGGGTTAGGCAGTGAGAGGCATTGTGGTCTGTATATGTGTGTTAGGCAGTGAGAGGCCCTGTGGTCTGTATATGTGTTAGGCAGTAAGAGGCCCTGTGGTCTGTATATGTGTGTTAGGCAGTAAGAGGCCCTGTGGTCTGTATATGTGTGTTAGGCAGTTAGAGGCCCTGTGGTCTGTATATTTGTGGGTTAGGCAGTGAGAGGCACTGTGATCTGTATATGTGTGGATTAAGCAGTGAGAGGCCCTGTGATCTGTATATGTGTGGGTAAGGCAGTGAGAGGCACTGTGATCTGTATATGTGTGGGTTAGGCAGTGAGAGGCATTGTGGTCTGTATATGTGTGTTAGGCAGTGAGAGGCCCTGTGGTCTGTATATGTGTGTTAGGCAGTAAGAGGCCCTGTGGTCTGTATATGTGTGTTAGGCAGTAAGAGGCCCTGTGGTCTGTATATGTGTGTTAGGCAGTAAGAGGCCCTGTGGTCTGTATATTTGTGGGTTAGGCAGTGAGAGGCACTGTGATCTGTATATGTGTGGATTAAGCAGTGAGAGGCCCTGTGATCTGTATATGTGTGGGTAAGGCAGTGAGAGGCACTGTGATCTGTATATGTGTGGGTTAGGCAGTAAGAGGCACTGTGGTCTGTATATGTGTGTTTGGCAGTGAGAGGCCCTGTGGTCTGTATATGTGTGTTAGGCAGTAAGAGGCCCTGTGGTCTGTATATGTGTGTTAGGCAGTAAGAGGCCCTGTGGTCTGTATATGTGTGTTAGGCAGTAAGAGGCCCTGTGGTCTGTATATGTGTGGGTTAGGCAGTGAGAGGCACTGTGATCTGTATATGTGTGGATTAAGCAGTGAGAG
Source organism: Tegillarca granosa (assembly GCA_029721355.1). Classification (NCBI taxonomy): domain Eukaryota; kingdom Metazoa; phylum Mollusca; class Bivalvia; order Arcoida; family Arcidae; genus Tegillarca; species Tegillarca granosa. The sequence continues at coordinate 6,141,563 of CM056609.1, forward strand.
GCCCTGTGATCTGTATATGTGTGGGTAAGGCAGTGAGAGGCACTGTGATCTGTATATGTGTGGGTTAGGCAGTGAGAGGCACTGTGATCTGTATATGTGTGGGTTAGGCAGTGAGAGGCACTGTGATCTGTATATGTGTGGGTTAGGCAGTGAGAGGCACTGTGATCTGTATATGTGTGGGTTAGGCAGTAAGTGGCACTGTGATCTGTATATGTGTGGGTTAGGCAGTGAGAGGCATTGTGGTCTGTATATGGTTGGGTTAGGCAGTAAGAGGCACTGTGGTCTGTATATGTGTGTTATGCAGTGAGAGGCCCTGTGGTCTGTATATGTGTGTTAGGCAGTAAGAGGCCCTGTGGTCTGTATATGTGTGTTAGGCAGTAAGAGGCCCTGTGGTCTGTATATGTGTGTTAGGCAGTGAGAGGCACTAGGATCTGTATATGTGTGGGTTAGGCAGTGAGAGGCACAGTGATCTGTATATTTGTGGGTTAGGCAGTGAGAGGCACTGTGATCTGTACATGTGTGGATTAAGTAGTGAGAGGCCCTGTGATCTGTATATGTGTAGTTTAGGCAGTGAGAGGCCCTGTGATCTGTATATGTGTGGGTTAGGCAGTGAGAGGCACTGTGATCTGTATATGTGTGGGTTAGGCAGTGAGAGGAACTGTGATCTGTATATGTTTGGGTTAGGCAGTGAGAGGAACTGTGATCTGTATATGTGTGGGTTAGGCAGTGAGAGGCACTGTGATCTGTATATGTGTGGGTTAGGCAGCGAGAGGCACTGTGATCTGTATATGTGTGTGTGGGTTAGGCAGAGAGGCCCTGTGATCTGTATATTTGTGGGTTAGGCAGTAAGAGGCACTGTGATCTGTATATGTGTGGGTTAGCAGTGAGAGACACTGTGATCTGTATATGTGTGTGTTAGGCAGTGGGAGGCATCGTGATCTGTATATGACTGTGTGGGTTAGGCAGAGAGGCCCTGTGATCTGTATATGTGTTGGTAAGGTAGAAAGTGGCACTGTGATCTGTATATGTGTGGGTTAGGTAGTGAAAGGACCTCTGATCTGTATATGTGTGGGTTAGGCAGTGAGAGGCACTGTGATCTGTATATGTGTTGGTAAGGTAGAAAGTGGCACTGTGATCTGTATATGTGTGGGTTAGGTAGTGAAAGGACCTCTGATCTGTATATGTGTTGGTTAGGCAGTGAGAGGCACTGTGATCTGTATATGTGTGGGTTAGGCAGTGAGAGGCACTGTGATCTGTATATGTGTGCGTTAGGCAGTGAGAGGCCCTGTGATCTATATATGTGTGGGTTAAGCAGTGAGAGGCACTGTGATCTGTATATGTGTGGGTTAGGCAGTGAGAGGCACTGTGATCTGTATATGTGTGGGTTTGGCAGTGAGAGGAACTGTGATCTGTATATGTGTGGGTTAGGCAGTGAGAGACACTGTGATCTATATATGTGTGGGTTAAGCAGTGAGAGGCACTGTGATCTGTATATGTGTGTGTTAGGCAGAGAGGCCCTGTGATCTGTATATGTGTGGGTTTGGCAGAGAGGAACTGTGATCTGTATATGTGTGGGTGAGGCAGTGAGAGGCATTGTGGTCTGTATATGTGTGGGTTAAGCAGTGAGAGGCACTGTGATCTGTATATGTGTGTGTTAGGCAGTGAGAGGCACTGTGATCTGTATATGTGTGTGTTTTAGACCTCTTGGCCACTGAGGCACTGGTCACCTTAGTAATGAATAAAAGACAAGAAATATCAAAATAGGACTTACCTGAATCATTTTCAACTTTGTCAAGTAAATTTATTTTATGTAAATGTTCAGGAGTCGAGACTGATAATGCCATGACATCACCAACAGCTTCATGGAAACCTGTCATAACAATTTTAAACTGAACAGTTTATATAAAAAATTCATAAATCCGAGCAAAATGTATTATAGTTTTTTATATAAAAAGTTAAATTCTGAGGTAAAAAAAGGACATATTTATATCTTCATTTTATTCCTGTATGTAAGTAATTTTTTTGTTTTTTTTTTGTTTTTGTTTTTTTTTAATTTTTAGGTTTTTTAGAAAACTATATAAGGAGACTACCTCTATATAAAGATCAGTATGTATAGGTCCCTCTGCTTTAAATATTAAATAAAAAATCATTTTGATATAAAAACCAGCTACCATTATTTCTTATGTCACATTGGTAGAATTTACATTTAATATATCACCATCATCGTTCAGATGAGAAGATTTCTCTCTCTCTCTCTCCCTCTCTCTCCCTCCCCACCCCCCTTTCTCTCTGCATGTGTGTGTGTGTGTGTGTGTGTGATTACCATGATTAGCTCCCTCCCTGAATGACACTGGCTGTTCTTTATACTGTAGATAGTATTGTATATGTCCCATCTCGTGATGTATAGTAACTAAGTCATCCATAGTTATAGTAGTGCACATCTTAATTCTGAAACAGAGGTGACATATAAAGTGCAGTGACACATTAAGAGAGGTGACATATAAAGTGCAGTGTCACATCAAGAGAGGTGACATATAAAGTGCAGTGTCACATCAAGAGAGGTGACATATAAAGTGCAGTGTCACATCAAGAGAGGTGACATATAAAGTGCAGTGTCACATCAAGAGAGGTGAAACATAAAGTGCAGTGTCACATCAAGAGAGGTGACATATAAAGTGCAGTGTCACATCAAGAGAGGTGACAAATAAAGTGCAGTGACACATCAAGAGAGGTGACATATAAAGTGCAGTGACACATCAAGAGAGGTGACATATAAAGTGCAGTGTCACATCAAGAGAGGTGACATATAAAGTGCAGTGACACATCAAAAAGTTGATATATCAAATCTATTTAATGATACCAAAATCTGAGTTGTGTTTTTCTGGCTTTGATACTTCCCTTGTGATGATGTAAAGTAAAAAAAATTGACAGATTGTCAATATTTCTAGAGAATTAAATATTAGATGCTGAGGCTATAACTGGTGTTCAGAGATCAAGATATAATCTCTTCTAAACTTTTCTTGAGCTAATTAAATCTAGAACTATTGCTTGCAAAGGGCCATAATTTTTATATAAAGGAAAGCAATCTTTTCTTGTGAAAAAAGTTGTATTAATTTAATTTATTTGAAATCTTTTTAAGTAAAGAAATACCACTTACTAATCTATGTCATTAAACTCAACCACTTTAAGTTGCCCTACAAAATGTTGCATTTAAATGAATTTCCCTGAAATCTTTCCAAGTGTAAAATTTCCAAGGCTGAATTGTTGCAAACAACTTTTTTCTGTTGGACACACAAACACACACAAATTTTGCTATAATATTAGGCTTTACTTTCTTCAACTGAGCTAAAAAAATTCCATTTATTTACCTGAAATCTTTCTGATTGTAGAAGTCCCAGGCTGAAGCATGGCAGACGACATTTCTATCTCTGGGTTTTGTTATCATGGAGAATTTCCAAAATGAATCTGGCATCTCAAATAGTCCAAGGGAGGTAAAAAATTCTTCTGCTATATGAAAGAGGTCTGTCGCATTATAGTTCTGAAACAAATAATAACAAGAATTATAATTGTCTTGCTGTTCTAGCATGGATGACCTTAAGAACTGTAAAACTGAATAAAAAAGTTGTGAACTTAATCTGACTTGAAGGGATTAACAGCAACATCCTAATACATTGTATTTTATTGTTAATTTTGCAGTGTTTTATATGTAGCTTGTCTGTGATATTACTGGTTTTTTATCAGTTTACCTTTTTTGTAATATTGAACTTATAAATTATATCTATTTAGATTTTTATCGATACTTTTGTATCTTTTACATTTATCTAGCCGCGAATAGCTGCAAAATTGCTGATGTGGCTAAAACATCGATTCATCAATTCATTCCTAATATATGTACATTGTATTGTCAATGGGATGTTCTGTAATCCAGTATTAAAGACCATATGTACACCTAGGCCCCAAACAGAAAAACAGGACAATATTCCTATAAACATTCTTGACTAACTTCATTTGTGAGGTTCTTACTCTAGGCCCTGCCTGAATGGGATTCAAACCTAGGAAGTAAAAAGTGTCATGATCTGTTATCAGTATCTGATATGTAATCAGAAAGACAAGGAGGTTCCTGTATATATCCTCCGTCAACTTCATTTGTGGGTACAGTAATGCCCACACTTTAAGAATACTAGACAAACTTTACCTACCAATTCTACAAGTTTTGGAGTGACATCAACACTTTGCTTTCCATCAAACGGCTGTACAGCCTCATATATATCTGTCCACTGCTGAGCCCACATGTTTCCTACAAAACAAATATACAATGTACATGTATATAAGATATTGTCACAATAGGTCTTTAAGTTAAATCTATCAATATAAACATATATATCTGTAATTTACAATATATATGTACAATATTCCAGATTTTGACATTTTCTGAGTTAATGAAAAATATGTCAATTAATGTGCCAATTTTCCCAATCAAAAAGAAAGGTTATTGTTTAACTGATTGATTTAATTGATTTGATGGGGTTTTATGTCCCAGTCAAGAATATTTCACTTATATCGAGACGATACAAGCTATAGGTGAAGTGCCAGGAATTTTTTACCTTTGCAGTGTGCTAAGGGCAATGTAAAGGAAGGGTTTTTTAATATGTCACACCTTTCGTGAAATGGGTCATCGGTTTTTAAGGTCTCCTTCGAGACTTGGTGCGTTTCATTTCTAAATGCTGAGTGCTTGGCGAAAATACAGTCACTACCAGTAATGGTACGGGTACTGTTAAAAAAGGTTAACAAAATCACTGTCCTTGCATGTAACTTTCTCAAGTTTTGAAAGATAACTTAAGAAAAATATTGCCACTATAGTGCAGTTGAGTAATGATAATATTTATGCTTTACTCAAAATTCTTTTACTTAAGGAGTCAGTTCTTTGATGGTGGAGGAAAGAAAAGTATCTGAAAAAAAAAACCCATCAAATCTGGCAAGTAAACTGACTAATATTCTTGTAAATAACATTAAAAATCGGGCAGCGAGAAGCACTATTAACTTTAAATCAGAGGTCTAGTCTGAAACCAGGGCTCCTTTTTTTTAAAAAAAAAAAAAAAAAAAAAAAAAAAAAAAAAAAAAAAAAAAAAAAAAAAAAAAAGTATATAAATACATTTGTTAAACAATAAGATTAAAATTTATCTTTAAATGAAAAGTTAAAATTGTTAAAAATACCCAATAAATGTGCTGGAATGTGTCCTGATTCAGGAAAATGTTCTGCTCCATAAATTTCGATCAGTTTGCGTCTTACATAGGCATGTAGGTTCTGATATAATGGAGCTAGATCTTCTAGTAATTTCTGTAGATCTTGTTGGAATGTAGGAGTCTCGTAAGACGAGCGCCAATAATCTCCTGTGTCATTATAACCTGTATAATACAGTAAAAAAAAGACTTATGATTTTTTAGTTTATTGTATTTTACAAAAATTTGCAAAATTAACAAAATGCAAAAATTGTAACAAAAGCATGATGGAATATTGCTACTTGCAAAAATCAACCAAAGTGAATATTTCCTAATTAGCATTATTAAAAGTTGTTATAAAAATTGTTGTAACTTTTTCAAGAAATCCTTTAAATAATCAATATTTAGCAACAACTTTTAAAAGAATAGTGTTGTTTGCCTGCACATCTTATCCAACAATTTTTTTTTTACCAAAACTTTTATATTAGTAATTGACAGCAGGGGTATGACATAAGCATCTTCTGCAGTGTGTACAAGTCAATTTAGGAAATATGCATTTAAAACATTATAGACTCTCTCTCTCTCTCTCTCTCTCTCTCTCTCAGTTCACTAACAACAGCCAGATTACTAAGGTCTACTCTCTCTCTCTTTCTCTCTTACCCAGTTCACTAACAGCCTCATTACTGAGGTCTTCTCTCTCTCTCTTACCCAGTTCACTAACAGCCTCATTACTGAGGTCTACCAATTCTTCATACTTTGTTTTCATTAGTCGACCTGTGGCATCTCTCCATTTTTCCCATGCTTCAGTTAGTTCAGTGTAGTTTTTGGAACTTGCAAATAACTTGGTCAAACCTGAATGATATAAAATTTAAACTTTTTCAGAATTTTAATACGTACATGTAGATTAGTACATCAAATACATAATTGTAGAATGGAAATGTACATAATGAGTTAGAGTGAGGTAGCAAATTTTACACCCTAGTTAAAGGCATCATCCAGGCAGTTATTTCTGGTTTAGAAGAGAAAACTGGAGCACCTTGAAAATCAAACTTGAAATTTTATCACACTTAGATCTGCCAAAGTGGGATTCAAACCAAGCCCTTAAAAGATGCTGTGTTCTTAGAGCATGCACTTAGGACCACTTGGCTACCTCAGACTCAATATAACTGTCTTTACACTACAAAAACCGAAGAATCCTGGTATCATTTTTTACCATTATTTTCTGGACTTACCCTGGTTCAATCTGCATACACTGACCGTCTGATAAACATACATTAGCTTTACTGTATATACCTTCCATGTCTGATTGTACCTTTCTCAACTGAAAAAATAATAATCTCTCTGTAAAACTAGGCAAATTTGCCAAATCTATGACAAAGTAAATAAAATAGGATTCAAAATCTAGCCTTTTTGTGAATGATTATTAATTTAATGTCTGGGTTTTATGTCCCTAGTCAAAAATATTTCAATTACATCTAGATGTCACCAGCTATAGGTGAAGTGGAAGAAATTTTGATGTTTGCACTTAGGACAATATGCAGGTAGGATTCTTAAGTGTTTCATGCCTACTGTGACCTGAGGCATTGGATTTTTAAGGCCTCCTCTGAAGGACCCAGTGACTTTCACATAGCTCTTTGTGATATAGGCTACAGTAATAATGTGATTCAATTGCATAACGCATGATTAATACTCAATAAGATTCAAGGGAAATTATAAATCCTATTAGTAACAAAACAGCATATGTTGACATGTTACCATAGAGACAATCTAATAGGAAACAGATCACATGGTATACTGGAAGAGCTTTATTTTCATTAGTTTCATATTTTCTCCCACTAAACAAGTTAAATGATAATGATTTTTGTCTATAAAAAATATGAAATCAAATTTGTTATCTGGTGACAAGACTTGCATGTTTTTGACAAAGTTCTCGTGAAAATAGCACCAGTCATATTTGAACACTCAGTAGATGGTTAGTGAGAAAAAACCTACACAATCTCTACAAATAGCCCCCAGTTGTTAAAAATTTATAATGTAAGCCTTTTGGCCAGATGAGCTAAAGCATATTTATTTCAAACCTTCTCTAGTTTCCCTTCATCTTTCATAGCACTCGTTCCGATGTCTACGATCTTTTCAAACTTGCCTTTTAACATCTTCTTCCCCGAAACTTTCAAAGTCAAATAAGCTGGCATTAAACTGAGCCTCTTTTTGAAACTGTGCCACTTCTAAGGACATGTTGACCTACATATAATAATACTTGTTAACTCACTAGTAAATTTGTGCAAAAAGGACAAAATTTTGTCATTCATAATCAGTGAGATCATCACGTGTTACAAATATATATAATTCGATGAAGCTGTTAAATAGTAAATTTAATTTTCATTTAGATTAATGAATTTAATGAGTAAATATGTGTTGTACATGTGAACAATTATCTGCAAATAATGCAAAGTAAATTCAATGCTCATAATTATATTTCTGATAAAAAAATAAAAGTTTTCATCATTCAGACCACTAACTCAAATGATTATAATTTTTGCATATCCCTGAAGCTAAGATAAATGCCCAATTTACAACACTACCATCCATAGCAACAATCGTCATGACTGTGTTGTACTTGATGTTGTCATAAACATTTAACTTCATTCGGCATGTGAGGGGGCATTATACCTAATAAGCTATAGTGTTTAACACTCCAGCAAAGATTCTTTAATTTTTATCGAGGGGGGGAGGGGGGAGGGGGTCTGTTTTAAAATTGTAGAGGAAACCTGAGTAGTACCCTAGGAAAACCACCTACCTTCAGCAAGCGAAGCAACTATCTTTCTCTGCCCAAGTGGGATGAGATGAGACAATGTAATACATATGGGTTACTAAGATTTATAGAAAAAAACATTATCAACATTTACGCAAGAAAATGAATTGAAAGAGCCAACTTTACCCCCTTGTCCATAGATAACATCTAAAGTCAATTTAATAATAGGTATTCATACTGAGCAACAAATGAAAAGACAAACAAAAACCATCCATCACCATACACTCCACACCTGGACTTCCACTAATACAAATTATAAAATTCTATAGTCACAATAAGATATAAAGTCTTACAGGAGACTTCCTGGTTATAATCAGTTAAGTTTGTATTGTAGTTCCAATCCGCTTCCCCTTGTCTATAAAAAACGTCCTGAGCAAGGTCGTTATACAACTTCAAGTAATCCTTAGCAGCATTGATATCACGGACCAATCCGCTCCGAGGAAATGGACAGGTATCAGTCCATCCTGACCTTTGACCTTTGTTCTTTTCTTTCAGCCATGTTAGAAGTGGATCAAAATATTCCAATATAGCACCCGTGTCCATTTTACGCTGACCTGTAATGGCTTGCATAGCTTCTGGCCATGGTTTTGAATCTCCCATCTTCAACATATTTCTAATAGTTAAATACAGATATGATAGAATAAAAATGAAATTTTGTGGTAAAATAAACATAAAACTTTAGTATCAGGCCCCAGTTTCAAAATCATTCCCTAACTAAGTGTTTCTTAATTAAAATCTGGAAAATTTGAAATCAAATTTATTTTATTTATTCATAAGATATTTCAGAATTTAAAGTATAATTTTGAAAATAACTTCAAGCTTACAGCATCTGTAATTTTTTTTCCAAAAAATGTTAGACTTTGTTTGAAGAGAAAATTGCCAAAATAAACCAGACTTAAGTTATAAAAAAACTTAGTTAAGAATTAGGTGTGAAACTGGGAATTAGGTGTGAAACTGGGGCCAGGTGTATAATTAGAAAAATGCACATTGTAGCTAAAGCACTATGGATAATTTCCAGATAATTAACCATTTCAATACTCTTATGCAGCTGTGACTTTGACCTTTGAACCGATGACCTTTGGTCAGGTGAGCTAAAAATGAATTCTTTATGGTCACTGGGAAAAAGAATTGCAGTTACTGATAATCTACTTACCCCAATAATTTACCAGTTTCTTTAGATCGATAAATGTCACATCTATTACAAAGGTCCACTATGATTGGCTGCATTACACAAAACTTAAATGTCACATGTATAAGAAGGTAGACTGTGATTGGCTTCTTTATACAAAGATTATCTTATAGATATTCTACTTACCCCAATAATTTACCAGCTTCTTTTGACTTATAAACGTCACATGTATACAAAGGTCCACTGTGATTGGCTGCTTTACACAAAGCCTGGTGAAACTGGAACTGTATCACAAAACTGACAAAATATCTGAAAATAAAAATCATGTATGAGTTAGAACTGAAAAACATGTCCTTAACAACAGCCAATGTAACCATGAACACAACATGATACAAAATAACAAAAAAAAAAAAAAAAAAAATTAATTAATTAATCAAAAAAATAAAAAAAGCTTAACAAAACACAAGCAAATGGTATCACTGACTGAAAACATGTACTTGACAACAGCCGATGTAACTAAGAACAAAACATGATACAAAATAACAGAAGAAACAGCTAACCAAAACATGCAAGCAATTAGAACTACTGACTTCAAAACTCTTGACTTTAGACAGGCAATGGATTAATATCCATTAGAGTTATTGGACCTTTGGGAGGATTAATGAAATAAGATTAATTTTATCATATAGAAGTTTTCAATCCTTAAATTCTGTAAATCGAATGCTATTGTGTTTAACATAATGTATGATTGACCCTTCATGTATCTTTTATTGGTATTAAGCACAGTGTAATATTTTTAATTGCAAAGGATTATAAGGTGTATTAGCAGGAAGTTGATATTTTGCACCTTTGATCAAAATCATCTACATAGGCTACAAGTGGTGAAATACCTGGATGTTTGCACCTATGATACTAATTGATATACACAACTTACCTGATATATGGTGTGTTTGCAGGTATGTGATATTTTGCACCTGGATCAAAATCATCTTCAGTTCTTTCATCAGGTGGTGATATTCCTTGATATTTACACCTGTTTGAAAAACATAATATCAATTATATAACAAAACAATTTTCCCTTACCAATAGAAAAAAAATATTCCTGTAAAATTAATGTGCTTTTGCACATAAATGCAATTCATTAAGAAAGTAAAAACTGGTACAAAACTCTTGTAACATTAATTAACTTTTACTTTAAAAAGTTCAGATTTATTTTATATAACGAATTAATCAATCATTTTGTTCTGATTCATGATGTAAAAATTCTTTTAAAAAAAGTTAAATAATGATTTCTGTGAACAACTAGTGTTGAATCTATTTACCTCAACTGCCACCACTTTTTATTATACTGATCTGGTGGAGTATCTCCTCTAAACACACTCCATCGCCATTGGTCAATCAAATAACCAAAGGGTAAAAATGCCACCTTGTCTAATGCCTGTCTCATAAGGAAATTAATATCACCTTCTGTAAACAAAGAAATATCAAACAATATATATAGTTGAATACATGTTATACACATTTAATACAAACATGGACAATTCAGATTCTGACAGTAATTAAAAATGATTATTTTAATGAAACTTGCACATAACCAGTTCCACTAGCAAAAAAACATATAAATATTAAAGCTGCATTTAGTTTTTCAATTTTCTGATTTTTTTTTTTTTTTTTTTTTTTGATTTTCTAAAAATATATAACTTCTAATCACAATGTGTGAGATTCATTTTCTAAAATTTCATTCCTTTTAGCTGTAAATCAACTGAATCCTCTAACTGGTTGGTCAATGTTTAACGATAATTATTATGAGCCGGGAGCATGTGCAGGGATGTATGGAAACTCCAATAAATTGAAAGTGAAACCTGAAAAATTGTATTAATATATTAAAATATTAGAGTCTAATAAAGTGTTAATGTTTATTATCCTAAATCAAAAAAAAAAAAAAAAGAAAAAAAAAAAAATTAACAAATATAAAAAATTTCAAAGATTTACTTACATGGATGAATGATTGTTCTCCCCAACTGAATATCAAAAATATTTGACAGTTAAATTCAATTTTGGGTCACCTATATGTCAGCAAGTCAGAAGAATTTCACTATCAATGAATTCAATTTGTGATTTGCAAGTTAAATGTATAATCATTATATTGTTATTTTGAAAAAAGATTAAAAATATGAAACAAGACACTACAATAACATAACTTTTCCCTCACACTGTATTGACTGTTAGATTTTGTAAGTTACAGTATTACTAGAGGTGATAGAAGTGTGGCAAATGGGGCTTGATTGGTGGCCAGGTAGCTCAGTTGGTAGAGCATCTGGTTAGTATTTGGATGGTCCCCAGTTTGAGTCTTGGTTTGACCGCTGCATTTCTTCCCTTTCCTGTTACATTTACTGCTTGTCTGGCCTTGGAAGTGGCCAACCAACAGGTTGGTCCCAGGATATACCTCGGTAGTTTCAATTCAAGGTAGTTAAATCAAGAAAAGGAAGGGAGGAATATGGCAGACTGGGCTTGATAGGTACACTAGCTAAGACAGTAGAGTGTTCCGCTAGTATTTGGAAAATCTGTGGTTTGAGTTAAAACTTTTGAATTGGAAACAACATTTTTTCCCTTTCCTGTTACAGAAGCTTTTTTAACATACCATGAGTTCTTTCTACTGTTTTCAACAGTCCAATCTTATGTAAGTGTTCTGGTGTAGCTACTGACAATGCCATGACATCTCCAACTGCTTCATGAAAACCTGAATGATAAAAATTTATTTATAATGTACATAATTCCTCTCTCTCTCTCTCTCTCTCTCCACCTGTCTCTCTGCTGATTGTCATCTTTGAACTCAAAATGTCTGATGTTTCTTGATGACTCTATCTATCTTCCCTATGTGTATGTGTTTTTTTTTTAATTTTGTAATTATGGAGGGTGCTGCAACTATAACTTCCTCCAAAGCAATTATCATCAAACTGTATTAACCAATTTATGTGTATTTATGTGCATGCAAATGTGTATATCTGTGTACATACATGCATGTGTGTGTGTGTGTGTGTGTGTGTGTGTGTGTGTGTGTGTGTGTGTGTGTGTTATTACCTGGATTTGCTCCTCCTCTAAACAGTATAGGCTGTTCTTTATATTGTAGATAGTACTGTATATGTCCCATCTCATGGTGTATAGTAACTAAATCTTCCATAGTTATATCTGTACACATCTTTATCCTGAAAAGAAAAGTTTTTAAAAAATCTTGTAAATTAAAAAATATAATTTCGATCATCATCAATAAATCAATATTAAAAAGAACAAGAGAATCAGTAGAACTGATGGATGCTCCTCTCATAAAGGCTAGTTCTAAAAGGGAAGTAATAAGATCATCAGTATCTATCTATCCATGAAGTTTCATTATACATTAATACATTTTGAGTTATGCTCTGGACAAAATTACAAAGGGCAATAACTCTTAAATTAAGCAAATAGAGTTATGGTTCTTGTGCACTGCACTTCTCATTCAGTTCTATCTTCTTATGAAGTTTCATGTTAATAATTCTTAAAAGTTTCAGTTATGCTTCTGGTGAAAAATAACAAAGGGCAATAACTATTTAATTATTCACAACAGAGTTATGGTTCTTGTACACTGCAATTCTAATCATTGAGTTCTATCTTCCTATGAAGATATTGATACCACTTTATTTTATATCAGTAGGTATAAATTTCTGTCACATTATAGCTGTTGACATCTTGAAATAAATGAAATAATTTTCATTTAGCTATAAAAAACATTCAATCAATAAACCTATTGAAATATTGACCAATTCTTTGTTCCTGAACACATTGTTGGATAAAATATTTGCATTCCCACAAAAATACATCTTGTTGGATTCAACATTGTTTATATTTGCTTACAATGAATATTAATAATAAATATTCAGGGTAGGCACAGAAAAATAATGACAAAAATTCAAGCAATTTTTCAGATGCTCTGCATGTTCTTGTCAAAGAAAATAATGATTATTTTAATGAAACTTGCACATTACCAGTTCCACTAGCAAAAAAAAAAAAAAAAAAAAAAAAAAACATATAAATATTAAAGCTGCATTAAGTTTTTCAATTTTCTGATGGTTTTTTTTTTTTGATTTTCTAAAATTATATAACTTCTTATCACAATGCTTGAGATTCATTTTCTAAAATTTCATTCCTTTTAGCTGTAAATCAACTGAATCCTCTAAAAGTTTGGTCAATATTTAATGATGGATTGGACTGATATTTATGATGTTTTATTCCCCAGTCAAGAATTATGCAATTATATCGAAGAAGGGATGGTGGAGGAAACCAGAGTGGGATTTGAACCCAAGCAGTGAAAGGCACTGTGATCTATAGATCATTTTTGACTACTTGGCCATCGAAGTCCCTACTGAAATAATGGTCATTTGAAATACAAACTAAATATCCAATTTTTATTTTTATTATTATCATTTTTTTAAATTATAGTTCAGTTCTTTTATAAATTTGCATTATGTTGTCTGTATTAAATTAAATTTATAAAATTGATGTTTCAGTAGTTGCACAACATTTTAACGTTATTTCAAGAAAAAAATTAATTAAATTTCCAAATTACAACACATAATTTTTTTTAATTTGCATTATATTGTCTGTACATAATTAAATCGATAAGTTGATATTTTAGAAATGACCTCTCCAGATAGAAATCAAAATTTTAGAGCTGATAAAAACTTGTGCAATGTCTGAAAATTACAAACCTGAAATCTTTTGCATCACTGAAGTCCCAAGCCGAAGCATGACAGACCACATCTCTATCAGATGGTTTCTCTAACATGGAATTATTCCAAAATGTTTGGGGCATTTTCAACAGACTCAATGAAGTATAAAAATCCTCAGCAGTTGTAAACATCTTATGTACAGTATAATTCTGAAATAAGAATATAAAATATCATGGCAGCACTTTATTATTATTATTATTTGCAATTTCTAAAACTAATTACCAGACTTGTAAATTAATAATCTTTCTGACAAAAGACTTAGCTCAAATTTAAATTTTAGACTCTACTTTTAACAAGTACCAGCATTTTCCATTTCCAGTTATGTTGCAATATTTTTTTCTTTTTTTTTATTTTTCACTTTTGTTCAGATTTTATAATACAAGTTTTTTTTTCTTTTTTTATTTTTCACTTTTGTTTCGATTTTATAATACACGTTTTTTTTTTACTTTTTTTATTTTTCACTTTTGTTTCGATTTTATAATACAAGTTTTTTTTTTTTTTTTTTTTTTCACTTTTATTCGGATTTTATAATACAAGTTTTTTTTTTCTTTTTTTATTTTTTACTTTTGTTCAGATCTTATAATACAAGTTTTTTTTTCTTTTTTTTATTTTTCACTTTTGTTTAGATTTCATAATACAAGTTTTTTTTTCTTTTTTTTTATTTTTCACTTTTGTTCAGATCTTATAATACAAGTTTTTTTTTCTTTTTTTATTTTTTACTTTTGTTCAGATCTTATAATACAAGTTTTTTTTTCTTTTTTAATTTTTTCAATTTTGTTCAGATTTTATAATACAAGTTTTTTTCTTTCTTTTTTTAATTTTTTTCAATTTTGTTCAGATCTTATAATACAAGTTTTTTTTTCTTTTTTTAATCTTTAATTTTGTTTAGATCTTATAATACAAGTTTTTTTTTTCTTTTTCTTTTACTAATATTTTTTTTTTACAAAACAGAACCTTTTCATCACTGAAATATTAACATCCCAAACTACTATATGCATGAAACATATACTCAGCCAAAACCACTGCGCTAGCTCAGTTAGTAGAGTGCTCGCTCCATAAGTGGGAGGTCGTGGGTTCGAACACCGCCCAGGTCTGACCCAAGACTTGAAAGTGGGTAGTGGTTGTTCTTTCGCCAAGGACTCCGCATTATGAAATGAAAATCACGGTTCTTTTGGATGGGATTTTAAAATAAACGTTCCACTGTATAATGCCATCAGCGCTATGCACAGGCAAAATTTCTGCACTTTCGCCTATAGCTGGTGACGTCTCGATATAAGTGAAATATTCTTGACTGGGATGTTAAACGCCATTACTCAACTCAACTCTATGCCAAGCCAACCAGTTAGAGACAGGTAATATGGTTTATCAGGGTTTAACCCATGGTGAGACACTTCAGGCTTGAAGCCTAGCAACCTTACCACTTGGTCATTGCGACCTCAAAGGAAAAAAGACCGTTAACTAAGACAGAAATTTCAATATTTCAATCAACTGAATACATTTTTACCTTTGCTTTGAGCTGGGAGGTAACATCGATACTGGAGTTAAGATCATATGGCTTTAATATATCAAATATATTTGTCCAGTCTTGTGCCCACATATTACCTATAAAAAATTGAAAAAGATTTTGAAAAAAAATGATGGTAAAGAAAAAAATTATAAACCTCATAGCTTCACATTTTATTCAATTTGTGAATGGCAATTCTTAGTTATACCATGATTACTAACAATACTATTATCTTTATTTCTTAAATAAGGTCATTGTGAACTTGAAAAAAAGGTTAAAAAAATTGTAAACTTGAAAGTAATTTGACCAATTAACATCAAGCTTTATTTTCATGTGTTCATTGGTTCTGAAGTAGTAAAAAAGACACAATATAAATTTCTTTTGTAGCAAGCTTTTGATATCTGTCAATTCTATGTAGTGAATTCTATGTACCATATTTTATTTTAATGACTGCCAACACACATATACCAGTAGATCCTTCAATGCACCTATTTTTGTCTTTGTTAATACAATATGGAAATGGCTGGATTACTCCTATTTTTGAGATTATACTTAGATTTAACTGTGTAAATACCAAGTAAATAATATGAATCTCTGTGAAGGCCTTATGTGCAACTATGCACCATTAGGATTAAGTAGTAAGTAAATAATATGAATGTTCCCTTTACTTTGGGAATGCACTAAGATCTGACCATAAATGCATAACTAGTAAAAAAAGGTTAGAATATATCCTTTTTTTTTTTTTTTTTTTTTTGAATATTCTCAGATTTCACCATACATATTGTTAGCATGCCTAGTTAAAATACTAGAATGTGTTCTGTTTAAGAAAACTGTACTCAGACTTAGCCATATACAATGCATACATACCAAGTAGATGAGCTGGAATATGTCCTGTTTTTGGAAATATTCTCATAATTGACCAAATACTTTATACATACTTAGAAATGGTTGGAATGTGTCTCAAGAATGTGTTCAAATTTGACCATATACATTGTAATGCGCTTAGTTCATGGACTTGAATGTTTCCTGTTTTTAGAATGTACTAGAGAGGTGCTTACCCTTCCGGATCACCTGGCCTCATTTCTTTTATGGAAGTTCACTTGTAAAACTAAATTTTAGTTTGCAAAGTTTTTACTTTGCTTTTGTGGATTGTGATTAGGAAATGAACTGGTATGTTTATGTGACCATATACATTATACATACCTAGTAAATGGGCTGGAATGTGTCCTGTTTTTGGGAATGTATGGTTTTTATATAAAGCCTGTAGTTTTGTCCTGGTGTATGTATGGAGTTCTTTATAGAGGGGTTGTAACTTTGTCAATAAATCTACCAGATCATCTTCAAATGTTTCTGACTCATATGAGGATCTCCACCAAGCACCTGTATCATTGTATCCTAAAAACAAATAACAATGTTACTATTACTATGCATCAGCTCAGCTAATTGTACGCTGTACACAATGATTGAAATTAAATAAAGGGCCTCCTCTTCAATTTATATTGATATTACAACTTGTATAATGATTCTACCATGAAACTTTTTATCTCTCAAACATTTCTACAAAAAGTACTGCGTGTTATAATTTCATAATCTCTGAATATAAGGTTTTTGCCAGTAATTTTTGTTGTAGAAAATGGTATTGAAAAATTGAAATGTTTTGATTTTGTACAATGATGGATTGGATAAATGAGTAATGAGTTTTATGCCCAAACTAAGATTCTAGGTGGTCAATTCAGGGACGTTGGAAGTACCTAGAAAAAACCACCAAATGAACTGACAAACTTTCTCACACTTAAATGGGATCCCACCTAAGCAGTGAGAGATTCAGTGATCTGTCAAGGCATGCTTTAGACCACTGGATAAAAGCACTCTAAACAACATGGAACCACCTTGCAAGTTCTATGTTGCATGTAGAGCATTGTTCAGTCTAGAATATAGTAGTCCATAAACCTTAAATGAAAGTAAGGACCACAAAAAATCCAGTTGGCCGAATTTGGCCCATCTTTTCAATATTAGTCAGGTGGTAGAAATACTGTTACGTTTACATATTTAGTGAATTTAGTTTTCAATGTCACTGGACATATGACATGTATCGTTTGCATAAACAGGCAGGTGAAATAATAATGGAATTAAATAAATTAAAAACCTCCTAGAGCTGCTATCCCTTCATTACTGATGTTAACAAACTCAGAATATAGCTCCTTCATCTTCTTGCCAGAAGCATCCCTCCATCCTTTCCATGCTCTTAGTAGTTCATCATAATCCCTGGAGGTGGCCATTAATCTCGTGAGACCTGAAAAAAGAACAATGAACATTTGTGATGATGGGTAGGTGAGCGAGAAAGTAAACATTTGTGTTGATGGGTAGGTGAGTGAGAAAGTAAACATTTGTGTTGATGGGTAGGTGAGTGAGAAAGTAAACATTTGTGTTGATGGGTAGGTGAGTGAGAAAGTAAACATTTGTGTTGATGGGTAGGTGAGTGAGAAAGTAAACATTTGTGTTGATGGGTTGGTGAGTGAGAAAGTAAACATTTGTGTTGATGGGTAGGTGAGTGAGAAAGTAAACATTTGTCTACATTAAAAATGAGAAAATATCACTGTTTAACTTCAACTTGTATGGCCATTTCCAGTACTTCTCAAGTGGAAAGCTGTCTATTTATTTCAGACTTCTAACAGGGATACCCTTGTGTTGAAAGAACAAGATTGCCAGGAACACCAATAGTTTGTCCCAATACCAGTGTATTCAAATATGTTTTACTTTATTATCAGCACTTAAGTTTCAATGTCATTCAAATGTATGACTAATATGGTACATATTGTTATTGGTTGACAACAGAAATTTTAAAACACAGATGAAAATAACCAGCTTTTAACTTTTATGCTGCTGCCTACTTTAAGGGTGTTAATCTATTTATGCAAAGCAGGCCTTGGCATTTGACATGAATTTTTACTGTGCCCCATAGGAACCAATAGAATAAAATTTTAGTAATCAGATCAAAACAAATACATAATAGACATAAAAAATCTCCAGTTTTAAAAATTACTGTTTAAAAAAACTGTTCTAGCTCTAACCAGTCATAACCCTTTCTTCATGCCTTTACTGTAAAATCCTTTCATGTTCATTAAATACCTATATACTCACCTGGTTCTAACTCTAAACAGTTATTAGCTGACTTGTAACAAACTTTGCCTTTACTGTAGAGTACCTTCCATTTCTGCCTTTACGTGTGCAATCTATAAAATAAGGTTTAGTTAAACTAAAGCATTTAAAAACAGTCAAAACTGCATGGAAGAGAGAAGTGAAGTGGTGGGGAAGTGGATTGAGTAGAGTGAAGTGAAGAATGATATGAAGTGGTAAGGAGTGGAGTGGATTGAATAGAGTGAAGTGAAGTGGTGAAGAGTGAAGGGAAGTGGTGAAGAGTGAAGTGAAGTGAAGTGATGAAGAATGAAGTGAAATGGTGAGTTGTGAAGTAAGTCACGTGAAGTGGTGAAGAGTGAAGTGAAGTGGTGAAGACTGAAGTAAAGTGTTGATGTGTAAAGTGGATTAAGTAGAGTCAAGTGAAGTGGTGAGGTGTGAAGAGGATTGAGTGGAGTGAAGTGAAGTGGTGAAGAGTAATGTAAAGTGGTGAGGAGTGGAATGAATTGTGTAAATAAAGTGGAGTGAAATGAGTGGATTGAAGTAGAACAAAGTGGAGTCCATCAAGAATAGTGGACTGGATTGAGCAATAACATTTTCTGTCTCAGTGAGGCCATAAATAATAATATGTTTGTTTGCCCGACCAACCCAAAAACTTTTTTTGTTCAAAATATGCGATGTTTTTTTCTTTTCTGGATTTTTTCTTATCCATAACCGTCTTAGAGTTTGTTACTTAAAATTGTCTGTCAAAACAGCGTTTTAACATATAGGACGATTCCTGCTGTGCAAGCCTCTAAATGATAAAGATGAAAATATGACAACATGTTTACCCTCTCGTCTTTGATCCAAATGAAATTGGATTAAAATCTAAACCTCTAGTGGCAAATAGACTTTATTGATATGAAAATACAAGAACTTTGAGAGAAGTGTTTGATGAAGTTTGCGATGATGATTTTATGCTGATGAAAACTGACCAAATCGATGTTACTGCTATTTTTCTTTGAAAAAGAAAAAAAAAAAATAGAATTTCCCTACCTACCAACCCTAACGTGAGACAGGTGGGTCAGGGTTTGGGCAAACAAAAATATTTTAAGTCTGGCCTGAGGATTCTTTCGCTTATAAAGATGTGGTCAGTTTAGGATTGGTAAAGGAAACCTTAGTGCCTACAGAATTGCACAAAAGACAACCTAGATTTTCATAAGCCTAAATCTGTCAAATTTAATCATCATAATTCTGTTAGTTTTAAAGATATTCATGGATGAATTTAGAGTGTCATTTTGGAGATCCAGCTCTTGTTAGAATGTGTATTGTGGCCTTTTTGCAAGGGATAAAACTTTCAAGGTAGCACAGGGGTGTAGCTTACTACGAGGCAACCATGGCAACTGCCTCTGTAAAAATCATATTGTCTTACTTGTTTTAATTTGTTACATAAACATGAAGGAAATAGAAAACGATTAAAAAAATAATTTACATTGAACAAATATAAAATTTTGTTTGGTCCTTAGTGGTACAGATGATCTTATCAAAAATCAGGTTCAGGTGTCGCCATAATGTCCCATTTAAAGCTTTTTCTAATTTTTTTCTAGAAAGCATGCCCCAGACTCCCTAAATTTGAAGCTCTATAGTCACTTTTTTTGCTTCGGTTATAATGGGTTGCTGTCTACGCCCCTGTAATGGGATCAAAGGTCAAGGTAATTCATACTGAAATGGTTAATATTATCTTGTCGCGGTTGTTAGAATTATACGTCCCTGCGTTGAATCATTCTTGCTTAAGCTAATCATGATTTCCATGAAATTTTTGTTAACTGTAAGTTTTTCTTCTGATAAAGTTACACAATCAACTTTCAATCAAAAAGAAATCAACAAAAATCAATGTGGCTCATACCGGAAGTATGCCTTGTAATGAAACCTTCTAACCGGTAGCAACCGCACCAGTTATTATTCCGGAACAATCTTATTTCATAATCTTTTTAGAAATAAATAAATAAATAATAATAAATCAATACCTTTTTTATTTTATTAGTATCATTTAATGCACTAATTCCAATATCGGTGACAAATTCAAACTGCCTTTTCAATGAGGTATCGTTAAAATTCTTCCAGTCAAACATGGATGCATTTCGCGCAGCTTCTTTTTCAAATTCTGACTCCTCCAACTCCATTTGTACCTAAATATAACCAATATCTTGTCAGGAGAAATATAAAACAAAGAAAATCACACTGAAGTAAACGATGTAAAAAATGATCAATTTTCAGAGTTAATTCGTGACACAAAAAAGGCTACAATTTTATCAGTACAGTGTATTGAAGTTTTTAATTCCTAAATTTAAAATACGTCAGGTGTTTGAATAAAAAAATTCATAACTCATGATTGGGTTTTAGTTGTTTAAAAATATTAAATATATAGTTCCTTAGTTGTCATACCCAGCGGAGTGGGAGGGGTGAATCAATGAAAAACCGGTACAAATCCCAATATTGCAGGATGTGGTAGCTGTGGTACCTCAGGGATCTATCCTTGGACCACTTCATTTTCTTCTTTACATAAACGACATAGTTCTTGATATCACTGCTAACATTAGACTTTTTGCAGACGATACAACCTTGTATCTAATAGTTGATAACCCAGAAACGGCTTCTTAATTGCTAAATAATTCCCTCCAACTTATTTATGATTGGTCCAGAAAGTGGCTCGTATCTTTCAACCCACAGAAAACTGAGAGCATGGTTATATCAAGGAAACATAACAAAACTACATACCCAACTCTTACACTTAACAATGTAGATATTATTGAAACAAAAGAACACAAACACTTGGGCATCACATTTTCATCAGATGGTTCTTGGAACCAACATGTTAGCAACATACTTTCAAAAGCTTCTAATAGACTACATATTCTTAGGAAGTTCAAATTTCATCTTAGCAGAAATTCCCTTCAAAACCTATACTTTGCATTCATACGTCCGATACTCGAATACGCTGACATTGTTTGGGATAACCTTCCAATTAACTTGCAAGAAGAACAAGAGAAACTGAACCTTGAAGCTGCAAGAATTGTAACTGGCTTAACAAAGATTGTTCCAAGCCAGCTCTTTACTTAGAAACAGGTTGGGAACCTCTGTCTTTCAGAAGAAAAAAACACAGACTTACTCAGTTTCATAAGATGTTTTATGGTCTGACAAAAGACTATCTTTCAAACTTAATTCCCCAACGTCAATACAGAACAACAGGACAGTCAGACCAAATACCTACAATTCTCTGTCACTCTCCAGCACATTTTCAGGATTTTCTACCTGCTACTATCAGAGACTGGAACGAACTTCCATTATCTTTGAGACAAACAGCTTCATCCTCTTCTTTTAAAGCTCTTCTTAATGAAAATCAAAGAAAACCACCCTTTTATTATAATACTGGTAATAAACTGTCTCAAATCTTACAGGCCAGACTTCCCAATAATTGTGCACTTTGGGCTTATCTCTATAACAAAAATGTAATTGACAACCCTTACTGTGCATGTGGTCAAAAAGAAACAACTGAACATTTTCTTCTTTATTGTAACCGTTATTAAAACCTACGTAACAGACTATTACATTCGTTACCACTCACATTGTCTACTAATTTACTATTGTTTGGTGACACTTCACTCCAGCCCCAACAAAACATAGAAATTTTCAGATCCATGTATAGATATATTCATCTGACAAAACGATTTTCTTTTACTTAGTGTTTCAAAAATTAAATGTTTAGTGTGATTAACCCTTAAACTAGGCGCATTTGAAAAATGAATATCTTATTTATTTGGGAGACAGATTAGTATATGTGCTATGACACTTGTTTCTGAATCCTTTCGTCTATATATGTAATTATAATTATGTATAATGTACTTATATTTGTGAATATATGACTGACAAATAAAATATGTTTAAATCAAATCCCAATATTTTAAATTGGATTCCCAACGTATTTGTCCTTGGAATTTACTTTGGAAAACCAATTAATTATAAACGTACTCATTTTGACGGGCGTCAGTGATTCAGTGGTGCAGTTGTGTCTTTACAAACTGGAGGACCATATTTATTATCCATTCAACTTCGACAAACTGATTTTATTTTACTTTTAAACTTTGTACAAAAACCCGCACAAACTACATACTGACACATTGCAACTAACAGAACCGTTAAGTGGGGACGTCCATCTAATCGGAAGGGTTGGTACAACAATACTTTGTATAGGATTAAAGAAAGAGTGCTGCGAGACTGGATTAATCAACCCTTTTTTGCTAATAAAAAAAGTTTCCAATAAGAAAAAAATGCTATACAAACTGTGGATACCAAAATTTGGAAACAAACAAATAGTCAATTAGAAGATTTTATCACAACAAACAGATAGCCAATCAGAAGAGTTTATCGAAACAATCAGAAAACCAATCAGAAGACACTGTGGAACCAACAGGCTGAGGTAACAAAAAGTAAACCAATCAGAAGACTTTATCGAAGAAAGCAGATAACCAATCAAAGGACCGTGTAAACAAACAGATAACTAATCAGAAGACTTTATGGAACGATAATATTAATTAATCCGGCTGTATGGAAACAAATAGTCAACAAGTCATTGGAATGGGATACTTGTCATAACAATGTGATGTATTGCTGTTGAATTCTAACAATTCTAAAGTATGTTTTCTGTTGTTTTAGAATTGTATTAATTCATAACAATTCAAAAGAAGTACAGAGTTATGGCATAAAGCATCCAGTTTGTTTATCCAAATATTTTGTAAACCTTGACAACCACATGTCTTAAATTCACATATATGTCATGTATATAAATAGTATATATATATTGCGTAGTAGATAAAATACTGGGTCAGTGATAGGTGTGCATACTAATTTTTCAAGGTAACGGTTTTTTTTATTATCACGAAATAAGATAGGTTTAAACAAGATTGTCACAAACTCAGTTGTAATTTGTAATAGTATTTATTTCAACGGAGGAATTTCGTTTATATCTTCACATCTTCTGAAGTGTTGCAATTAAAAGATTTAAAATATAACATCATGATTTACATGGCAATGCTGATAAAGATGTTTACTAAATGTCTTTTATACATCAATATTAACGCCACTTAAATCCACTCTGATTGCGTACTTCAACTCTTGGGGTACAAATGTATTTGTTAATCAAATTCTGTAACTGATAGAAAGAAGAAGAGATAAATGAAAACTGTTTTAACAGCACTGACAAGACAAATGGTATAAGCGAGCTTTTGATATCCAAATATATAATAAAATTCATCACCACCATTGGCTCAATCACCATAACTTTTTACTAACTTTCAAATTTTATTTTTCGCTGACGACTTATAGTCGGTCTACTTTACGTAGAACACTTTTTAAAGTATATTTTGATGTGTTTGTTTTGTTTTGTTTTGTTTTTTTTTTCAAAACTTTAAAGCCAATTTTTTATTTTTTAGAAACCTAACGTCATAGACAGTACAATGTAAATGCTGGGACCTCAATTTTTTTATCACATCTACTTTAGTGTCCTAACACATTGTAAATACAATGGCTATGATAAAAGACTTTATAAAATATTATTTATATAATACATGTGTACTCCATTTGGGCCAAGCTTACAAATGCTATTTTTTGTACTATAAAATTTTGTACAATAAAAATAAACTACCTTATAATTCGAACAAATATATATATTATGAGTCAAAGAAATGGTATCAAGCACAGCAAGAATATCAATCATTGTCCATTTCTCAGTTTGAAAGACTATTCTATAAATGTTCCAATAAGAGATTTATGTTCAACATTCGGATTGAAAATATATGATCAAATCAGATTTGTTCATAAGATTTGTAATATGTTGACAAATACTGCTAAATAAGTTCAAGTACTGATTATTATTGACAAAACACTTAAGAAAGAAATGATATTCATCTCCAATTTCAAAACAAGTTTAGTTCTAAGCTTAAGGCGGACTCTCTCTTTCTCTCTCTCAGGTCAGCAACTCTCTATGAACGCAAGCACGTAGGATCATCGACATCATACATGTAAACATAATTACTCTATAATTATCCTAATAGATATTACACTTAATGACGAAGGCAGTGTTTGTTTATTACTTTAGCACCTATGTAATTAACTTTTTATATTAAAAGATTAATAACCCCCCCCCCTTCAGAAGCTGAAAACACGATCCAGGTTGATATTTATAACTGGGATAATAGATATATAGATAGATAATCAGGCATGTCCTATCTGATGCTTCCTTTACTAGATAATTTAGAATGAAGTTAAGTGATTACTGAGAAAACACTATTTTAGCTTTCTGTAAAAAGTTTGGTGGCACTTTTATACGCTTTTAATTTTTGTCCTTCATTTCTGTGTAATGTTTATTGGCGTTGTCCGCTGACATTTTAAACATTTTCTGCTATTCAAACAAATTATAATTAAAGAACACCAATTGTGGTCTAGTACATTGTGTTACAGACTTAAACGCCTCTTGTTTAAAAGCTATTTTTGCAGATTTAGACCTAACTTTCATTATGCATTATGTTTTAGACAATCACAGACCTTAAATTGCGCTGTTAGTGTAGTCTTTTAGACGAACATCAGCTTTATAAAAAGGGACCGAAAAATAATCTTAGGGGCTGAATGGACAGTCTATTCAGTGGAAGCGGGATATCCTCGGACCTGATGACCATGTAAGATCGGGAAAGACTTTTACAAAGTAAAATAGAATGGATTCACTGAAGCAATAGTGTTTTTCGCACCAGTTAAGATTTTTCGCTTTTATCGAGGCGGTCAGTTCTTGGCATGGTGGACTACAGAAGAAAAACCACAAAACAGACTAATATTCTCACACTAGGATCTGCCCAAGTTGGATTCGAACCTAGCCGCTAGAAGATCCATAAGCGTGCGTGCTTTAGACCACTTGGCAACCGAGGTTCCTTTTACTAATTAGAGGTCATAAATCGACCTAACAAGTGTCGAACTATGTGGTCCATCTGTTAGTTTTCTACACTATCCTGAATCATCAGAGATGTAAAAACGTATGACTTATGTCAGGTAATTGATGTTTTATGAATACACAGTTATGTACGAAAGCCTATTAGGCTCATGAATAAAAAAAAATAAAAGGCGTAATAACGCGAAATAAAGGCGTAATAACGCGAAATAAAGGCGTAATAACGCGAATTGAAGGCGTAATAACGCGAAATAAAGGCGTAATAACGCGAATTGAAAGGCGTAATAACGCGAAATAAAGGCGTAATAACGCGAATTGAAGGCGTAATAACGCGAAATAAAAGCGTAATAACGCGAATTGAAAGGCGTTATAATGCGAAATAAAGGCGTTATAACGCGAATTGAAAGGCGTAATAACGCGAAATAAAGGCGTTATAACGCAAAATAAAGGCGTTATAACGCGAAATAAAGGCGTAATAACGCGAATTGAAAGGCGTAATAACGCGAAATAAAGGCGTAATAACGCGAATTGAAAGGCGTTATAACGCGAATTGAAAGGCGTAATAACGCGAAATAAAGGCGTAATAACGCGAATTGAAAGGCGTTATAATGCGAAGTGAAAGGCGTTATAATGCCTTTTTGTCTATATATAGAGCAGTCACTTCCCTTGAGAATCGTTTCTCTCCAAAGGTTAATACCCCTTTCCACAAACAGATTGATTTTAGTTTTAAATTCTTTTAGACAGCCTAAAGCAAATGAAAGTGAATAAACCTTGATCTGTCTATATTAACTAAGATAGACACAAATGTCATTTAATCACTGTTAAAAGTTAATCAGGATCTAATTCATAAATAGCCATGTGTACAAAGACACTCTTTATGAAAAATACTTTAAAATCGACAAATGGAACGGTTTCAGAAATAACTATTCATTTCAGCGCAGGATCGGATGATGTACAGTTTTTTTTAAAATTTTCATAGAAATTATACATATAAAAACTAATTACATTACATATAATGTATATGTGCAGGACACACACACACACACACACATACACACACACGCGCACATGCGCACACACACACACACACACACACACACACACACACACACACACACACACACACACACACACAGACTTTTAATAATGTATGTAATGGGGCGGAAAATAGACCTTTAAACCCTGGACCTCCACACCATTATGGTTAGCAACTTGCTTCATAAAACGAAATAAGGGGTTTTAAGGCGAATTCAAAGGCGTAATAACGGGAAATAAAGGCGTAATAACGCGAAATAAAGGCGTGTATATAACGCCTTTTTAATTCGCATTATTATGCTTTTCAATTCGCGTTATTACGCCTTTATTTCGCGTTATTACGCCTTTCAATTCGCGTTATAACGCCTTTATTTCGCATTATAACGCCTTTCAATTCGCGTTATTACGCCTTTATTTCGCGTTATTACGCCTTTAAATTCACGTTATTACGCCTTTATTTCGCGTTATTACGCCTTTATTTCGCGTTATTACGCCTTTCAATTCGCGTTATTACGCCTTTATTTCGCGTTATTACGCCTTTATTTCGCGTTATTACGCCTTTCAAATCGCGTTATTACGCCTTTATTTTGCGTTATTACGCCTTTATCGCGTTATTACGCCTTTATTTCGCGTTATTACGCCTTTCAAATCGCGTTATTACGCCTTTATTTTGCGTTATTACGCCTTTATTTCGCGTTATTACGCCTTTCAAATCGCGTTATTACGCCTTTATTTTGCGTTATTACGCCTTTATTTCGCGTTATTACGCCTTTTATTTTTTTTTATTCATGAACCTAATAGGCTTTCGTAGTTATGAGATATGACCATTTATCTTGATAACCAGTCTATTTCCAATCTTTGTTTACAAATTACTTGTATATTTCACCGAGTTTTTTCACCTTCTTTGTTGTTATTTTTTATCTTATTTCAGAAAACGAGAAACTTGACCTAATTTTTAGGGGACATTAGCCCAATTTTAAGAATATCTATTGATTCAATGTAGTTATCTGTCGATTGTCGATGTTTTACAAACGTGTTAGACATTTTATGTTCAGGTGTTTTGTGAATATCGAACTTTTAACCAAGACATCTAGTTATTCTAGCTTGATATTCGAGATTGAAATTTATATGAAGAAAAAAAAAATTTGGAAATGATAAATATACAACTTTACACTTGGAAAATATTACTACCTACATGTAACTTAGATCAAATTTTATTTGAATTTTCAAATAAATTGACGAGCGCTTTGTCGAAACTATAAAAAATATCGTTAAATATGTTATAATATATATTTAAATATTTATATATGTTTCTTCTTCATGTTTGCTTTCTTATTTGTATTTATATTTGTTTGTATATTTTCTCATTATTGTGACTCAAAATTAGAGAAATAAAGAAACTTGAAACTATTTCCGAAGCGACAAGAAAGCATATTTTACACCAAAACCCTCATTGCATTTTCTGGAACGATAAGACGTTTACTGCAAACAGCCGAAACGAAACAATGGCGAAATGCCAACAAGGCACCCAATCTCCCTAAGCACCCTTAACGAAAAAGAAAGGGAATTTTTTACTTCACTAAAACTTTGCCAAAAACCCCATTGCCTCGTTTAGGGTTTCTTCATCCATACAAGAGGACGTCGGCGACTGAAAAAAATTTGACTAACTTTTAAGAAAAATATACTGTCCGGCACCCAACCTACTGAGCTACCGTAGTGGCACATTGATTGAGTTCCACACCTACTGAGCTACCGTAGTGGCACATTGATTGAGCTCTACACCTACTGAGCTACCGTAGTGGCACATTGATTGAGCTCCACACCTACTGAGCTACCGTAGTGGCACATTGATTGAGCTCCACTCGACTATCTACTATCCATCAGAAAACCGGATAAATCAATCAAATTACCAAGACATATATTTTACAAAATAAAAAAGTGTTAAGATTTAATAAGATAACGTTCTCAAAAAAAAAAAAAAAAAAAAGAAAAAAGAAGAAGAAGAAGAAGATATATAACTGTTCCTTTAAATCATTGACTTGCCATGGACCGTAGAAACAATCAAGTTTACATAACATGAGTTCTTCTCGCATTTATTCATAAAATAGTAAACACCATATTGACATAGAATAAAAATCATAGTATTTTCAATCATTTGGAAAACACACGCATATGATTAATTTCTTTTGGAAATCGTATATTTATATAAATACATGCGAAAATCCAGTGAACATTTTCTTATATACCATATTTTTAAATATTTCAATTTTTGTAAGAACGCCCTTTTTTGAAACTTAGACTAATAGAACAGATAAGAATGACGTGTAAAAATAACAAAAACGTAAATAATACGAATATAGAAATGACAGGAATTTGACTGATAGATTTAAAGAAGTATCTTTATCATTCATGCATGAACAAGATTCCGGATTTTGAGAAATTCTACATGTACGTCTTAACTTTTTTTGGACATTCATATAAATGGGTCGCGATAACCTCGAAAATTAAGTGCTCGCGAAAAAAGACATTTACAGTACTTTCATACTCGAAAGGTGGCTTATTGAAAAAATAATAGTCTTTAGCCACATCGCTAAATTGCTTGTAACTAACTTAAGTCTTAAAAATTATGTTTATGGAAATACACGTTTCCTAATTAGTAAATGTAGATTTCCATAGTGACAAACGTGTGCACGGTCTATTGGTAATGCCAGATAAACCAATAATATCACAAAAAATTGAAGATTTTCTACAATCCTTCAACTTTCATGACGCGATTGAACAGAAAATCTTGTGTAAAACTGAGAAAATAGAGTGTTCGCAAAACTGAGTAAAAAGTCTCTGACCACATTATAAAACCTAGCGGAATGAAGATGTCCATCACTCACCAACTAAACTTTCCTGAAAAAGTACGTGGTTCGTAAAAACTTCGAAAACAGATTGTTCGCAAAATTAATATGTTTCAGTAAACTGGCCACATTTTAAAAATCTATTTTCACACATGTAAGGGAAAAGCAGATGTTTTAATTGAATGGATTCCTGACACACTCACGCGTCCAAAACATACATACATCTATCAGTAATACCGGATAAATCAGCCATATTATAAAGATGGGAGATTTAACAACTCATTCAGAGATAACTAAATCAAAGAAATAGGAAGACGAGAGAGAGAATCTGACGTTTTACAGATATAGTTTATGTTATCAAAAAACTCCCACACCAACACCGATTCTTAACAAATCATTTGAAAACAGAATCTATTAATAAAAGTTTACTAACAAGTTTATAGATTTATTTTGTTAAACGCCCTTTAAACATAGGCTAATAAAAAGTTAAGTGTAATTTTGATAAGATAAGTGGTAATTATGTTTTTTTTTATATTGCTTCTGTTTCGTTGCACGTTTTAGTTCATCTGTATGTCCGACATTGTATCTCGCTAAGAATTCTATAATAGAGGAAGCTACTAATGAATTCTGAAATTTTTATATGGAAGCTTTCAGTTCTGGATTGGTAGAGGACACCGGAGTACCAGAAAACCAGCGACTTAAGTCAAGCAAACCGACCAACTTTTCCACACCTGGATATGTCATGGCGTGATTCGAATATAGTTTGTGAGTGATTTTGTTTCGTAATCAGCTGCTTTAGATCATTCGGGTAACGAGGCCCCATTAGAGAGGAAACTTATTAATCTTTTTTTGTGATAAAGTAACCGATTCTTTCATTTATAAGTTTTTTTGTTAAATTATTCCTATTTATAATGACCTCCATCATAGCATTCAAATCCATCAATATTTGGAACCAAAGAATTTAACTGTATTATAAATGGTACATCTATGGCACAATCATGAAAACATGCCATTCTACAAATTTACTAGGTAGAAGTTTCTTTGTCGCTGGTCGGTGCTTTTTTATCGGGCACTTCGGTTTGCTTCACTATTTCTGAGCTTACTGCCTCGATATATGTGTTAAAACTTGATTGGTGCTTAAAAACACAATAACTCCACTAAACTCTACTTCACCGAACAATCCAGGAACTGACCACCTCGATATAAGTAAAATAATCTTGAATGGGGCGTAAAACAGCATTACTCCACTCCACAATGCCTGAACTAACCTCTTCGGTTCTTGACCAGGGCGTTAAACATTCTCGTCAATACAATAGGCACTCTATAAAAGGGGAATTGAGGATTTTATTATGAGATATTGCGAGTGTTGAAGGCTCAAACCCTCAGCAGCAAGGGGTTCTGGGGCCATTAAAGGCCATCAGCGGGTTCGGGGCATGGTCTTGTTGGCGGTACAGGGAGCGAAGCCCGCCCCCAACAAAAAGAATTTCTATATTTCTGGGGACTTTTGAACCACATTTTCACCCCCCTTTCTCTCTCTCTCTCTCTCTCTCTCTCTCTCTCTCTCTCTCTCTCTCTCTTGAATTTTTCAATGGGGGGGGGGGGGGGGTTGCAACACTAGATTCCCCCACTGCCTTTACACATCTATGTGTTATCATATCACATTTCCTTACTACTATAACATGATCGTTATTATTTAAATCATTTCCTTTACATGCCGATTTAATCTACGATTTGATAAAATTGAAAACTGAGATATACAAAATAATATCCTAAACAAAAAGCGAATTGTTTTTGATCAGAGTCCCTTATCAGTTATTTTCTGAATATATACTTACTTTGATAACATTAAAAGTTTAAATTGAAACGGCTTTTAATCGCTTCGTACAAATAAAAGTCGTGTTTAAAAGCTGAAAACTAGATTTAATGCGTTTTAATGTTATTTTATTTGTTTTTTGGGGCGTTGTTCATATTTGGTAGACTTATTTGGTCATTTCGGCGAGACTTAAATACCAAAGTCCCATACCACGATAGGAACGGAGCGAATAATAATAATAATAATAATAATAATAATAATAATAATAATAAACAAAGGGTACATCACTGTTTATACAGATATATATCAAAAATTGTTTTAGTAAACCCTTTTTTCAATTTTCGAAAATGTAAATTAAGTTATAAAATCCTTAATTTTAAGGAAACATTGTGAAACTCGATTTAGGGAAGATTCAAATTATTCCTTGGAAATTTTAAGCGAAAATTGTGAATTTAAAGAAATTTTTATCACAGACGGAAAATTAAATAAAAAACTAGTTAAGAGATGCGGTGTCTGCTCTGTACATCAATACAAAGTCAAAAACTGTAATTTCACCAACAGGTGATAGCTTCTTGATCATAAAATTTTACGTAAACTGACAATTAACCCAATTGAAATTAACCCTTTTGCAATCAAAGTCAACACCTAAGTTGTTTATAAAATTCAAACTTTACAGATTTATTCTCAGATCATATTTTCCTTTCTCTGTCAAGATTATGTATTTTATGATAAAATCATTCACGATTAACATCTGTCCTCACGGAGATGGAAATATGTGAGTCAGTTTCTAGCTACGGTTCAATAACCAGGATTTGAATAACTACTTGAACCACACCACCTGGGAAAAATAGGTACCTGTGCACTAATTATGACTATGTGATCTAACAATGGTCATCGGTTGTAAAATAAGACGCTAGGACCACGCCATCTGGATTTCTGGGATTTCTGGAGAGTGGAGTGGAGTAACGATGTTAAACGTCAAAGTCAAGATTCTTTCACTTTTATAGAGGTGGTCAATCAGTTCTGGGACGGTGGAGGAAACCGAAATGTCCGGAGAAATAACCGACCATTGGCAAGCGAACTGAAAAACTTTCTCGCAAATTAGGATTTGTTCGAGCGGTAATTCAAATGTTGGTGTTAAGAGGCATCAATGAAAAAAATTCTAGGGGCCGTAAAATACCTATGCGTCTGTTGTTATGGAAACAAGTACTTATGATTCAAAATAACTACTGATGGTTTTATTACTTTTGTGAATTTTGGGTACCGTGAAGGAATGAGGAATGTCTTACCTAAGTTACAGTAAAACCTGAATATAAAGATCATTTATGGATTAGATTTCATGGGCTTGTGATCTTTATAAATATGTTTTTTTTTTTTTTTTTTTTTTTTTTTTTTTTTTTTTTTTTTTTTTTTTTTGAAATTTTTAGCAAAAGGACTTTAAATTTTTGGTCTTAATAAACAGATGATCTTTATACAAAGGCATATCTATTTGGAAAAGATCGGAATAACAGAGGAAACAAAATGTACAGAATAAAAAGAACAACTGAGACAAATATATGGACTTGTATCGAAATCAATGACTTTGGAATTCTGGACGAGCATTGCACATAATGGCAACACATGGTTCAAATAGTTTGATAAAGCATACAACCATTAAAACACAAAAAACGAACAATAAAAATATAAATCTGTCACCATCTTACATGTACAAGTGTAAGGGCTTGGTTGTTCAAAAGAAAATTGAAAATATATCTCTTAAAGGCAAACAGTTTTTCATATTATTTGAATCCTTTCTGTTTATTTATGGCAATTGTAAAATTAAACTTTCTAAAGCTTCGAACTGCCTTGCCGAGTGGTACATCTTAAAGCGATACTTTTGACCACTCGACCATCGATGTCTCTAATAAGATTTAAATTTAAAAACATAGACAAATTACAAAAAAATTCAAAATGATCTGCATTTGTAATTCTTGACTCTAATTCTTATGCTCCATCTATACCATTTACCATTTAGAATTTTGGACGGTATGTATATTTGGGGAGGGGAG
Source organism: Tegillarca granosa (assembly GCA_029721355.1). Classification (NCBI taxonomy): domain Eukaryota; kingdom Metazoa; phylum Mollusca; class Bivalvia; order Arcoida; family Arcidae; genus Tegillarca; species Tegillarca granosa. The sequence continues at coordinate 6,174,841 of CM056609.1, forward strand.
TTCATAAAATGATTTTAAACGGAATTTTAGTGTCTTTTTAGTCAAAACAAAATTTAAATTTTAAGTGGAAGTTTCAAATTGAAGACGATACTATATATAGTAATTACTTACCGTAATATTTTTGTTATATTCCGTTAAGTTTGTGTCATAATTCCAGCTGGCTATAGCCGCTTTATTATATAAGCCCGATGCTTTGACATTGTAATCCTCTAACCATTTTCTAGCAGCTTGGATATCGTTAGATTTAGGTGTAGGTGCACACTGACAGCCACAGAACACGTTAAAAATCATAAATATCAAACCACCTAAATCCTTAATTCTCAGCATTTTCCCTCTTGAATAAATCATTTATCTATTATAAATTGTGAATATATCAATCTTGTTTTAAGTAGCTGATTCTCTCACAAAAATTTCCCGATAATGGTTATTTTCAAATAAAAATACCATTGATTATCATATTAATTACGATAAGAACGAATGAGTTAAATTGCGCGGATGCACATCTGGTGAGAAGTTAAACGTTTGATGTAAAACAAATGATTATACATGTACGAAAAATTCTCCACGAAAAAAATCATTCTACCTAAACTGCTACGCAAGTTTTGCTTACTGGATCAAGCCCATGACGTAAAACTTATCTACAGGGTGGTTAAAAATTTAATATACGTGTTACATATTACTGTTGATAGATATGATCCATATCCATTTTAGACATTTTGTATCTGTGACAGCTTTACTTGTATTTGATGAAAACTGATTTTCTGATAAAAAAAATCAACGTTGTTTACAAATAAAACATATGAAGTTGATATATTGTTATGAATGTTGAGTAACAGAAAGAGAACTGTAATATAGTCAAACACTTCATATCGGCCATAATCTGACAAGCTTAGCTTGTTAACGCATTACCAAGCTGGGTACAATGCCCTATGCACTTCGGATGAATTTTACATACACTGGACAAAGAATTTTCGACATTGTAGTGATGCATTTTTAACTCTAAATCTTGAATGAATCATGTTTTAAAAGTTTTTAGAATTTACAGATCTTTGTTTTCATACAGGGTCAATTTTTTTTTTGGGGGGGGGCGCTTCTAAGTGTTAACCTTAATTAGCTCAAAGCCAATACATGATACAGGGTTCTTGAGAATTCAGACTGTATTTCTGGGTTAATTAACTGGAATTTTACGCCCCTTTCATGATAACTCCACTTATATTAAAACCACGTACGTCACCAACAACGCCAAAAGTTGTTAAAATTTTATTTATTTCAAATATGTGGAATGTTTTATTTGTACGTTCCTATTAAATATTAATTTTGGCTAAAAAATTCTAAAAAAGACAAAATTAAGCAATTTAAACATTTCTGTAAACAAAATACATACTCATAGAATTTACACATTGGGTTGAACTCCTACCGCAATATGCTTGTAACAGTTAGTACAGATTCGTATTTACAGTGATGCAGACATTTTATGGTGATACATGTATTTTTATGCAAAATTGGCTAAACATAATTTGTTATAATAGCTTAACATTTGTATGTTCTTTCTATAACATAAATAGATAAGGCTACTATGACACAAGACACGGTTTTTAACACTTCATCAGATGGGCCCAGGAATCTCAGAGTGGTCTAGAGCGCGCGCTTAACATTACCGTCTAGATTTAAGTCGTAATTGGGTAGATCCTTGTGTAAGAAAATCGGTCAATTCGCTTGCCGAAGGTCGGTACTTTTCTCCGGACACTCCAGTTTTTACTCCACCATCCCAAAAACTGACCGCCTCGCTATGAATTAACAAATCTTGACTGGATGATAAGCGCCATTTCTGAACTCCACTACATGTAAGATTGGCCCCCAATAAGACTTTGAGTAATTCCGTTCTCCATGTCATACGATTCATGCTATTAACTTTGATATTTATTAATTTAATATCAGTGTATAATTTCAGACAGAGAAAACAGTTTACTGAAAAATGAAAATTCCTTGGTGAATAAAAATATATATGTCATATTAGACGTAAAACGGAACTATCTTACTCCCTGGATTAAAATGATACAAAACAGATTGCAGATAATTATAATAATTGATTATTATATATGATATAATATCTTAACTTAGATTATACAGTCTACTGGATATTATACCATTTATCTTCTTTTCCTAATATTTTGGTTAATAACGCTGTGTTCAGTGGGTCGGTTCCCGGCCTTCGCTAAATTACTGTTTATCCCACTGTGTTTGTGCAAGCGAAATTTGCCAAAAATTTGAATAAGATGAATAAAAATAAAATAAAATAAATAAATAAATAAAACAAATAGGGCCTAAATAAATAAATAAATAAATAAATAGGGCCTAAATAAATAAATAAAAAGGGCCTAAATAAAAAAATAATAAATAAATAAATAAATAAATAAATGAATGAATGAATGAATGAATGAATGAATGAATGAATGAATGAATGAATGAACAAAATATAAATAAATAAATTCTACCACTACTACTACTACTACTACTTCTAATAATAACAATAATAATAATAATAATAGCTTTGGCATTGTTTCACTTATATGAAATCTCTGCTGTCATGTAACCCCCATAACATAATTTGTATTTGTATATACATGTACTAGTATTATTGATATATTCTCTGTATTGTATTGTGAGAAATAAACTAATTGAAATAACAAAAATATTTGACATACCGTCTACAGTTACGTGCCGTGTGATTTTGGACTAAACTAATTGTCTGATGCACTATTTATTTTAAGTCCAATTTCATGTGAATAATTTTATAAAAGGGAATTGATGTCTCCTGTGCAATTTTTAATTCGCGTGTACATACATATCAGTTTGGATGAACATATATATATTTACGTAAGTGATTATCAAATAAACATTTTTGATTTACGTTTACCAGAGAATAAATGTCGCATGGTAATTTTTGTTCATATCAGTGTCGCATGGTAATTTTTGTTCATATCAGTGTCGCATGGTAATTTTTGTTCATATCAGTGTCGCATGGTCATTTTTTCATTTCAGTGTCGTCTGGTCATTTTTTATTCATATCAGTGTCGCATGGCAATTTTTGTTCATATAAGTGTCGCATGGTAATTTTTATTCATATCAGTGCCGCATGGTTATTTTTGTTCATATCAGTGTCGCATGGTCATTTTATTCATATCAGTGTCGCCTGATCATTTTTATTCATATCAGTGTCGCCTGGTCATTTTTTATTCATATCAATCTCGCGTGATCATTTTTAGTCATATCAGTGTCGCATGGTCATTTTTATTCGTATCAGTATCGCATGAACGTTTTCGATTTACTGAACTTGGAAATCAATGTCGCATGAACAATTTTCAATTGATTCACACGTACATCGAAATCAGTGTCAAAATCGGACGATTTTAATTTTTTATTCACGTGTAAATGGGAATCAATATCGCGACATTTTAAATAAACGTGTACAATGATGTCAGTGTTGCGTTAAAGCTTCTAATTCAGCGATTTTAAAAGTAGCGCCAAAAATTTAATTTAACGCTTTAAGTAATCGAAACTGAAAGTAGGACAAGTGCGCATGCTTAGGTAGGTTTAAATTGTACATAGGCATATCCCTTGTTACATAACGGGAAGCTTTTGAACAACCCTGTATGTTCATGATTGATATAGAAAAGGTCAAAATAAACATGTATAGACCTACATTTACCTATATTTGTGTCCTTTTTAGTTATATATATAAAAGGTTTTAAGATAAAAATTGATAGACCCAAAACCAGGTGATAAAAATATCCCGGCGAACTTGGTGCTTCTGATATTACGGTTGCTAACCAACATAGTACTATGTTTCAAAACTAACTGAGAACTGTTAGAAATATACACCCTGTCTTTGTAGAATTTTATTTTAAAATTTTAAAAAGCATAATTATATTTAAATGTAATGTGTATGCGAAAGATATAGTTGCTCAAAAAAGCACATCAGTTTTGATGAAAATGGAGAATGAAAAAAACCTGGAAAATGAAGCTCAGTATGGAAAAAGTTGTATACATTGTCCGAAATACTAATGAATAATAGAAGTTGATATAAATCGTTAGATAATTCGCCTTATGAAACTAGATCATCAACGAAATATATTTTTTCTTGACGCATCAATTTTACAGAAAATTAGGTTGAAACTTTCCAGGCAACATTCAAACCATTGAGACACACTGCAGAGAAAAAACACCAAGGCACATCATAGAATTTTACACATACACATACCACCAAGGCACGTCACACAGAAAACCACAAAGATACCATTCAGGCAGAAATGCCAAGGCACGCCACATACAGAACCATGAAAGGTATGCCTCATGCAGAACCAAAGATGCATGCCTCATGCAGAACCACAAATGAGTGTCTTAAACAGAACCACCATAGCACACAAAAGATAGAACAACCATGGCACATCACAGACAAAACTCCCATGGCACACCACAGATAGAACCACCATAGCACACCACAGATAGAACCACAAAGACACGTCTTAAACAGAACCACAATGGTACACCACAGACAGAACCACAAAGACACGTCTTAAACAAAACCACCTTGTCACACCACATACAAAACCACCATAGCACACTACAGGTAGAACCACCAAGGCACGTCTTAAACAGAGCCGCCATGGCACATCACAGACAGAACCACAAAAGCGTGTCTTAGACAGAACAACCATAGCACACCAAAGATAGAACCACCATGGCACATCACAGAGAAAACTCCCATGGCAACCTACAGAAAGAAACACCATGGCACACCACAGATAGAACCACAAAGACACGTCTTAAACAAAACCACAATGGCACACCACAGACAGAACCACAAAGACACGTCTTAAACAAAACCACCTTGTCACACCACATACAAAACCACCATAGCACACTTCAGATAGAACCACCAAGGCACGTCTTAAACAGAGCCGCCATGGTACACCACAGACAAAACCACAATGACACACCACAGATTGAACTACATGTACTGAGACACGTCTTAAACAGAACCACAATGGCACACTACATACAAAACCACCTTAGCACACGACAGATAGAACACCATCTCATACTACAGATAGAACACCATCTCATACGACAGATAGAACACCATCTCATACGACAGATAAAACTTACATAGCACACATCAGATAGAACCACCAAGGTATTCTTAAACAGAACCACCTTAGCACACCAGATACAAAACCACCATAGCACCACAGAAAGAATCACCATAGCACACTACAGATAAAACCACTTTAGAACACGCCAGATGAAGTAGAGTTTCACGCCCTAGTCCAAATTATGTCACTTAATTCAAATGTATCATTTAAGTGATGGTGAAGAAAACCTTTAAAAAAAGAAGGGAAAACAACCTACCATCGGCAGGCAAACTGACCATCGGCAGGCAACCTGACCATCGGCAGGCAAATTGACAAACTTTCTCATAACAAGATATGCTCGAGTGGGACTCGAACCTAGGCAATGAGAGGCACTGTGATCCATGAGCGCGCACTTTAAACAACTCCTCCACCGATATACCCCGAAGATGTACAAAAGAGCTTACACCGATGTCGCAAAGTTCGTCAATTTACTGTTGTTCTCCGCCTTTTTACGTCTACATGAAAACAAATTGCCTCCTATGGAACACTATATAGATTTTACTAGTATCTTTGACCGAAATTGTTTCAGATAACAAAACTATGTCAGAAAACTTCTTAAAAAGAAAAATCTGAAAGTGAAACAAATCTTACTTATAAATCTGTTATTCTAATCGTTTCGGAAAACAAAACCGCGAAACTGTCTGTAACTAACAAACAAACAGAGTTATTATCTAAGAAACGAACAAGCTTAAAATAATGTCAGCGAAATTGTTTCTAAACACAAAACCACTAAATTGTTTATCAGTGTAACGGTTTCAAACAAAATCATTTCTAAAAACAAATTTGCGATTCTTTATATTTCTTTTATTATTTTTAAAAAATTATTTATTTATATTTATTTATTTACTTACTTATTATTTATTTATTTTTATTTATTTACTTACTTACTAGCTTTTTATTTATTTATTTATTTATTATTTATTTATTTATTTTTTTTAGAAATCGGAATCGTTTCTGAAAAAAAAGTTACTGCGGAACATCACTATCTATAACTTATAACAGCTACAGACCAAGTGTGAGGAACATGTATACATGTATATACGTGTTACGGATAAATGCAGATAAATTAAGGCTGGGTAAAATTTGCAACCTTAATGGAGTCGATATTACTGGGCAGATAAATACTTAGTACATGTATAAACTAAGTTAAATGTGACTTACTTGTTGTTCTGTAAGTACACTTGAACTTTCCTAACTTTAATTAAAGAAGAGTTCCACTTTCAGTCATTTAAAAGCTTGACATCTATGTTCTAGTCAAAATGAATGAATGTTTGGTTGGTTATAATGTTGTTTAACGTCGCATCACCAATTTTTCGGCTATTTGTGACAATAACAAGGTTATTTGTCTGTAAGGATTAATCTTAGATCACGTTTGTGTATGCGTGAGATAGGCGAGCGTGTATTATTGTCAACCTTGTATTGGAGCCCTCTAAACTTTTTGTTCGGTGCTAACTCACCGACTCAGTATGTCGCAGACAAGCATACCACTCCCCCAGTCTCATTATCCTTGTATCGGTTGAACCAGTCAATACTTTGTCCTCTAAATACACCAGAAGGGGGAGTAGTATCTCAAATTTTAAAGTCTTATGTATGACTCGGCACTTGTGTTCAAACCCCGACCTACTTCTCTCAATCTACCACTGAGGTACCGATGTGGTAACCAAAATAAACTGATATCGGAGCAGAAAAAAATCTCTATAAGACAAATCCAGGCTCCGACACAAAAAGTTCGGATGTAGCGAGGGACCTTAAAAAAAATTATACTGTTTCTATGTATTATAAAATGTTTTATCAATTTTTGATGACTTTTCTGCACTTTTAACATCATATGATTGCTACTTTGTGTCTGAAAACATTTTATCAAAATTTCGGATAACATATACCTGCTGGGTTACTGGTTTACCGTATGGTGAAACATATGAGGCGCCGTTTCTATATTTATTCAGTATTTTAACATATGCATAAATCGATTTTTGGATATCCATAATTCGATTTGTACATATGCAAAAATACCGACTATTTTTGCATATGTAAACTTGAAATCGAATTATGGATATCCAAAAATCGATTTATGGATATCCAAAAATCGAATTATGCATATGTAAAAATATTTGGCATTTTTGCATATGCAAAAATCGATTTATGGATATCCAAAAATAAATTTGTAAAATTTGAAAATACTGAGTTCTCCCCAATTATCAATCCCGAAGTAAATACTTTCCGGTATATTGTGAGAGTAATATTTTTCTATTGTAACAAATAAAAATCGTTAGTTTTCTTTATGGTTTATAAATGCACTTTCAAAATTAGTGAAAAAATATAAGCCTACGCATTTTTAAAAACTAAAGTGTTTATTACATTACGATTCATTACATTACCACGCGACGTAGACCTGGTCTACACGCGACGGTTCGCCCTACAAAATCCAACATGGCTGCTAGAAATAATAAAAAGGAAAGAACGAATATCAGAGGAGTATATCAAACGCATTGAGGTGTTTGGAAATTGATGATCGGCATGTTGACGACAAAGCTGTCGATATCATATCAGAAATTGAGTTAGTTGCCATGTTACAAACCGACGTAACACGAAATAGACCCGCACTAAATAGTTGGGGAGAAATCATTTTACACTCGCGATTTATGGATATGTTAAAATCGATTTTTACATGTGCAAAAATACCGACTATTTTTGCATATGCAAAAATCGATTTATGGATATCCAAAAATCGATTTATGCATATGTAAAAATGTATTTTTGCATATGCAAAAATAGCCAGCATTTTAACATATGTAAAAATGTATTTATGCATATGCAAAAATCGATTTATGGATATCCATAAATCGAATTTTACATATGCAAAATTATTTTTGGATATCTTTAAATAATTTTACATATGTTAAATTCGATTTATGGATATCCATAAATGAATTATGCATATGCTAAAATAGTGAATAAATATAGAAACGGCGCCTCATAGAAACAATGTTTATTTTTAAATTGCATGTAGTGCCCATGAACACGTCCAGATATGAGAGTTGTGACGGCACATACTTATAACAGGCGACATTAAGTACCTTCACTTACCTAACGTACATATTGTCGCACATCGGTACATATTGTCACTCAGTGTGGCGACATTCTGTAACTGTCCTCACTTTTCAGGCCTTCGGCAAATGAACGGACCAGCATTCTCTTACGATCTCCGTTTGGCCGGACTGGAACTGGGGCTGAGATCCATTTAAGCGAGCGTTTTACAAAGCTGTCGCAATTGTGGTTAAAGCTTTTAACTGATTTGCAATTCCGTAAGATGTTTTTTACAGTTTCTGTTCGAGACGCAATGACTAAAAATTAAGAATATACTTGGTCGAGAGGAAGAGAAGAGTTATCTCGCTTTAGTAGTTTAATAGGTCGAAACTTGGCAATGAGAGAGAGAGAGAGAGAGAGAGAGAGAGAGAGAGAGAGAGAGAGAGAGAGAGAGAAAGAGTTTTGTTAACTCCAATATTTTGGGGTTATTCCTTGTAAAAAACTTAAAGAATATTGAATCATTTGCGTCTTAATTTTTGAATTTTTAATTTATTTAAAACTAAAATTTTTTCCCTCATGCAAAACATTTCTTAGCCAAATTTGGATTTATATTATATTGCAACTTCAGATTTATTAATTTTAAATGCTTGGATTATCTTTTTTATCTATCATGGCAACTTCTGTGGCCCTCTAGTGTCACTGATGAGAAATGTATTTTCGAAATGTGCACATAAGGCACATTAAAATTAAACAGCCATGTTTCGAGTTTTGTTGAATATTTACTACCCCTGAGCGGATACCGGCTGCCGCTGGTGTTAAACTCCCTAATGGTATCCATAGCTCAGTTGGCAGTACTTTGTGCTGTCAGAAAATGTCACCATGTAGCAAAGTTTTCAGCCGTCTTAATTTATGAAATTTATTTAAAACTAAGATTTGTTCCCTCATGCAAAGCATTTCTTAGCTTGATTTCGATTTATGTAATTTTGGAACTTTTGAATTATTATTTTTCAAATGTTTGGATCATGTTTTGATATACCGGGTATTAACTTTTTCGGTCCCTATAGTGTCCTGACTGTGAAGAATGAATTTCATATACATATGGCCAGAAGTCCATGAAGTAATTCATGGACTTCTGATATGGCATATATCATGGTACATTAAAATTAACGTGACATGTATTTTTGTTAAATATTTACATGAATTCTATAACAAGTGATAATATTCTACTTACTTGAGTTCATAAGTTCTGACAAAAAATTACCACTCTGGATAACTATATCCTAATTCAAAATTTAATTAACTATTCTATAATAAAATTATTTATATGACTTAATACAAACCGAATTTTAACCAATTACACTTAATTTTGAATGTCACTGATTACACTAAATAGTAGTTATGAAAAAATTCCATTCTTTTTTAGATGAAAAATTGCGCAAAGAAAAAACGTAAAGAAAATGAAATTGATGTTGAATTAAAACCGACACTTGTTTCTGACAAAACTTTAAAAGGAATTCGGTTAAAATATTTATATAATTTTGAGTTATAATTATTTCTGATTTAAAAGTGAAAAATGTAAAATGTCAGATTTTTTTAAAATTGCAAATTGTAATGTTATGTCCCAGTTTCCTCAATATGACTAATCTTATCTACCTTAGAAGGTAAAATTTCCTTTTATGGAAGCAAGACAACTCTAATCGATAAATATAATAAGAAATATTGCAAGGACAAGTATTCCTATTTTGTTTATATGGAAAGATAATTTTGAAAATAGATTTAATTGAAAATATTACATATTTATTTTTTTCCTTCGTCAAAAAATAAATTTGTAATAAATTTCGACAGTTAAGGTTTATCACTTGCTTTAGAATTTAGACTAGGATTCCCACAATGCATTGAAAAAAAAACCGGAAGTAATTGTCTACCGGAATTGAAAGAATTTGAGTTATCCAAGTTGAGAAGATGGTAAGACTTTAAAATCTTACATTTTCAAACTTTTAAATGTTTAAATGATTATTGAATGGTTTCTTATTTTTTCTTTTCTCTTCTTTCAGTCGCAGTTGTCAGAAGATAGAATGGCAGGTTAGTAACAACGTTCACGAACTCATTTTGTTGACAAAATTTTTGGGTGTGCTCGGGAGAAACTGGTTTGTTCATCTATCTGGAGTACGCAGCTACACGTTTAGTATAGAAATATTTCTGTTATAAGATAAATAGTCGTTTACATTTAAAATTCTATCTGTTTTTATGTCAACTGTCACATATACTAAAGATACTCGTTTCTTTTCATTCCCCCCCCTTCATTTTGACACCTCTTTGTACGCGCCCATTCTTTAAAAAAAGGGCACATCCAAAGGATAAACGACCAAAGTGGACCTAGCAGACCCGTCATTTACACATAGAACAAAGCAAGCATATAAGTATGATATTGTTTCCTGTCTTGATCTATGAAAGCCAAATGAACTCATTATTAGATGAAATAGAATGCAAGTCTTGTAGCCAGTTTGCTTTAGTCGATTCCTCCAAAGTCCATTTTCCCTGGTCTCTAATAATTACCAGATCGACCTAAGTAATCACTTAATAGTCCCTTATTTTAAGTGATCAATTATATATATGCAAATAAAGTATATAATTCATGAACTATATAATTTAAAAATAAATTATTTCATTTTGAAGATTTTACAGCTGACTTGATAATCATGGCATCCTGAGGATTGTCAGCACTGAAAATACTGAGCTATTAAAAAAAAAGATCATTAAATTTTATCAGTTCAACATTTAAATTATTAAATCCAAATAATAATTTTTTATTTTGAATTAATTCTAGCATCCATCATTATTAAATTGGCTTGAAAAGTGTATCATTATACTTATAATACAAACTCCTTACTTACCGAACTGGTGGTGAAAATTATGAAAATGAAACAATTTATTTGCAAAATGACAAGGCCATGAAATGGTTTTAACGCTAAGTAATGCATAACTTAGCAATTATAATCAGCACAGATAGCCAGCAACAATTGAAATGTAAATGAAAATTACAATTGCACATGCTGCAAACAACTAAAATTGTAACTGACTGGTATTTTGTTTGATTTTTTTCAGAGGTTCAGGAGGTTTTTAACCTCTTTGATCAGAGAGGTGATGGAAAAATCGCAGCACATCAACTTGGTGATGTTCTCAGAGCTTTAAATCAAAATCCCACAGAACATGAAGTCAGGAAGTGTGGGTATGCAAATAATCCAGGTAAAATACTTTTATAAAAAAAAAATTAAGTGCAAAGATATATTTTACAGCTGCTACTCAAATCCGATACCAATTACTATTCCTTCTTGATCCATTTTTGTGATAAATTTCAAAATTGACAATGTAAACTTATAAAAAGATATAAAACTTGACTTGAAATTGTTCTTTAATTTTTTTATCTCCAACATTCTGTTAATTCATTTTAAATATCTCAATTGTTTAAGGATTTTTATGCTATTCTAACTTCTATTTCATAAATAAAGATAGAAGAATATTCTAAAATTTCTGCAGGCTGAAAAATCAGATATTTTTGGTGTTTGACAAGCTTATATGTTTATTTGAACAACATAGATTTTTCCATTGTCCACTGTTTATTCTTTACCTTTTACTATATGAAAAATATTGTTTGTATGTCATAGATTAGTTACAAACAGGTACATGTAAATGAGTTTTTGGGATTTACTAATGATATTTAAAAAATCTATTGTCCGTTATAATCTGGTGTTGTCCTTCAAAAGTATAGTGAGTACATGGTGAGTATACCAGTTAATTGTGATACCCCTAAAGATGTGACCCCGTGACAGCATGGGACTTAGGAGTCTGTTTGTCTGTCAAAGAAAGTTTAAAATGTATTTGTTTGTGACTACCAGTTATTGCCAGGTATAAGATAAGATGACAAATAAAAAGAACTTGAACTCCAGTCAACATTATTTAACTAACATTAAGTCTTCTGAAGCAAAGTGAAATGAAATGTCTAGTCCAAGAACTGCCGTACTGTCACACAGTAATCCATTGTTCAAAACCTTTAAGTGTGCAGTCATAACCACTTATTATTAACGAGTCTCCAATTTCTATAGTACTAATTTTATTTCTCTTTTTGTTTTATTGTTATTGTAGATTCCAGAATTGGATTTGAAACCTTCCTGCCAATTTTAGCAACAATCAGTAAAAACCGAGATATGTGTAATTTTGAAGACTTTGCAGAAGGATTTAAAATGTTTGATAAAGATCAGAACTGGATTTATAACATCAGCTGAACTACGACATGTCCTCACATCCTTAGGTAATATTTTATTATTACACTGGTAGTAATTATAATTTGTTAGGGATTAATCTAACAACGTAAAATAAATTAGGCCCTGGCATGCTTTTAGCTCAGATGAGCTATTGCTGTGGTTCACTGTGCATTGTGCTTTAGCTTTTAACATTTTAATAACAATAAATATATTGTCTATTGCATTTGCCAAAAATGAGACATATTCTCAGGTGAGTGTTAAGGCCCATGGGCCTCTTGTTTAACGAGGTTAAGTTACACAACAAGGAATAGTATATTGTAGAATGTTAACAAAAAGGTTACACACAGGCTAGTTCCAAGAACTGTGAATTTTCATTAGAGCCTGTAGGTGCCTTGTTGGCTGATTGTTTTAAAGCATATGCTTTTGTAAGATTACAGTGCCTTTAACCTCCTAGGTTCTAATCCTGTTAGGGACAGATCCTAGTGTGAACAGTTTGTCAGTTGCTAGCTGAAGTTCAGTGATTTTCACCAGACACTTCAGTTTCCTACACCAATCCAAAACTGACTGTCTTAATATAAATGAATGAATCTTGATCCAGTGCATTAAACAGCATTTCTCCACTCCAGTCAGTAGAGCTTGTTACTGTTTTCTCACTCTGGGTCATTATCAAGCTAATTAAGACACAAAAGTCTGAATGATTGTTAATAATTGTTCTTGGCACTCAGAAGAATAAAAGACTTCTAAAAATTGATATCTTGTTTCATTATAATTTGTAACTGCCCATTTCATACAATTATCCTATAGGTGGTGATATTATAGTAAGTAAAATTATCTTGTCTGAGTTGGACATGAAACTGAGTCGACTTTTTCTCATCCATTATTGACAGTTAGGATTGATATTTCTATGACAGGTGAAAGATTAGATGACGAAGAAGTAGATCAATTATTTAGTGGCCAGGAAGATCAACAAGGAAATATAAATTATGAAGGTAATTTGTCTTTAATGTCTAACCTATTTCCTGTTTGTCTAATATCTTACCTTTCCAGAGGCATGTCAGTGAACTAGGATGTTCACATTTAATGAGTAATAAAATAAGATTTTGTTTGTAATTAATAAAATATATAACTTAGTTATTATACTGATTGGTAAACAATATTAAGGCATTTAATGCATAGTGAGAAACTTTGGTTTGTAAGCTAACTCACTTATCTAGTTTTGTCTGGTTTTCAGTCATAGTTAGGAGTTTAATAAACAGTGGTATAAGTAATTGTTAATCTTATGTTGATGATTTTATTGCCCTGATATATTTCTTATTTTTTCTGTTATTTGCTTAACTGTATAAATAATAAAAACTTAATATTATTTTTTTTTTTGAATTTTCAGAATTCATCAAAATGGTAATGAATGGTTAAAGTGCAATAAAAGTGGGAAAAGATATGATCAAAAAGAACATTCATTAAGAAAGGAACTTGTCCTGGCTTTCTTTCAGTGCTTTCATTTTTATATGAAGACTTTTATCTATAGATCTAATAATCTGCATAGCACTTTCAGATATTTCAATTTGTGACATGTAATCTTGTTGTTGAAGACATTTATTAGATATTTCTGTAACATTTTATGAAATATTAAACATTTTCTAGATGCAAAAATTCTAGAATTTGAATCAGTATTATAAAAAAACGTAGAAAGAAAAAGCTGGTTTACCTTTTGACTCTGACTCACAGCGAAAAATATTTTCAGACATTTGTTTGAAGCTTGACAACTTTCTTTGGAGAATCAGTCAACTTTAATATTCAGGAAGAAAACATAGCTAAGTGTAAAATGAAAACTTTGATTAAATGTTCTGAGGTTTGATGACATCTCCTGAGGTTTGATGACATGTCCTTAGGTTTGATGACATCTCCTGAGGTTTGATGACATGTCCTTAGGTTTGATGACATCTCCTGAGGTTTGATGACATGTCCTTAGGTTTGATGACATGTCCTGAGGTTTGATGACATGTCCCGAGGGTTGAAGTATCTAGAGTGCTATGTTTTGGTAGTAGTTATAATATTTTCATTTTTATAATTTATATAAGATATAGTTTAATTGTACTCATGTATCCACAGTTACTTTGCAAAGTTACAGCAAATATACCCTGCTTTAACAAGAAGATTTATAAATCTGTTGGCTGCTGCATGTAATGTAAGATAAATTACATTTCCTCTTGTTTAAAGCAGAGTTTTACCAAATCTTCCACTATTTTATTGACTTCCGTTTCATTTTTGGAATGTAGAACCCTGTTAGAATCATGACTTAACAGTATTTCATTTTAAAATATCCATTTTGCATATCATTGGTGTGGGAAATATGTTCAGTAATTTTTGTTAAAATGTGGGGTTATTTAAGTATTTTTATGGTAAAGATGGGGAAAGAAATTCAATTGTAATGTGTTTGGTTCAAGCTGGACATTGAACAAAATTTACATGTCATGTATGTTCAGTCAAAGACCAGAGACCCCCAGGAAGCGTTTTTTTTTTTCAAGTTACTGGTCCACTAAATAAAACTAAAATGTTTCTGAAATGAAATGACCTGATAAGAAATCCTTTCATATTGGATCGCTAAGATTTTCATTTTGGCATGACAGTTATAGTCACTGGTTTTAAACTAGATATAATGACCCCTGATTGAGATTTAAATTTTCATTAATCATTTTAGTTTGTAGTTCAGATATTTATGTGATAGGATTTTTTTCGTTGAGGATATAACTATATATTTTACATCAATAATTTCTGTTGATGTTATAGGTTTGTTTAATGAACTTATTGGACCAATATGTTAATTATGATTTTGTCCAAAACACTTACATACATGTATGTATGTATACAAAATATTTGTATATAATATATATATAAAAACCAAATACATTTTATTTGCATTGTGTTGTTATTACTGTGTTTATTGAAATAAAATGATTAATGAACAAATGCACCAGATGTGACAAGAGCAGTAAATAGACATTTTAATATATTTGCTGTTCAAACAGGAAGGAACTTGTAATGAAGTGCTGTATCTTGTCTGTCTGGAAAACATATATCTGCAACTTCCTGTAAGATGAAAACATGGGGCTGTTGAGAGGTCAGTTGGTTAAGATGGCCACCTGCCCTGTAAATGACAAAATAATATTTCTCCCATAAATATTTTATTTTAAAACTTAAAAGTTGTATTAGACAGTTTTGTTTTGTTCAGCAAACCTACACTAATTTTTTTTTTTTTTAAATTAGATATTCAATTTACAATGTGTGATATAAAAATTGACAATGAAATATTCCCTGATTTGAGATGAGTGTACACTCACTTGAGTGAATGATTGAGAACCTGGCCAGGCCCTAGTTTCACAATCATTCACTCAACTGAGTGTACACTCAAGTTTGAGAGTATTCCAATGACATTTTTAAGACATTACACCTTTAAAAATGATTAATTAGTGATATATTTTAATTGTTTAGTGTAGGTTTGTTTAACAAACAAACATTCTCTCACAAAACTTAATTTTTAAAAATATTGATACCAAAAATATGAATATTTGAGTTAAGTGTATACTCAATTGAGTGAATGATTGTGGAACTGGGGCCTGATGGATAATGTGGCTGTAATATAGAATTAGACTGCCAACAACCATGAGAATGAACAAACTTTAATGATATGTCAATTTCGACCTTAATAGCTTATAACATTTGAAAAAAGTCAAGCAGCTTTTTTGCTTAGTTTAACAAACTCATATCTTCTGCACTGGCTAGTTGCAATGACATAAAAATTCTTTTGGTCCTATCATCAAGGAATTCACAAATAAGTATATTATACATTCAAGCAATTCATTGTAGGTACAGTAAAGGGCAAGTCTAGAGATAAAAAGGCACCGTGAATGATATGAAGTGCTTGCTTAGGATCACAACACTTTTCACTGCTTAAATTTTAATTCTAATCGAGCAGCCCTTTAGTCAGTTAGTTGGCAAAGATTGATGGTTCTTGGTACTCCGGTTTCCTCCACCACTCCAGAATTGACAGTCTTGATATAATTAAAAGATTTTTGACTAGGACGTTAACATCATTACCCTACTCTTATCGATAAAATCACCGCCTTTTCGCTGCCTAGGTTCGAATCCCAATGGTAACAGGTCTTAGTGTGACAAAGTTTACAATTAGGTTGCCGAAGGTACATGTAAGTGTTTTTCTTGGGCACCCTAATATCCTCCGACCCCAAAATAACTGTTTGATATAAATTATGTAATCCAAACTGGGTGCAAAATATTACTTTATTCTTAATGATAAAAGGATGTTTTTCAGCTATATCTAGCCGCCGCAATTACACGCAAGTTTTTGTATCGCCAAACCTGACGGGTTATTACCGCCAGGTCTGACACGTTATTGCAATACCATGCGAGACTTTTTACCATGTCTTACACTAATATTTAACCAAAATTTTTCAAAGTTTTTCATTTTCTTGCTTAGATTATTTCTTAACTTAATTTACATAAATAATAAAGTTTGACATTTTTATTTACTAATGGTAATTTTGAAGTGAACAAATTCCTGCAGCTTTGTGGGATCTTCAAAATTTCGAAAATCCTCAGAACTCGCAATCATTGATTTCTTTTCATTTCCCCAATGCTATTTTTTCCGAAATAAAATCGGAGCTTATTCTCAAGTTAGGTTCAGACCTTAATAGAACGAATACATTGTCTTCAATTTTCTGTGCAAATATAATATCGGTGATCAAACTGGAACAAAAAGACTTTTTCAACTGTCATAGTCCAAGGAAAACTAAACAGTGAATTGATACTGCAAGTTATTTAATTAATGCAAGAAGAGTTCTCTCTCTTTGTTCAAGGAAGGAGGTGCTCAAACTTAATGCAGCAACACATATTTTAATCTGAATTCAACATCGCAACGCTATAACGACTGTTCACGATGAAACTACTTATTTAAATAGACAATTCTTTTTATTTTTTATTGTGTTTTAAAAAATTAAACCTACGTGAAAAGGTTTGCTCATGATTGTCCCAATCCTAAAAGCATGTATCTTGATGTGTGTATGCTTACTACAGGGGCTTGTCGCGTTTTTAAATAGCTCACCTGAGCTGAAAGCTCAGATGAGCTATTGCGATGGTTTACCGTCCATCTTGCTTCCGGCGTCGTGCGTTAACTTTTTACATTTTAATCTTCTCCTCCAAAACCACTGGGCCAAATTTAATGAAACTTGGTTACCATCATGCCTGGGTGAAGCCCTTTCAGATTTGCACAAATGAAGGAGTTATGTCCCCTTGGGGCCCCACAAGGGGGGAAATAGTGAAAAACTTTAACAATCTTCTTCTCTAAATCAACAAGAGATATACCTTAGTTATTTCATATATAACATCCTTAGGTCATCTATTTTCAGATTTGCCCAAATGGTAGCCATGGGGCTCAAAATGGGGAAATTGTAGGGCACTGAGTGGGGAAATTGCTAAAAACTATATACCCCGGTATTTGTCACTATATCTTGAAAACTATCAACTTTTTGTATAGGCATGTATATTTGAATATTGCAGGTATTGACATGACAATCACTTTGATATATGGTTCAAGGTCATATATTGAAAGATCAAGGTCACACCTGCAAAAGAAGACTTAAATTGCTAATTATATTAAAAACTAATAACTTTTTGTATAGGCATGTATATTAGAATATTGTAGGTATTGACATGATGATCATTTTGATATATGGTTCAAGGTCATATGTTTAAAGGTCAAGGTCACAGCTGCAAAAATAGTCTTAAATTGCTAATTATTTTGAAAACTAATAACTTTTTGTATAGGAATGTATATTAGATTATTGTAGGTATTGCGACAACGATCATTTTGATACATGGTTCAAGGTCATGTGTTGAAAGGTCAAAGTCACAGCTGCAAAAAAAAGACTTAAATTGCTAATTATCTTGAAAACTATTAACTTTTTGTATAGGCATGTTTATTAAAATATTGTAGATATCTACATGACAATCATTTTGATATAATGTTCAAGGTCATATGTTTAAAGTTCAAGGTCACAGCTGCAAAAAAGATTGAAATTGCTAATTATCTTAAAAACTATTAACAATTTGTATAAGCATGTATATTAGAATATTGTAGGTATTGACATGATGATCATTTTGATGTATGGTTCAAGGTCATATGTTGAAAGGTCAAAGTCACAGCTGCAACAAAAGACTTAAATTGCTAATTATCTTAAAAACTATTAACTTTTTGTATAGGCATGTTTATTAGAATATTGTAGATATCTACATGACAATCATTTTGATATATGGTACAAGGTCATATGTTTAAAGTTCAAGGTCAAAAAAACTATTAACATTGTGTATAGGCATGTATATGAGAATATTGTAGGTATTGACATGACGATCATTTTGATATATGGTTCAAGGTCATATGTTGAAAGGTCAAGGTCACAGCTGCAAAAAAAAAACTTAAATTGCTAACAATCTTGAAAACTATTAACTTTTTGTATAGGCATGTATAATAGAATATTGTAGGTATTGCAACAACGATCATTATGATATATAGTACAAGGTCATATGCTAAAAAGTCAAGGTCACAGCTGCAAAAAAAAAGGATTAAATTGCTAATTATCTTGAAAACCATTATTTTTTGTTTAGGCATGTATATTAGAATATTGTAGGTATTGACATGACGATCATTTTGATATATGGTTCAAGGTCATATGTTTAAAGGTCAAGGTCACAGCTGCAAAAGAAGACTTAAATTGCTAATTATCTTGAAAGCTATTCATTTTTTGTATAGGCATGTATATTAGAATATTGTAGGTATTGCGACAGTGATCATTATGATATACGGTACAAGGTCATATGTTGAAAGGTCAAGGTTACAGCTGCAAAAGAAGACTTAAATTGCTAATTATCTTGAAAACTTATAATTTTTTTATAGGCATGTGTATTAGAATATTGTAGGTATTACGACAACGATCATTTTGAAATATGGTTCAAGGTTATATGTTCAAAGGTTAAGGTCATATCAACATAGGAATACTAAGATTATTAATTATCTTGAAAGCTATTAATTTCATGCATGGGCATGTATATAAGAATATTATAGGTATTGACATGACAATCATATGGTTCAAGGTCATATATGTTAAAAGGTCAAGGACATAGCTGCATAAGTATACTGAAATTGATTTATGATTTGGAAATTATTCATTGCACTACAGTAACTTCATGCATATTATATAAGCTACTTATGAATGAAATGTGAGTGGATATATTTCTGATTAAGGTTTGTGGGAGTTCTTAACTTGAGAAAACTTTTAAAGTTTCTGTACGTAATATATTGTCTATTGCACTTTGCAAACACTATTTGAACATATCTTCAGGTAAGCGTTAAGGCCCATGGGCCTCTTGTTAAATCTTTCTTTGAAAAAAGACATGCCCTAGGGTATTAAAAAGATAACAGGTTTCATATATTTTATAAAATTTCTGGTAACATCACAAATATTTCACCAATTGGCACAAATTTGTCTTTTTTTAAAGTTTAAAATGTTTTCTTCACGATATAGATCTACTTATTTTTTTTCCTTCCTATATTGTTATCAATCCAAAATGAATGGACAACAACCCCAATTTTTGCGACGGAGCCAAATTCTATACTCAAAATGTTGGACACAATTTTCCATATAAATCACATGCATGTAAGCGGTAGCGGTCGTGCTCTAAATAGAGCTTAGTCATAAATCCAGAATCAATGCGAAACTATCGACACTAACTACCCCTACGAACACTGCTTCCTTACAAACTTAGTCAAAATTCGGCTATGATGCTTATTGTGATATTAACTTGTTAAACGCCATGTTTTGGTTTTTCTTAAATTTTGTAAGTAAAAATTTTTCATTTTATTCACTGTTTTTTATCATTCGTGATCACTAATGTTTTTATCATGCTTGTTTTGTTTTTATATTTCGTTCGTTTTTTTTGCCGCTTATTCTATTTATTTTCAGCTGCAATTTTTATAGCTCATTGAATTTTGTACTGGTTTTAAAAAACGCACCATTTTCGCAAAAAGGAGTCAGTACCAACGCTGTCAACGCTGTAAAGGTCCTTTAAAGTTGGATCTAGACGTTATAAGCACTCGCCATACGCCTAGACACAAATATATACATGTCATAAAACGTCTAATAATGAGAATACTTGTACCACTGTACCGGACCCCTTTTCAAAAAGATGAAATCATCTTGGTTTTGAAGATTAACGTTATTTTTTTGGGGGACAATTTTTGGAAATATTGAAACTTTCATTGTTTTTTTTATCGATAAGATGGCTTCCGGTACTTAAAACAAAATGTAAAAGTTACAAAATATATTTCCGGTATAGCTGTTGATCTAAAGTATTGGACGATCTGTCTTTAGGTGCAGATACATATTTTTACATTTTTTTTTATCGAAATGCTCTCCAAAATTATATATATGAGAATGCGCTCGCTAGAAGTCAAAAGCTGTTCCGGTGCTTATCTCGCTCTTTCAGAATTAGTACTTAAGATACTGCATTCTGAATATCAAAAAATTATAAATGCAGCCATTTTTATATAACAAAGCAACAACACAAAAATAATAAATAAATAAATAAATAAGTAAATAAATAAATAAGTAAGTAGTAAATAAAAAAAATTAAATTAAAAAAAATGATAATAAGAGAAAAAAATTGATACTGTGAGCGAGATTTGGTTTTTCCGTTATTCGTGACTTGCGGTGCACACTGTTTAAAACGTATGACACAGAACTTGTTACGAAGCTGAGTTTTGATCACATTTTTAAGGGACGTAATCGCTATATTTAGGACACGGTAACAGAGTTATTTCCCTGCTTTGATATCTTGGATACATGACGTCATAATAACAACTGTCTAAAAGACAAGCAAAGAGGTAAGATGGATTTTCTTTTCAGAATCTTAAAATAATGTTTTTTTTATATCTTAGTTTCGAGCACCCAATTTGGACGTTAAATATGATCAATTTCGATCATTTAAGGTTTGAAACAAATATTTATATTACAAATCTAACTAATTTTAAAAAGAAAACAAGTCATTTCCAACAAAAGCACGGTTTCTGGGAGAGAGAAAGTAGGGGAAAATTAGGAAGTAAAGTATACATATATTATCACCGACACCGTCTGGATTCGTTATTTAAGAAAGATCCCCTGTTGTCAGTTGGTTTTTAAGACCTTCTTGTGACTTACAGAACATCTAGATGTGTAGTTTTGAATTATATTCGAATGAAAAACATTAATTTTTTGTGGTTTTCTGTGTACTCTTATCCGATTCAATGGAGGGGGTTACGGGGTTGCACCCCCTTTGAAAAAGAGATAAAAAGTGGCAAAAAGATCCGCAGAATTATTAAAAATTCAAATTTCGCCCCTTGGACACCTAATAGGGCTCTGTGCTCGACCCGCTAAGGGCTCTAGCGGTCCCAAAACCTTTCGCCGCTGGAAGCTTGAGTCTTCGGAGCCTGCAATATCTCATGATAAAATTCTCACGCCCATTCATCAAATTCTGGATCCACCCCTGGAACTCCGGGTTCTTAAACCATTCCAGAACTGAACATAAACTTGAGTTAGTGTTAAATACCAAATTCGCTCTCGATGTTTAGCCCCAACAGGTGCAATTTTGTCTTAGTACTATTACACATTGTCAATATTTAAGAAAAAGGAAATGAGCAATTTCTATATTTTTAGTCATCCTTATTTACGAAAAGCCCAATTTCATCGCGCTATATAAATTATTTCATCTGAGCATTACACGCCAAAATAAAACAAATTTTTGGTTAAGAGGTTTTGTACATATTTATCTCAATTTTTCTTGAAATCCACAAATTTTCTTTATTGAAGCAATTAACGATTATATGCCTTAGATGTAAAAATCCCCCCAACCTTTGCAAAACTATTATTTCAGCAATTATATATTCAAAATTTTTCATCTATACCCTCCTTGCTTGATCCGTCTTTCTTCCTCATATATTATTTAGGTAAACCATACTGTTTCGTCTCAATTGTCTTCTCATGTTCTTCAATCCATACCATAATTCTTGTATATAAAGAGGACCTAATGCCCTATATCAGATTAACTGGATATATAATTTGGCTGCTTTACATGTTGGAATTCAAACTATTTTTTAACAGTATTTTTATCTCAGTATTTCAACCACAACACATAATAAGACAATATTAACCATTTCCAATGCCGGTCCGAGGTAGAAAGTGTGAAATTAGTGACATCAATTTCAATATGTATTATTATGTCATGTGCAGAATTTTGAATTACCAAAAGAAATATTCAAAATTTTGCACTAATTGCAAATTGTCATGTGCAGAATGTTGAATATTTCTATTTTTTAATCATTGAAAATTCTGTACATGACAATTGTATTAATTACTTATACATAAAGTGACAAGTTTGTAATTCTACTACAACTTCCGTGTTTTATTTTATTTGTAGGTTATCAAGTTATGGCAGAATTTGATCTTGAAATTGAAGATATTAACCCGATTTTGGATTTGGTATGTTTTGAGAATATTAAAGCTAGCTATCAAATTGACCGCCCACTCTCGCTTATCTACAACCTTGGAAAAGAATTTAAACCATCAAAGCGAGATGATTGGGTAGGGATATTCCGCGAAGGATGGAACTCCGTGGACGATTACGTGGCATACCGATGGGCACCAACCAAACGCTTTAGCAAAAAAGAACCAAACCGCCGAACCGTCTTGTTTTCAGAATACCAGCTGAAAGTGAGTCCATCTACATGTAAAAATATGAAACTCTGAGAATACAGAAATAATTCTTTTTTGTCATATAGCCTAGTCAGTGTCACAAAATCGGTAGTTTTAAAATCAGTGATTTCATTTTTTATTTTTCTTTTCTTGTTTTGTCAATTTGCAGTTGCTGTATTCATGTTCTTAATTCCATTGTCTATAGCCAAGCAATCAGCAACAAAAGAAAAAGTTTCTACTACATGTTTATAACAATAATAATAATAATAATAATAATAATAATAATAATAATAATAATAAAAGGCTTCCAAAGATAAATTAAGTTAAAAAAATACAATTTTTGAAATACTTAAACAAGTAATAAAATCTATTTTGTTCTACATTTGCCAAAATAACAGAATATTCATACATTCTTTTTACCTTTACATTTTATTCCACCAAATTTTTCACTAAGTATCCATAGCCTAGTAATTTCGAATTTAAAAAATCGGCGATCGATTTTGAAAATTATTTTTTTAATGTTTCAATTTTAAAAAATAGGTATCTCATATTCTTGAAAATATTTTTTTTTAGCTTTGAAATTGTCTAAACATATTTTTTAATTTAGATTTAAAATATAGTAAGGGTCCCAGTTTGTTTATTGATATAATAATTTGCCCGCTAATGACTTCTTGATAAAAAGAAAATGAAAACTAGTTATAACAACTGATTTATCAATACATAATGTTTTCATATTATATCAAATACTTAATGAAGCAAATATTTTTGTTACAGGATCGTGTCAATGATGAAGATTCCTACCAATTTCTTTACGTTACTGAATGTGGAAATGTCGTCGGCGTGAGTGACTCTTTCAGATTTAAAAACAACGATTGGATAACACTTCAAAAAGAATTTCCTGTTCGAAATTCTTCGTCAATTTCATTCGAGGAAGTTTTCGCCGATTTTTCGGAGGCTAACGATTCTCGGTTTCCGGGGTACGATTTTGATCTTTGCTTTGATACTCTGGAGCAGTTTGGAATGGCGTCATCGATCAAGTCGGAACAGCTGGATGTGTCAAAAGAAAATTGGACATCTGTGTATTCTGAGGTCAACAGAAAACGCAGTAAGTGTATAAAATATGAAGTACTTTATGTACTTTAAACATACAATTTACCCGATTATTACTACGGTACAATCCTAGGCCTGTTCGAGCAGATCCTTTTAAAATTGCGCAAAATGTTTTCATTTCGCTTTCTAAAAGTCGGTGGATATCCTCCGTATGCTCAAGTTTACGCCATTAACTCAGAACTAATGAATTCGATATACAATGTAAATGGAAAAATCTTAACCATGGCGTAAAACGCCATAACCAAGCTAGCTTTTGCGTTGCTACGGGTTTTCTTGACCAAACACGACTTTTAAGTTTCCTTTTACTATCGGTAAAAGTAATCAAAATAACACAACCATTTTTAGACCTAAAAGATGTGGATGAGTCACCAGAAGTAAGAAAGAGAGGGAAACCCAAACAAAAGGTTCTAACAATTGTCAGGGATACTGATAGCCTCAATGTGGATTTCCCAGCCAAACCATGGTCCTGAAAAACTTCGAATAGTCCAACATGTTGTCCATCCTATTGTCCAGGAATATATCAGCAACAAGGAGAGAGCCGTCCTTCCATTCACACAGTCGCTACATCCTGTGTACGATGTCACACAAACAGAAAAGGTAGGTCTATCCTTGTATACCTATACGTGAAAGACTGAAACGTAAAAATGCCGGCAATAAATTGCTTTGAAGACCAGAAATACACAGCTTAACATTAAGTTAAAAATTTTAAAATTTACAGGATGTTTATTTCGTTGGTCATTATTAAATCTTTAACAAATTGACAATCTTAGCTATGCAAGATAAGGAGATATGTTGGGTTATAGATGTGGGTGCAAGACTTTTTAGGAACATTGTAGTGTAAATGTTCCTTGTTATTCAGATATGATGATATAAATTGTTGTTATGATCAGTTTTACTGTTGATTCATGATGTGCCATTTGTCCAAGAAAGTAGAATTAAACACGAGCAAAAAGTATTCTTTTATAATGTATTTTCAATAAAATACTGACGCTACAGAGTATATTATTGGCTGTTTTGTTTATCGTTTGGTCGTTATTAATAGAAAACACGAGTAGACCAAAAGCAATTTTAATAAAACTGTAACAATTTTTTTCTGGTTATTAATTATTTGGAAAATTTTCGTCAATATTTGTATCTACAACATTCATCCAGACTCAAAATACTTCAAAAAGTTAGATGTATTAAAAAAAAAAGTTTTTTTTTCCAACGAGTGACTTTTTTCTAGTTACTACTTCGAAAACCTGTATACATGTACCTCCAATATCTATTAAGATTTGGATCTGAATCAGTTATATCTATAAATAATTATAATGCATAATGTATTGTCAAAATTGTGCCTTGTTGATTAGTCTTAGTGCCACTATCATTGCAATTTAGGTATTGCCTTACAGTCGCCTACCGATGTAAATTTTAGATCACTATCTTAATTTTACTCTATTTGTAAAAAACTAGGCAAGCAAAGAGGCATCATTGGCGATGGCAAACATAGAGCCACTGAAATTGGAGTTTCAAATGCGGTTACCATTACTTCCGGGACCGCAAAGCATTCTGGGTGGAATGAGAGCTAACTCCAAATCCTGTAATACATGTGCCTTTGGTTTTGATCTATTGTCTGAGTATATTAAACTGGATAGAATTACCTCAGACAAAATGGAGGCTATGGGTAAAGAAATAAAGGAGCTCAAAGCAACTATCAAGGTACTGTTTATAACATGTTATTTTGTTGTAATTTTACATAACTTTATGTATTTTAAATTGTTCTGTCGATCCATACCTGATTAAAATGAAAAAAATTGTTTTATTTCTAAAATTTTTTGTATGCTTTTAATCAAAATAAAATTAAGCATGTATTCGTTTTTTTTTGAATAAGTTTGTAATAATTAATTTTTCAATTTTGATTTTCTTAAACAATAAAACTTAACTTAATTGCTTTATTTATAAGCTTTCTGTTGAATCTTTCTGTCTTAGCATCGGGGAAAATCCGTTATCTCAGTTTGCTTTGAAAAAAACCCGGAAAAACCGATTCATTTTACTTTATGTTTACTGTTCTTGTTTCGTGTCTAAATTATTAGGACAATGCAGTGAAAAATCTGATGACATCATTTACTAAAATCAGTGGCTCAGATGCCAAGAAAGGTCAGTGTGAGGAATTGAAGAACCAAAACAAGAAGCTGAAGTCCACCGTTGCTAAGTTACAAAAACAAGTAAAGTTACTTGAGCAAGAAAAGAAAGAGCAAGAGAAAGCATCAAAAGAAAAGGTAAGACTCCATATTGAATTTGATTTCAGATTTTGCTCATAGATGTCGCTATATTCTTTGGTTCTCGAAGAGACATTACTAGAATATTTGTTATTGATTTTGGGTTCTCTATCGAAGTGTATGTTTTTTATGTTACTGCCTGAAACTTCTTGCTGTTGGTGTTTGACAAATAATAAAGTATTACTAATTTTGAAAAAAAAAATGTTTTGTATACATTCCCAGATTAAGAAGGAGGGATCCGACAACAAACATCTATACAACCAAGAAGAATGTACAAAGGATGCCATTTTGATTTTATCCAAACAAGGTTACAAAGCTGTTCTAGATTCAGATGGTAAGTCTGTTATAAAAAGTTAAAACGTTGTTTGATTCTTATATTAAAGTTTTGAAATCGGACAAATGCCAGTGTGAGATATTGTCATATAGTTTGCCAAATGTTTCGTGTTTTCTCCAACATGGAAGAGCTAGTTGACTCGATATAAGTGAGATAGTCTTTAATGGGGGCAAAAATTCTATTTATTCACTCAACTTCTATAATTATAAGTTAAACAATCTTAAATAATGCTGGGTACTTCAAAACTAGAATTTAATGATTTTAAGCCTACCACTATCTGTTTCAATGAAACATGGAGACTTGAAGTTTGCATAACAGTGGATCTTCTACAAAACAATAGCCTTTGAAGTTTGCATAACAGTGGGTCTTCTACAAAACAATAGCCTTTGAAGTTTGCATAACAGTGGGTCTTCTACAAAACAATAGCCTTTGAAGTTTGCATAACAGTGGGTCTTCTACAAAACAATAGCCTTTGAAGTTTGCATAACAGTAGATCTTCTACATAACAATTGCCTTTGAAATTTGCATAACAGTAGATCTTTTACAAAACAATAGCCTTTGAAGTTTGCATAACAGTAGATCTTCTACAAAACAATAGCCTTTGAAGTTTGCACAACTGTAGATGTCATAAAGTACACATCATAACATGAAACAGACTATTCCGTAAACGGAGAAACCATAACAATGGATCCTAATTATTCATTTCATTTTTATTCTTAACTCATCAGTTATTGATTTCATGACAGTTTTTTGTAACTTTTAAATAAGTGCAACATGTAAAACGAACATTAATGAATGGAATCTTCATCTCCTTAAATAACTTCAACTTCTCTTGATATGCAGGAAACCGTGTAGAACTAGATGAACTCGACACCGCTAGATCTAGTTCCTCTTCTGCCGATGACGATTGATGATGGATTGTGGCATATCAAAAGCCCAAGACGTATTGGTAAGAACATATTGCTTGCGGTTTATTGAATTATGTTATACTTCACGAAAGCAATTTTTAATCTATTCGTTACGAGATAATTTTTTTTAATAAATCTAAAGCATTAATATTAACACGGGTTTGTGTGGTTCCATAATGTGCAAGTGTTCCAATCTGCATTGCACTAGTGGTGAAATATAGAGACCTTTGAAATGGTAGTATACTAAACCACATTGTCGTAAAGTAAGCATTACAAACCACTGGGTCCATTATACTGGTACCAATCCAATTCGTTGGGACATACAACTAAGAACATTTCAGACCATTTAGTTTTCATTATATACATAACAAATACACAAAAATATATTTGATTTTATGATTTTTTTTGAAAACATTGTGCTGATGCCATAAAAAAGAACTGTACACATGTAAACTAAACATATCGGTAAGAATTAGGTTTAATATGCATTGTCTACTCATATAGGAATGGTTTAATATTGGAATTCATGTAACTTAGTTTTCCGGTAAAGGATATTTTTCTGCACAAAGTGCAGATTAAGGTTCCCGTCTTATAAAATTTTAGAGAGAAATATTCCATATCTTTTTTATTAACATAAATTTCAGAACGTCTACGTATATCATTGCCAAACAAGATATGATGTTGGAGAACGCCAATTTCGCCATGGCCACGCAACGAACTATCCTTAAGAAGAAAACCAAAATGGTGAAGTCTTTACGAAAAGATTCCGTTGTAAGTAAAAACAAAAAATAAATTGTTAGATTTTAAAAACAAATGCATATTTGTAAAATTTAAAAACATACTGCGATAAAAGTCATATAAGTATATAAAAAGCAATACAATGGTAATTAAAATAACATGGTAATTTGGATCAACGCTTGATATATGAACAAATAGTACCTTTGTTAGGATCTAATTATCTACTCAATTTCACAGTAAAGTATATTACCTAATAGTCTGACGCATGTGCTGATGATCACAGCGCTCCTGAACGAATCTTCTAGGAGTGTGAGAAATGTATTTCGCTTTTTCGTAGATAACATCCAAAAGAACTTCAGAATCGCATAATTAAAAAAATACAAAATTTTCTTTCATCACGTTACAAAATATCTATGTTTGTAAAACAGAAAATGAAAATCATTATTTATCTGTACATTCTAAATTTGAAATTATATGTAGGGATAACATATACTCCAGTATTAAAATCTTGGAATTAAGATTAGGCGATTCGACATTTTATGAAGGATAATCTATTGTTTATATTTTTTTTCAGGCCTTGGAATCTAGAAATAAAGAGCTTACCAGGCGTCTGTGTGATATGACATTCAGGGTCAAAGATATCCTTCGTGGCAGAGCAAAGGAATTGACCAATGAATGGAGGTTGTTAGCACGTAAGATAAGAGTAAGTTAAACATGTATACAACATCAAGCTAATACTCTTAACCAGGGGCCATAATGCTTTCAAAAGCAGCATAAATCAAGCGTTGTTTTAAAAAAATTTTCAATGAAATTTCAATATAAGGAGATGAAAGCACCATTTTATGCATTTATCAACACCATTCTGTTTTTGACCCTCTTCAAATAAAAGCTGATATTTCAGGTTCTTCTGAACCAGCTGCTACAAAATCACTTGATGATCAACGATACTGGCGTCTTGTTTAGGTATTTCATGGTTATCTAGAAAGTACTTTAATATATTTTTTAATTATTGCAGTATATTTACACCTATATGAAACAATAAATTGTAAGGAACTAATTGGAAATCGTACTTAATTTCTTTGCATGCCTTGCAAATTTAAACCATGTAACTAGATTTGCGTTGGTTTTGATATGCCTCGCAAATTTAAACCGTGCGACTTGTATAAGATCCAGATTTGCGTCGGTTTTGATATATCTTGCAAATTTAAACCATGCGACTTGTATAAAATACAAATTTGCGTCGGTTTTGATTTAAATTTGATTTATTATTTGGTTTTACAGGAAGAACCATACCTGGAACCTGCGGAAAATCCAAACGGAACAGCTCAAGCTGCTATGAAAAATCAGAACAAACCCGAGCCTAAAAATGTTAAACTTGTTACACGAGGAACACAACTTCATTCCAGGAACCTGGACTGGAAATATACCAAGTCATCGCTTACTAAAACTTGTCCACAATGCTTTGTCACTTTCACTCCAGATGTTGATCCACGTGTCTATGAGGAACACATGGCGTTCCACGAACGTTATCCAAAGAAATACAATTAGTTTCAATTATCCACGGGAATCGTTAAGAACTTTTAATTGGAATATGGAAATATGACCAAGTTGTTTTTCAGTATATGTTTTTGTTAACAACTGTCTCTATATACTTTACAATCATTTATATCTACTCATCACATAGGAACAGATTTTAACGGTTTTTTTTTTTTGGTTTTTTGTTGCATTAAAAATTTGTTGTTAGATGTTGATGTTATTTTATTTCCCATTTTGTCAGTGTTTTCTCACTAGAAGGCGCCTGTGCAGTTTATGGTATTCTTATGACAGTTATTATTTTCTAAAAAATATGACTGGATATAATTTACTTTGAAATAACCACAATTATACTGAGAAAACAACAAACTGAGAGGAAAAACCCTATTTAAAAAAAAATAAAAAATAAAAACTCCGAACTCCATAGCTACCAGACATTCTGATTTTCAGAAATGTTTTTAATGTGTTGGTTTCAAGTACATTTATTGGGCCTTGACTAAGTTCGCCAATCTTATCTTGATTTAAAATACCAATAGATGATGTAAGTGATTTTAGATAAAACACATACAGGACCTATAGAGTTTAATCATTAGGCAAGTGTCTCTTGTATATTATAACGAAGAGCAAGTAATTTTTAGCGGTTATCTTAATAACCACACAATTTTCACTCCATAATTTTAAACCTAACTTGGCATTATTTAGTCAGAGAAAGGTTGTCGGTTTGCTTGGCAAAGGCCAGTTGTTTTCTTGTCGCACACATGTTTCCCTACCATTCCAGAGCTGACCGTTTAGGTATAAATGATAAAATCTTTAATGAGACGTAAAGGACTATTTGTCAATCTCGAGCGTTAGGAATAAGACCAACGGTAAAAAAAAAAACCAAATACATCTTCTATCATCATTATTTTTATTTTATTTGCATATACAAATGTACAAAATCTCAAACTGGTAAATACCCCTTGACCGTCTTTGATTTCCTGCAAATAGCATTAAAAACAGACTTTACATTTTAGCAAAAAAAAAAAATCTTTAAAGTTGCATTTTTAAAACAATTTTATGTCATCTTGCTTAAGCTCATGCCAGAGTAAAATTTAGTTTTACATAACTGAAATAACTGATATTTATTTGAAAATCAAGTGAAAACGAGTGTTCACAATTAAATTTGCTCGATTGCATTTTTTAATTAAAATTAACAAATTTACATCAAGAAAACTGGTATATTATGTCGTCTCTGATACCTCCCGCCCCGCCCCCCCCACCCCCCCCCAAAAAAAAAAAAAAAAAAAAAAAAAAAAAAAAAATCAGGTTTGGTTATAAATCTCTAAGTGATATACAGATTTAGTGGTCATAAAATCGCTGTATTTTCTTAGCTAAAAAATAATTAAGAAAAATTACTTAGATCATTTTTTAATCCTTACTATGACATTGAAAATACACTACTGTTTCAGAAAGCAAGACCATCTTAACTTTTCCCTTTCTAGTACAATAAATAAAAATATTCGAAACTAAATACATGATGTAACTTCATCGTTTTAAAATTAAAAAACAACCAAGCTTACATTCAAAGTATAAAGCTATTTTCTTTGGAATGTCAATAAAGACTTTAAATGGATGTTTAAGAATTCACACTTTTTAAAAAAATATATTGAAAATATAAACTTATACTTACAATGATTATGAGCCTCTGAGAAATTTAACAACTCTGAAATGAGAAATACAATCTTGGTAATTTGAGACCATTTTTTTTTGTGTTTTCAAAAGAGATGACGTAATGATTCACTTTATAGGTATATCAAAAAAAATATTGTAAGTCTTTTTAACACGATCAATATTTACAGTTCCATTCAGTTTAACATTTTACATGTTTTTGTTGAATATATTAAGTACTAAAAGAGTCCTTAAAAAACGAAAAAGAATCCTTTAAGTTGTAAGTGCTTTAAAGAGACTTTTGAAAACCTTTAAGGACCATTAAAGAAGAAATTTGGTCTAAGGTTTCAAGATTGTTTTAAAGATCTGATTGACCTTAAAAACTACATTAACGATCAGGCCTGGAAAGATAAATATATTGTACTTACATTCCAAAAATACAAGAAATTGACGATACGGCGCCAAACAGGGCACCACAAATCATAAACAACCTGGAGTCATCAGCTTTTTGTTCCTGAGTTCTTTTTGCGGGTTTTATTTCCACGCTATCTTGTCTTTTTCCTATTTTAGATATGACTGCTTGTATGTTGGCTTCTTCTTTCTTCTTTTCTTCCAGTTTTCGTTTCTTCTCAACTATAGTTGGAAGTTCAAACTTTTTCTTGTCTTTGACTACTGTTATTGAAAAGAATTTTAAAAAAATTGTAATGCATTTTATAAATGAGCATAAAGTGAATATTATTTGAAAATGTTTCATGACAATGTCTTTAAGGGCGCGAGAAATTATAAGATTTTATTGTGACAGACTAGATGAACATCATCAATAAAACTAGAGTTATTTTGTTTACATTATTAACTTAAGAACTAGTCGTACAATCATTTATTTGTAGAACTTTCTTATACAGTGATACAAGCTGTAATCATGACTGGTGATGTCATCTGCAGTCTCTCTCTCTCTCTCTCTATATATATATATACCATAATCCGCGGACTCAATATTGTCAATTATTGTCTCATTATTTACAATCTTAATATGTTAACTTTTTTGTTTGTTGTTTATAATTACTTTCGTTTATTGTAGTTACTAGTAAATCTGTCTTTTGACGAGCAGACCTTCTATCTACGTTTTTTTTTGTAGTGCAATTGATTGCATGTAGTTCTTGGTATATCTACATATTTAGGTGCAGGTTTTGTTATCGGAACACAAGTGTAGTTTTTTTTCGTTTTGTTATGTTTGTTTGTTTTTTGTTTTGTTTTTTTTGTTTTTGGTAAAAAGTTTAGGTATCTTTTTATCATATATCATTTTGTTTTTGGTTTTTTTTGTGTAAAAGTTAAGTATCTCTTTATCATATTCATCATGTTAATGTGCCTTTTTGTCTCAAAAGAATACAGAATTGTTCAATTTTCGTAAGGATACATACATGTATACATAGTCATATATCCTTTAAGAGATATCGGGTCCATTAAGTTCGTCTCACCCTCCACGTGACACTCAAACTTTTGGTTAAACAACAACTCCTCAGCAATCTCTATCTTAATCCATTTTTGATCTAAAATCCATAAAAACAGATTATAATAATGCTAACAATATAATGGTGTAACCAGCGTGTTACATAGTGCCAAACCACTTCTGTCTCAACCTCCACACATAACAACATAAATAAGAATTTTTTGCCATATTCCATCTCTATATATAATGCATGATTAGGTTAAACTTTTGATGATCAGAACCTTTACAAAGCAACTACGCCGCTAACATGCCTCGCTAACACTACACTGTGCTTGAGACAGAGGCTGTTTGGTTGTAATGACGTTTAACATCGCATCATCATTTTAAGCTATTTCGGAGAAAAGCAAGTTTATTAATCTCAAAAGGATTAATTTAAGAACACAAGGTCGTGTGTGTGTAAGACATGTGTTTTTAAGGTTTGCCGTGTACTCGGGCGACTTTTTGCTGGCTTACCGAGATCGTTTGCCACAGAAGAAGCATGCAACTACCCGAGTCACATAATCCTGGCACCGGATGAACATGTTGAGACAGTGGTGAACCACATCAATGAATAATAACATTTGGCATTATAAATAGCTTACAGAGACCACGGTTTAAGTCATGGTGAACTGAAGCGAAACTTAATGAGTATAAGGTACAAACCAGAATTATCTGATGAGTAAACTTTCATTCGTTGATACACGGCGTTTCGTAACCATGGAGATCCATTTCGATTAACATCAAGAACATCCTCCTGCCAATTAGCGATTCTTTCTAAAGTAGTACCCATCACACGAGAAAACCTGATAAAGAGAACCCTATAAATACGCCGATTTTCTGGCACACCACACGTCATTATCATAACCTTCTTCCCATAACTCAAAACTTTTTCTTCAGCTTTAACCTCAACTCGACCTCCTACATCTGAAATAACGAATAATCATCATTATTATCACTTCCAAGTGTAAAATTTGAATTTTACCAAAAGAAGACATATTCAAAATTCTGCACAAGACATCATTAGCTTCGAATTTGTATTTCATCATCATCATCATCATGATTCGTAACCGTTTAACAAAAACGAGATTCAATATTTTTTTTAAAAACTTTCCCCCCAAACATTTTACTTTCCTTTAATTTTGTTTTTGACTCTTAAACAAGGGGCATCAAAACTAATTTACATATTATGAAAGATTTTATTATTATAAAATCGAAGCTATTTGATTCCAATCACTCGAAGTACTTAATGGTCCATTATACCTTTCAGGAACTTATTTCTTTTAAACTCATAAAACCATAAGTAGTTCCTTTGTCACGTGATATTTATTTTGGATTACCTTGTGTTTCAACAAAAAGTGTCTTTAAAGCTTCTCTTTTTACTATGTTGTTTTGTTTGTCAAATAAGTTCTGAAAATGACAAATTATTAATGAACATTAAAAACTACTATCACAATGAAATTGTGTTTAAGATGTTGAAAGAGATTCGTTGTTTTGCTCTGGTGAGAAAACAAAGTCTCATTTGTTTAAACCATTCAATTCGCTTTAGCAATGACAAATTTTGAGGAATGGTATCAATAAAATTACATTTCCTGTTATGTCACCTCTTTCTATAATCACCATTGAAACAGCAAATTTTATCGGAAAACAAATTTCTTCATTATCACTGATATTGGTACAGGTATAGTAATCAGAATGGAATTGACTGTAATATTTTAACGTTGCATCAGCAATGAATTTCTGAAATATACACATATGGCACAACAAAATTAAACAGGTATTTTTGTTATATATTTACTTACCCTTTAGCGGATAACGCTGCTGGTGCGGGAAAACTTCCGGTTGGTACTCTTAACTCAGTAGGCAGTACTTTGTAGCAAAAGTTTCAGCCGTCTTTATCTTTGATACTTATTTAAAACAAAGGTTTTTTTCCCTCGAGCAAAGCACTCCTTAGCTGGATTTAGATTCATTCATTTCAAATGTTTAGCTTATTTTCTACCTATTAACTTTTCGGTCCCTAGGGTCACTGATGAGGAATGAATTTCCGAAATGTGCACATATGGCATATCAAAATAAAATCAGGTATTTTTGTTGGATAATTAGCTATTGGCGTCGAGAGTTATAGGTTATTAATATCTATGGATTAATCTTAGAACATGATAACGTATGGGTGAAATATGATTTTTACCTGCCGTGTACAAGTGGCCACTCAGGGCAACTTTTTGGTAAGGTGCTAGCCCACCGTGTTAGTATACCACAGACAAACATATAACTCCCATAGTCCATCATCCTGGCACAGAGTGACCCAGTCGATACTCTATCCTCCAAATGTCGAGAGCCAGTCAAAGAATTAATATCTCAAATTATAAAGTCTAACGTATGACCCAGTCTGGGTTCGAACCCAAAAACCTTACCCGCTCTTGACGTGGACACTCTAGCACTGAGCCCCCGATTAATAAGAACAGGGTCATAATAGTTCAAAACTGAGAGACAGGGATAATGGAGAACAATTGCTGAAAACTTACCTGGCTACAAGTTAATACTGTATCCAAATTCTCTATTAACACAATTAAAACTGAAATAGAAAGCTTCATTGCATTAACTTAAACATAAAAAATAATTAATAAATAAATAAATAAATAAATAAATAAATATAATTAAGAAAAAATAAATAAAATTTAAAAAAAAAAGAACTAAAAATAAATAATATTAAAAAAATATCAATAATAAATAAATAAATAAATAAATAAATAAATTTATTTAATTAATTGAAAATAGTGTGTGTGTGTGTGTGTGTGTGTGTGTGTGTGTGTGTGTGTGTTTGCATCTAACGTACATATTATTCATGATAAAAAGAGACCTTTCATGAACAGAAAACATTTTGAGGCTACATTTAGTTGATTAACAATTATATTACACACGTTACATTTTTGACAAGAGCATAACAACAGATATCATAAATAAAAGCCTGACTGAATGGCCAAATGGCGAATCTAGATTTTTTTTTAATCACAATACAGTCGCGATGAATAATCACAGCCATTTTTAAAGATTAAAGTAAATAAATATATTAAGATTCTAGTTGTCATAGAAACAAAATCACTTAAAAAACCTTATATAGAAAAACTAATTTATCTCGAAGTCATAAACCGTTTTTAGATAAAATCCATAAATTGATTCTGAAAAGTAGCATAAGAAACTCGCAGTCAACTTGAATTAAACTAATTAGTTTTATTCATCCTTTCCAATCATTATTTTTTCTTATCTTGTCTGGAAATAGGTTGTTACAGGTAAATAACATCTTCATAAAGATGACAATAGCTTAACTTACCAGGCGCCAGTTTCACAATCATTCCTTAACTAAGATTTTCCTTAACTTAAATCTGGCAAATTTAAAATCTTAATAATTTGGTTAATTGCTTAGATATTCAGGTATTTAAACTGTAATTTTGAAGATAACGTCAAGCTTGTAACATCTGTATTTAGATCCATCACAAATGTTTATTTGTAATTTAAAGATAGGTTGCCAAATTTTGCTAAATTTAGGTTAAGGAAAATCTTAGTTAAGGAATGATTGTGAAACCTGGGCCTGGAACATGGCTTAAGGCGAAAAAAGGTCTAAAGATCTGAATATATTTATACCAAGGACTGGAGCTGCTCTTAATGGAGTTGAGTTTAGGTGAGTAATGTTTTGCTCTCAAGTCAAGATTCTTTCACTTGTATCGAGGTGGTCAGTTTTAGTAGTTGTAAACGTGTTGTTTTTCATTGCATGCATATTTTAGCCATTCACAACAATGCGATATCGACCTTAAAAGTAGAAGCCCCTCCCAAAACTGTTTAAGGCATCTCATTAATATATATACTACAAGGATAACTATTTGTCCACAGGCCAAGAAAAATAACTCCAAGATAATGCAAAATTCAGCAACGAAAACAAAAATACTGATTTACATCTTCTTACAAAGAGGTCCACATAGTTTAAAATCAGCCGAATCAATAAGTTTGGCGGAGGGACGAATACGTAGGTACGGGCCGGGCGGGCAGCACCAATATATATACCCCGATCCGATGGAGGTATAATAAATTACTAAATATTGAAACTCTTCGCATCACATAAGGTGACAGAGTGAACTGTTTTTCGATTTTGATTCCGAAATTAAACCGTACAGATTAAAACTTCAATTAAATCATTCTTATCAATTCTTACAGTTACACTTTTTATACCTAGATTCCTTACAATATCAGCTGATTTTTAATCAATAAAAATTATTTTTGCACTGTTTGTTTATACATCTCGAATTAAAAAAATTACAAGTTCCTGCACACTGCAGGTGTTCTTATTGATTAAAATTAACATTCAATTTCATTGATAAATTACTATCTATGTCATTTTTCATGCAACGGATATATAATCATGTCCATCTGTTCGATTTTGATGCTATTTTAAATGCCTGTGTATAAAATAGACCCGTTGCCACTTAGTGTGTTATAGTGACTGGGATACCATCGACGGAAATAATATTATTAGACTTCCTATAAAATTACCCATTATTTGGATCAATATTATACCTGCAATTTGTTTCCGTTTTACAAAAGATGAAGAAATAATAGCTTACTGACATGACAAACAGGTGTTCCCCTAATCAGCATTGAGAAATTGATTGGCTAATGACACATTTATTGTTGTCATGTGTACACATTTTACTGTTGCCATGTGTTCACATTTTTGTTGCCATGTTTAACACATTTTCTGTTGTTATGTGTACACATTTACTGTTGTCATGTGTACACATTTTCTTTTGTCATGTGTACACATTTACTGTTGTCATGTGCACACATTTTTGTTGCCATGTGTATACATTTTCTGTTGCCATGTGTTTACATTTTCTGTTGTCATGTGCACACATTTACTGTTGTTATGAGTACACATTTTTGTTGTCATGTGCACACATTTTTTGTTGTCATGTGTAAACATTTACTGTTATCATGTTTAACACATATTGTTATTATGCGTTACTTTTGATTTTTTATTTTTAGTAATTGAGGCTCTTTGTCGACATGTTGGTGTGATGTAATTTTGCATCGCTGTAAGCATTTTTGTCTAAAATTAAGTTTGTGCTTAAATTAAAAATTCAAAAAACATTATTTTAGTTAATTTGGTTAAGTAAGTAAGTTGCATTTATTTGTCATGCTTGTTGCTGTTGAATAATAAGCTTTATAAATATTATCACACAATTTGACTGAGGTTTTCAGAAAATACATTGTACCTTAAACGACAGTATCACAATATACAGAATTTTACTATGTATGTATTGTTTCATGTGAAGATATTTGAAGCAGAATTCAAACAGATTTTTAATTATAGCAGGACTAAGCATGCCATGCATTGTACATAGTAAATACATGTATAATAGAGGAGTAAGTGAGTGAGTGAGTGAGTAAATGAATAATGGTGTTTAACGTCAAGAATATTTCACTTATATCGAGACGTCGCCAACTATAGGCGAAAGTGCAGAAATTTTGCCTGTGCGTTGCGCTGATGGCATTATACAGCAGGGTTCTTTATCGTGCCACGCCTGCCGTGACACGAGACCGGCTCATTTATTTTAAGTTCCCATCCGAAGAACCGTGACTTTCATTTTATAATGCCGAGTGCTTGGCGAAAGAACAGTCACTATCCTTTCAAGTCTTTGGGCAGACCCGGTCGGGGTTCGAACCCACGAATGATAGGGGGATTTAATGTCAGATTTTTGGTGAAGAACGCGCTTATCACCTGGAAGGGCTGGGTTCGATCCTCAGCCTGGGCAGAGTTTTTTCAAGGTGATTCCTTCCTCCTGTTACAGAATAATACGTTTAGTAAAAAGTTCAAAATTCTACCCATGACAATTGTCTTGTTTCATGTTTTTGATACTACATGGTGAATCGTGACGAGAGAATTATTATTAATATCGTTTGAAAACTAACAAACAGCACATGAATTGTAAAACGTGCAAAATCTTTGGTAGGACATATTATGATCTGCCATGTGTTACTTTTGAATTTTCATGAATTTTATGAAATAATGCATTTAAAAGTAGCACGTGACAACGTGATTTTAGATGGTAAAATTTGGTTTCTCAAACATGCAGGTTTTATGTATTACAATGTGAAAAATTAAATAAAAGTACACAATAAATGTTTAAAAAGAGAAAGGTGTAAATTTTAATGATTTACCTGATAGTCTAACATACAATATTATATATTATATAAAAATAAATTTTCTGTTTACAATTTTATATCTCAAATTCACTTAAATGTCATTTAAATACACGATCTATTTCTCAATCATTCTTTTGAAAAAAAAAATGTATAAAGGAAAAAGAAATAACCTGTCTTTTATGATATGCAATCTTAAACTATCTCACTGGGGAACATAATGGATGAAAACCATCACATTGAAATGTTTGCTCTACGGGCCTCGCTGGAATCGGTCCAATATTACATTGATTAGATATTTTATAATATATAACGGTCATAATATCAACAATAAATAAATTAAAGGTCCTAATTTTACTCCGTACTATGGGTTAACTTATATATTACAGTAAAATAAATAGTTTTTATTTAACAAATGATAATGTGTATGTACAATCTCTAAACGTGCCCTGTTAACTTTTATTTCTAAATCACTGAAGATTAAAATTTACGATGATAAAGCTGAATAAAGTCTCTCTCTCTCTCTCTCCGTTTAGTTAATATTTTTAATTTTTAGACCTACTCATGTTTAGTTTCTTATAAAACGATACTGTTTAAATTACAACTCTCTCTCTCTCTCTCTCTCTCTCTCTCTCTCTCTCTCTCTCTCTCTCTCTCTCTCTCTCTTAAATCCTATTTGTAACTGTTAAACCTGTCATGTACTGATTTCAAATTTGCATTCAAAATCAGCACATAGAAACTAGTTCATGTTCAGTTTCTTTAAAATAACATCATCATCAAAACTAAAATTATCTCTCTCTCTCTCTCCCTCTCTCTCTCTCTCTCAAACTGTGATTCAAACAGTCTTATTAGTAAATCGTTACATGATGTATATATAGTTATGGTTTTCTCATTTCTATGGATACTAAAATAAATTTTTCGAAGTCCTCTATTCTCAAGTTAGCTGATTCAATGATGTTTTCCTTCCAGTCAAAATTTTATCAACTATTTAATGTTTCCATAATAATTTTTTCCCAAAAAGATACACCAAAAACTAAAAACGGTCTACTAAGTAATATCTTCTTTTTAGTTCACTACCATTGTAGATCACTGTGATTATTTTTGAAACTATTATTTCAATTTTGTAATTAAAAATAAAATCTTCTATGGTTAAAAAATTAA
This sequence comes from Tegillarca granosa, assembly GCA_029721355.1. NCBI lineage: Eukaryota > Metazoa > Mollusca > Bivalvia > Arcoida > Arcidae > Tegillarca > Tegillarca granosa. The sequence continues at coordinate 6,215,485 of CM056609.1, forward strand.
CTTTCTCGTTTAATTTCAATTTACACGTAAACATTGATAGTATGTATGTGCACATGCGTATTTTCTGGATATTTATAATTTTGAAATTCTTAATTCAAGTGTTAAAATCTAAAAACATATCTTTATAAGTATCTCAGCACGTGCAAAGTACCACTAAAGTCACCGACAAATAGAGTTCCTCTGTGATCACATCCGACGGACATGGGTACCGATATCCAGTCACGTCCAATATGATGTACACGGAGCACCTGTCCGAATTTGTCGAGCATGTGTATAGCATTACTTCCGCTATCAGTGACAATTATATGACCATAGATATCACAGCACAAATCTGTAGGGCAAAACAGAACGCCTTTCTTTGAGTTCTTTGGACCTGAATAAAAAGCTTTTATACTTTCGTTTCGATCGAAGATCATGATGCGACCTTTATTTTTCGCTACTTTGTCGATGACGCAGATTTCCTCGTCCATCGTTTCTGAAACTTTGATTGGAAGTGTAAAAAGTTTCATACCTTGACCCGCACTTTTCGATAGACGTTTTGTTATTTTGCCAGTTTTGGATATAATCGCGACTTGCCGTTTGCTAATCGGTCTTCCTGGTCGGCTATAGGTGTCATCTTCGTCGACAAGACATGCCAAAACATCTCCGCTTCTTGTCGCATGGATGCCGAGAGGATGGAAAGGTGAAGTATTGATAAATGTCTCTACGCTTCCATTAAGCCGTAACCTTTTTATACAGCGCATATCGTAACAGGAAAATAATAAATCTCCCGGACGTGTAACTGATATATCTCGAACAGCAAAGTCGAATTCGGAAGGCAGCTCTATTTGTCCGTTGAGTGTCGCTAGACGAACATTTTTCGGGTTTGACATTGATGAAATCCACATTTCATCTTCTGAATTCGGATTCGGTGCAATTGTGTGTATCGCGCCACCGTGTCCTATTTCAAATGCCGCCTGTCTAATGATATCAAGTCTTCTGTTTGGCCGTATTGCATGTGTAGATTTTGAAACGATTTCTTTTCCATCAGGTCGACGGCATTGACCGAACAAGTCCATTAATTTCTCGTCAGATGTCACTTCGGCAATAAATGATGCTGGAAGAGGCTCTTTAACTGAAAGTCCCATGTTAACATTCGAAATCATTGTTGATACTTCCTTCTCTGATCTAAGCAGGGTTATATCATTGCTATCGGATATTATTTTTTGGCATTTTTCGATGACGTCAGAAGTATTGTCTAATCTTTCATCCAGACTACCTATCAGCGATTTTAAATGTTCTAAGTCCGTTTTTCGTCGGTCTTCAACTTCGTTGATTAATCTCTCTTTAATATTGTCGATTTCGTCGTGAAGCTGTTGAGCGCGAGCTTTTATATCTTCCACACAACTGTCTGACTGGGTCGCATAATTATCTTGAGACACCTTAAGGTTTGAGCACGTGGTTTTTGCATCATTTTCGTACCAGGTTTTCACGGGTGACAATGCGTATTGTAAATCCGCACGTACACGGGTGGCTGCCTCTTCGATACTACAAAATTTATGTCGCTGATGACTCTCCACAATACATTCAGAGCACACAAGCTTGTTACACTCTAAACAGAAAAGCTGCACATTTTTCAGCGGATGATTAAAACATTTTTTGTATTGTCTTGCCGACAAACTTCCTAAATCTGAATCATCTTCATTGAGCGTCATCTGATCATCGTCGGTCTTCAGATTTGTCAAGGCGGTATCGACAATATGGTTAACCTGATCAGACGATAGATCGTGTAAATTTTTATCGTAAGAATTTTGAGTTGCGTCTTCCTGACCAGAGCTTGGTCTCCCGTCTTCCTTGTATTGCTCCATTTTACAATTGTTTTAAATTGTCTTTCGTGTTGAAAAAAAATGTTTATCTTCACTCAAAACTATCTTTTTCTCAAAACACCCCGGGTTTTAATACTGTGCTTTGACGAAAATAAATAGTGTCAAAAAATTGTCTTGTCTAATCTTGCTTAAAATAATTTCCCTTTAAAACATCCTGGTTTCATTTAAAAATCACAATGCTAAATAAAATTGCATATTGTCATATCGAAATATTATCTTCTATAAGTAAAATATCCAACGTATGTCGAGAGATCCGTTGTTTATAAACAAACTTAAATAAACATGTTCCCAAAATGTTCTATTTTCATTTTAAAGTTATAATTTCCAAACAAAATTACACATTGCAGTATTGAAAATTTATATTTTACACATTAAATATCCATGTTACTATACACTCCATCGTGTATAAACACCTCAATCCCTAGATCTGAAGAGCTTAATCGATAACCGATCACAAGCACTTTCTATACGTGAACCCAATGTCGTTCATATCACTGTGTGTAAACATATATACAACACTGTGTATTGCCATGGCGAGCCCTGTCACGTTTGAGAAACTCAAAACTTTTTAAAATGTGAATAGGTTTAAATCTTACATACATATTATCTTAATTCAACAGTTAAGTGTAATGTCATATACACAAGTAATATCGGAAATTATTTTAAATTGATTGCAATAATGGCGTAAAAAGACTAATATTGATTTACTGGCTAATAAAGAAAATATTGGATATTCAGACATTCTTTGATATATATTGACATACAAAGAAATAATCATATGAATTGATCAACAAGAAACACTGTCTTGGTGAAAAAATAAAACAAATTATGAAATTAACACAGAGAGAGAGAGAGAGAGAGAGAGAGAGAGAGAGAGAGAGAGAGAGAGAGAGAGAGAGAGAATTATGTAAAGACGTTTCAAATGATTAGCTATTGTGTTGAGAAAACACATTGAACTTTGCATAAATTTGGTTTAAATTTAAATTGGAAAGACTTTGGCTTTTATGAAACTCGTGTGAATCCTCCTTAATTTGAAGACTTTGTTAAAATGATTTATCTCTCAAAACTTTAAATAAATGCTCTCTCTCTCTCTCTCTCTCTCTCTCTCTCTCTCTCTCTCTCTCTCTCTCTCTCTCTCTCTATATATATATATATATACCCAGTCATTGAATCAGAATTGTAAATTTGAACAGCCAGCATATTTAACATATTTCACTGAACAAGTTTGTCATCCTTGTATATATTTTAATCTTTAAACTGTCTCATTATTGAAACGTGTAACCAAGCAAGCCCTGGGACCGACATAAATGTATATATATAAACTGTGTGTATATACATACATATGTGTATATATGTATATATATGTTAGATATTTCACGACATAATACTCTGTGTAAATATTTAAATTGGTTTTTCTTTTTACAATATTTAAAAAGCGATGATATATAATAAGTTTTAACAATGTCGATCTTTCAATTCCGTGAAAGCTTTAAGACAACCTTGGTGTTATCTATGTTGGTAGGGGATATTATTCGTTCTTAACAAGTTTAAGACCGTTTTATTTAACCAATATATCTATCATGTAATCGATTAATATATTATCTATGTGTGCATTCAACCTTTCATAACAAAAAAAGTGTAAAGTTCACATTGCATATTTTCAATCTTTGAAATCTGATGTGAAGGAAATTTAATTATAATTTTTTTAGAACGATTTATACTAAGTCCTTGTAATTTTTAAATCAAATATAATTTCATTTTTAAATAAAGACTTAATACTCTTCAAAGTTTCTATAACTATAAGAGATTTGAGTTTTTTTTTTCTATATCTGACAAGGTAAACAAATTATGACATAAACTGCCGAGCAACATGTCTATTAAAATACTTTAAAGCGAATATATTTACAGTCATGTTAATCTAATTAATGAAAAGATAATCCTAACAACCAAGAATGTGTGAAATTACTGAAATGATATTACAATTAGGTGTTCGGGTGATCATTTTATACTTATCAAAGTCACCCTCTGTGGTGAACAATTAGATTTTAAATTATTCAGCTGAAGTTTTTCTTAATCTAATTTACTTCTTATACATGTTTAAGCATTAACTGATTTTTATAACACCAAAATAGGTTATAGTTTTCATTTCATTTCGCATCAGCAATTTGTCAGCTATTCGCGACGAGCGCAAGGTTAATAATCTCTAAGCAATAATCTAAGAACAAGTTTGTGTAAGATCGGTAAAGTTAGCTACTAGTAACTGGCTACTAGTAGCTGGCTACTTGTAGAAGAAAAGTTAGCTACTAGTAGCCAGTTACTTGTGGAGGAAAAGTTAGCTACTAGTAACCAGTTACTTGAACGATTAAAGATAAATACTAGTAATTATTTCTAGTTAATTTTATTTACTTATTTACTGATAAAAACAAATAAATGTTTTCCGTGTCTAATTTCGTCTTAATCACAGCTTTCGCAGATATTCCTTCCGCATAAGTTTTCTTGTACCACGAATGTAGTACACATATATTGAAAAAATAATTGTTTTACGTAACAATTAAAAAATCTGCATCTAATGAGACATTACAGCCTTCATACGCTTTCGCAATCCGACTGGGGGGGGGGGGTTAGTTTTTGGTATAGATTTCTACGATTTTTCACATTCAGTGCGAGTAGCTGGCTATTTATTTCAAAGATATTCAATATTAATACACATCATCATCAAGCATATTCAATTCTGCATCTAATGATACCAAATATTTAGACATTACAGCCTTCATACACACGCATACGCTTACGAAATCCGACTGGGGGGTAGTTTTTGGTGTAGATTTCTACGATTTTTCACATTCAGTGCGAGTAGCTGGCTATTTATTTCAAAGATATTCAATATTTATTCACATCATCATCAAGGATATTTAATTTTGCATCTAATGATACCAAATATTTAGACATTACAGCCTTCATACGCACGCATACGCAATCCGACTGGGGAGGGGGGGGTAGTTTTTGGTGTAGATTTCTCCGATTTTTCACATTCAGTGCGAGTAGCTGGCTATTTATTTCACAGATATTTAATATTTATTTACATCATCATCAAGGATATTCAATTCTGCATCTAATGATACCAAATATTTAGACCTTAAAGCTTTCATACGCACGCATACGCTTACGCAATCCGACTAGGAGGGTGTTTTTGGTGTAGATTTCTATGATTTTTCACATTTAGTGCGAGTAGCTGGCTATTTATTTCAAAGATATTCAATATTAATTCACATCATCATCAAGGTAATTCAATTCTGAATCTAATGATACCAAATATTCAGACATTACAGCCTTCATACACACGCATACGCTTACGCAATCCGACTGGGGAGGGGGGTAGTTTTTGGTGTAGATTTCTACGATTTTTCACATTCAGTGCGAGTAGCTGGCTATTTATTTCAAAGATATTCAATATTTATTCACATCATCATCAAGGATATTTAATTCTACATCTAATGATACCAAATATTTAGACATTACAGCCTTCATACGCACGCATACGCTTACGCAATCCGACTGTGGGGGTAGTTTTGGTGAAGATTTCTACGATTTTTCACATTCAGTGCGAGTAGCTGGCTATTTATTTCAAAGATATTCAATATTTATTCACATCATCATCAAGGATATTCAATTCTGCATCTAATGATACCAAATATTTAGACCTTAAAGCTTTCATACGCACGCATACGCTTACGCAATCCGACCAGGGGGGGTGTTTTTGGTGTAGATTTCTCCGATTTTTCACATTCAGTGCGAGTAGCTGGCTATTTATTTCAAAGATATTCAATATTTATTCACATCATCATCAAGGATATTCAATTCTGAATCTAATGATACCAAATATTTAGACATTACAGCCTTCATACGCACGCATACGCTTACGCAAGCCGACCAGGGGGTGTTTTTGGTGTAGATTTTTACGATTTTCACATTCAGTGCGAGTAGCTGGCTATTTATTTCAAAGATATTCAATATTAATTCACATCATCATCAAGGATATTCAATTCTGCATCTAATGATACCAAATATTTAGACATTACAGCCTTCATACACACGCATACGCTTACGCAATCCGACTGGGGGGTAGTTTTTGGTGTAGATTTCTACGATTTTTCACATTCAGTGCGAGTAGCTGGCTATTTATTTCAAAGATATTTAATATTAAATCACACCATCATCAAGGATATTCAATTCTGCATCTAATGATACCAAATATTTAGACATTGAAGCTTTTCTACGCACGCATACGCTTACGCAATCCGACTAGGGGGGTGTTTTTGGTGTAGATTTCTTTGATTTTTCACATTCAGTGCGAGTAGCTGGCTATTTATTTCAAAGATATTCAATATTTATTCACATCATCATCAAGGATATTTAATTTTGCATCTAATGATACCAAATATTTAGACATTACAGCCTTCATACGCACGCATACGCAATCCGACTGGGGAGGGGGGGTAGTTTTTGGTGTAGATTTCTCCGATTTTTCACATTCAGTGCGAGTAGCTGGCTATTTATTTCACAGATATTCAATATTTATTTACATCATCATCAAGGATATTCAATTCTGCATCTAATGATACCAAATATTTAGACCTTAAAGCTTTCATACGCACGCATACGCTTACGCAATCCGACTAGGAGGGTGTTTTTGGTGTAGATTTCTATGATTTTTCACATTTAGTGCGAGTAGCTGGCTATTTATTTCAAAGATATTCAATATTAATTCACATCATCATCAAGGTTATTCAATTCTGAATCTAATGATACCAAATATTCAGACATTACAGCCTTCATACACACGCATACGCTTACGGAATCCGACTGGGGAGGGGGGTAGTTTTTGGTGTAGATTTCTACGATTTTTCACATTCAGTGCGAGTAGCTGGCTATTTATTTCAAAGATATTCAATATTTATTCACATCATCATCAAGGATATTTAATTCTGCATCTAATGATACCAAATATTTAGACATTACAGCCTTCATACGCACGCATACGCTTACGCAATCCGACTGTGGGGGTAGTTTTGGTGAAGATTTCTACGATTTTTCACATTCAGTGCGAGTAGCTGGCTATTTATTTCACAGATATTCAATATTTATTCACATCATCATCAAGGATATTCAATTCTGCATCTAATGATACCAAATATTTAGACCTTAAAGCTTTCATACGCACGCATACGCTTACGCAATCCGACCAGGGGGGGGGGGTGTTTTTGGTGTAGATTTCTCCGATTTTTCACATTCAGTGCGAGTAGCTGGCTATTTATTTCAAAGATATTCAATATTTATTCACATCATCATCAAGGATATTCAATTCTGCATCTAATGATACCAAATATTTAGACATTACAGCCTTCATACACACGCATACGCTTACGCAATCCGACTGGGGGGTAGTTTTTGGTGTAGATTTCTACGATTTTTCACATTCAGTGCGAGTAGCTGGCTATTTATTTCAAAGATATTTAATATTTAATCACACCATCATCAAGGATATTCAATTCTGCATCTAATGATACCAAATATTTAGACATTGAAGCTTTTCTACGCACGCATACGCTTACGCAATCCGACTAGGGGGGTGTTTTTGGTGTAGATTTCTTTGATTTTTCACATTCAGTGCGAGTAGCTGGCTATTTATTTCAAAGATATTCAACATTAATTCACATCGTCATCAAGGATATTCAATGCTGCATCTAATGATACCAAACATTTAGACATTACAGCCTTCATACGCACGCATACGCTTACGCAATCCGACTGTGGGGGTAGTTTTTGGTGAAGATTTCTACGATTTTTCACATTCAGTGCGAGTAGCTGGCTATTTATTTCAAAGATATTCAATATTTATTCACATCATCATCAAGGATATTCAATTTTGAATCTAATGATACCAAACATTTAGACATTACAGCCTTCATACGCACGCATACGCTTACGCAATCCGACTGTGGGGGTAGTTTTTGGTGAAGATTTCTACGATTTTTCACATTCAGTGCGAGTAGCTGGCTATTTATTTCAAAGATATTCAATATTTATTCACATCATCATCAAGGATATTCCATTCTGCATCTAATGATACCAAATATTTAGACATTACAGCCTTCAAACGCACGCATACGCTTTCGCAATCCGACTTGGGGGGGGGGGGTTAGTTTTTGGTGTAGATTTTTACGATTTTTCACATTCAGTGCGAGTAGCTGGCTATTTATTTCAAAGATATTCAATATTTATTCACATCATCATCAAGGATATTCAATTCTGCATCTAATGATACCAAATATTTAGACATTTCAACTACAGCAAAAACTACTCCCCCCAGTCGGCTTGCGTAAGCGTATGCGTGCGTATGAAGGCTGTAATGTCTAAATATTTGGTATCATTAGATTCAGAATTGAATAACCTTGATGATGATGTGAATAAATATTGAATATCTTTGAAATAAATAGCCAGCTACTTGCACTGAATGTGAAAAATCATAGAAATCTACACCAAAAACACCCCCTTAGTTGGCTTGCGTAAGCGTATGCGTGCGTATGAAAGCTTTAAGGTCTAAATATTTGGTATCATTAGATGCAGAATTGAATATCCTTGATGATGGTGTGATTAAATATTGAATATCTTTGAAATAAATAGCCAGCTACTCGCACTGAATGTGAAAAATCATAGAAATCTACACCAAAAACTATCTCCCAGTCGGATTGCGAAAGCGTATGCGTGCGTATGAAGGCTGTAATGTCTAAATATTTGGTATCATTAGATTCAGAATTGATTTACCTTGATGATGATGTGAATAAATGTTGAATATCTTTGAAATAAATAGCCAGCTACTTGCACTGAATGTGAAAATTCATAGAAAACTACACCAAAAACTACTCCCCCCAGTCGGTTTACGTAAGCGTATGCGTGCGTATGAAGGCTGTAATGTCTAAATATTTGGTATCATTAGATGCAGAATTGAATTACCTTGATGATGATGTTAATAAATATTGAATATCTTTGAAATAAATAGCCAGCTACTTGCACTGAATGTGAAAAATCATAGAAATCTACACCAAAAACACCCCCCCTAGTCGGCTTGCGTAAGCGTATGCGTGCGTATAAAAGCTTCAATGTCTAAATATTTGGTATCATTAGATGCAGAATTGAATATCCTTGATGATGGTGTTATTAAATATTGAATATCTTTGAAATAAATAGCCAGCTACTCGCACTGAATGTGAAAAATCATAGAAATCTACACCAAAAACACCCCCTTAGTCGGCTTGCGTAAGCGTATGCGTGCGTATGTAGGTTGTAATGTCTAAATATTTGGAATCATTAGATGCAGAATTGAATATGCTTGATGATGATGTGAATTAATATTGAATATCTTTGAAATAAATAGCCAGCTACTCGCACTGAATGTGATATATCGTAGAAATCTACACCAAAAACTACCCCCCCCCCCCCGAGTCGGATTGCGAAAGCGTATGCGTGCATATGAAGGCTGTAATGTCTAAATATTTGGTATCATTAGATGCATATTTTTTAATTGTTATGTAAAACAATTATTTTTTCAATATCTGTTTACTACATTCGTGATACAAGAAAACTTATGCGGAAGGAATATCTGCGAAAGCTGTGATTAAGACGAAATTAGACACGGAAAACATTTATTTGTTTTTATCAGTAAATAAGTAAATAAAATTAACTAGAAATAATTACTAGTATTTATCTTTAATCGTTCAAGTAACTGGTTACTAGTAGCTAACTTTTCCTCCACAAGTAACTGGCTACTAGTAGCTAACTTTTCTTCTACAAGTAGCCAGCTACTAGTAGCCAGTTACTAGTAGCTAACTTTACCGATCTGTTTGTGTATGCGTGAGATGTGCAAGTACGAATTATGAACTATCTGGTACAGCTAAAGTTGATCTTGTGGGAAGTCAAACCTCGGTTTGTTCCATACGTTTAACTTAAGCGTTAACTCTTTTTAGTACACCACAAGGAGATCCTAGTTTTCATTTCGTCAGTGATCATGATAATACATTTAAAGGTGTTTGCAGCTATAGGCAATGTTTTAGGAAGTCAACCCTAGTGTATGTTACACACGTTGAAGCATCAATAGCTTTTGATCGTGCCAAATTGAGGTCCTAGATTTTATTGCTAAATGATATTCGATATTCTATATCTATCTGTTATCAGATGCTTGGTACAAACCCAAATACACATGTTTAAACAGATTTAAAAGACAAAATAATGATCTTTTTCTTATCAAAGCCATACACACGAAATATTACTGTCATGTGCTACTTTTGAATGTATTATTTCGTAAAAATTCAAAAGTAGCACATGACATTACAGTGGCTCAACCATATTTGTCATTTTTGCAAAAAGGTTATCTGTATTTTAATACTGGGGTCAAACGATCGACGTCCAACCCCGGTACGAAAGTCTCAAATGGAAAAATAAAAACAATGATCACCAGTATGAAACAACCCCTGAACAAACTCATTGAGGCCTTTTCGTCAGAACGTCTCTTTCCTTTTTAAAGGCTACTGATGCTAAAGGGCAACAATTAAGTTATTATAATATTGGCATGGATTTATCCTCCCCGCAAGACCAAACTACTAAATGTATTAAATATTTACTCCGATTTTCACTGGTAAATGTTTACTTATCAAAAACCTATAAATTTAAAATAAAAAATGGGTACCTTCAAGTGATAATTGAAAACTTGACAAAATAATATGTATTTGATGTACAAAAACACAACACGCTTCAACAAACGGAATAAAGAAATAATAATAAAAATGATTAAAAAAGAAACCGCACAATCACTGAAAAAATGAGTCCAAAGGATATTTTCTCGTTTGTTCATTGTCATTTAAAGCTGCATTAAGTTTTCCAAAGAAAAAATTAAAACGTTGCTAATCTAATAACTGATGTTCCTAATGAACAATGTTACATTTGGTTCAACGATAAAAGCTCGAATAAATACAGAAATTACAGTATTTACCCAGCGAGATGCAGCATTTCGGATCTAATATTAGAACATGGTTACGTCATCAAAACCCGGGTCATTTAAACACAACTTTCAAAATGTTGAAATACGATAAATTAAACACAGAATTTCGTTTAATTTATCATTTGTGACTTAGTAAGGGATAAATAACACCAGTTCAAATAAATCTGGATATTAATTAAGGACAATTAATACAATCTGTCATGTTTCACTTTCGATTCTAGGCTTTTCCCTACATCCGTGCGCATGCTCCAAGCTCATAATTATCATCGTAGAACTCTGACCAACCGGTCAGAGGATTCCGTTTATTTACAACTAAAAGAAATGAAATTTTAGAAAATGAATGTCACGGATCGTGGTTAGAAGATATCTACTTTTAAAAAAATGTATTTTTAGAAAATCAAAAAAAATTCAGAAAATTGGTAAACTAAATGCAGCTTTAAGATCAATGAAATTATTTTGAATATAATTTACCGTAAATTAAAGCAGTTAAAAGGAACTCATTTTTAAAACGTATTATTTATTTAATGTCTATCATTTGGGAAAACTCAAGATTTACAATTAATTTGTCATGGCCATATATATAATATCACCACCCACTGTGACAACACAATGTTAAATATGTAAACACACTCTTTTGAATTTTCAGACATGCATCGAAATATAGACTTGTTTACATTTAAGTTAATTTTGTTGTCTTTAAGGTTGTTTACGTCACATCAGATATTTTCAGCAACTCGCGGCGAGAACAAGGTTATTTATCTTTAATGATAAACTAAGAACAAATTTAGTTATAGTTCATAGTTTAGTTTATCTCGCTCAGTCCGTTTCATTCGCTTCTAGTTGTAAACGTCCTCTGTAGCAACCACAAGTACTCTTTAGCGTACACAGATACATGGGACCTTGGTTTTGAGTCTCATCAGAAAGACTGAAACAAGTGCTAGTGTGTATTACGGTCTTGTACAAGATTGCATTTTCACCTTTTCAGTACACATTGTATGTATCAACATACAATTGTCCAAGTCACATAATCCTGGCACCTGGTGAACATCTCAAATTTTAAAGTCTTATGTATGACCCGGAGTTTGAACCCTTGACTTTCTGTTCTAGAAGCGAACGATCTATCACTGTACTTAGGTAATGTATTGATCTGGTAGAAAAAGGGTTTTGGAAAAAAATGTCTGTATTAAGGTCACAGGGGTGTAAGACTTTGCTGAATATCGACAAGTGATCAAGGGGCAACGCAGGCATTAGTCGAAACAATACAACAGTGAAAGTTACTTACACAAGATTATACTTAGCATCACATCTCAACACTGAAAACAACAACACTTTTCCCCATCGTCTGCATTTTGAACCCCATCCGGACGTAAGTATTACGCTATAAAAACATATTAGGAAAACGGGATGGATAAACGTATGACCATTGTTCCGGTTAGATAATTGACCAGAAATCATTTAGGAAATTTTAAACAATAAAAAGGGCTCCTAACGTGAATTAAATCGTTTAATATTATATTTCGTTTTAACTCATACGATTTAAATAGCACACTTGAAACAACATTTGCATCTGTCAGTTATTTTAAACATATTTTTGCTTTATTCTCAAGAATAAATATCTGATTTTGATCCCGAACCTAGACAAGACTCGATCACATTACAATAAACCTAATCTCTAAAGCTTTTAGTTGCTGAGTAGTCTACAGCTATTACATACAGGTCATTATGCCTCTTAGACTTTCTGGACATATTTATAACACACACAAAAAAAAAAAAAAAAAGAAAAAAAAAAAAAAAAAAAAAAAAAAAAAATTGCTTGTAGTTCGTTTGCATTTGCGATTTTATCTTGGTATCTCGGTTTTCTCTGCTAATTCAGGACTGACCGTAATGATATAAGGTACCACATAAAGTAGATATACATGCATTTGACTCGGGGTAACGCACCAATGGAATTCCCTAGCGCACCACGTAGTACCTCGTAGCGCTTGCGCAGAACAATTATTTTCATTGGCAATGGAATGGCTTGAAGTGACGTTTTCCACATCATTTTTCGGGAAGACTTGACGAGAACGTATTGGTCACGTGATAAGCTGGCGCGTTCCATTTAACCAAACCAACCTAAAATAAATTGATTTCTAATTACAATATTATGAAGAACAAGAAGAGAAAAGAATGAAAATGATAATAATAATAATAAAAAAAAAACAACAAGTGTTAGATGACTATTTTTTTTTTATTTTAACATGTATTATAGAACTCTACAATACTTTAAATGAAGCATTTAACAAAAAATTAAACGTTCATATGTCGAAAGTACAACATTTCGTCCATATCAGTTTACTCCAGTTATCGTTTGCCGAGAATAACGAGATGGCAAGCGTCTCGGCGGTGGCGATGGTCGTTGGAACTCTTGGAACGACGGATTGTCATGACCTTTGTCTAACAGCATTCGCGATTGATTTTGCTGTTGCATTTGAATTGCAGACGGGCGTTGGTCTCTGATTTGTGATGACGTCAGAGATGGTTGCCTGGGCTCTAACAGTAATCGTTCAGCTGATTCTGAAGATTCTTTGATTTTGAACTTCCCTTTCTGAAATTACAGAACTTACTTTTTGGCATACACTATTAACAAAACATGGTTTATATGATTTATATTTTATAATTATTAAAAGGAATGTTTTAAATAAAATTAATTATTTAAAAACGCATAGCTAATATTGCAAGTCAAATAGCTTACAATCTCAACCATTCCAAACGCTGACATTTTAAGTTCAAAAACTCAACCATACATATAGTCGACATTGTAACTCAACTATATCATAATCTCAACCATACATAAAGCCGACATCTTTACTCAACTATATTACAATCTCAACCATACATATAGCCGACATTGTAACTCAACTATATCACAATCTTAACCATACAAATAGCCGACACTGAGGGTCAAATAGCTTACAATCTCAACTATACGCATAGCTTATATCACAAGTCAAAACGTTTACAATTTTTGATCTGATTGGAGATATTACTCTACTTATAGGTGGTAGCTTAGAAATCTTTATGTCAGAAATGACGCAACTCGAGTCCGAATTCAAATGTCTTTTAAGAATTATATAGGGACAGCTATGTGAATCTTATAAGGGTTCTTCTCTTTTTATCCAGTGATCACGAAAAACAGATGGTCTAAAAGACGCACCTACGGATTACAGAACCGCTAACCTCCTGATGATAGTCGGTGGTTTTGTGTAGGTACTCCAGTTCCTCCACCATTCCAGAAATGACCACTTCTAATTCAGTGCAAGACTTTTGACTGGGCCGTAAAACACAAATAACCCAGTCCAATTCAATCTTTTTATCCACAATCCAAATCCAAACAGGCTTAAATTCAGCCAGCGAGCTAGTTTATAAATTATTATCATAAATCATTACTTTAAGTAACTAAATATTTTACACAACATTTTTCAGCAATTGTAGCTGGAGAAGTCCTGATAAAAAGGAAAAAGGGTTGTATGGAACGTTAAGCAATGTAACAGCAATGAATTACTAGTATTATATATATATATATATATATATATATATATATATAATATATATATATGTGTGTGTGTGTGTGTGTGTGTGTTTGTTACCTTTGTCTGCCTCTCAATCCACAGAAGTCTTGCTATGCTGAAAATAATAATAATAATAATAATAATAATAATATATTGGATAGAATAACACTGCTTAAAAGTATACTCTATAAATCATAATGAAATTGATTGATTGATCGAAATTCAAGATGAAAACCTTGAAGAGTCAGCACGCTTTACTGGAAACATGAATATTCCAGTCATTTGAACGTTGATGAGGTCGTGAACTTTGGTTTGGCAGACAGCAATGTAGCTAAGTAAGATGATTTTTCGTCGAAGCAGCCATTTTAACGGCAGCTAAAATTGCAAACCCATTTCATCAAAACTGTATCTAGCCAATGCGACAAGGAAGATTTGTTCAGAATCATAGCGGTAACACACCTTTGATTTGATGGCTAACATTAAAACTAAAGCATTTAAGAGATCAGGAACAGTTTAACAAAGTCATGCGCAATGAGTATCAATATGCTGTATTGAATGACACTGAATGTAACATTAACAGGAAAATATTCTTATGAATTTTTTCAATTGAAAACTTTTGAATTCAGCAGTAACTTGACATACCAAATAACTAATGGAGATCAATTTCAAGTCATCGCTAGTTATAAATACAAATGTATATTTCACCATTTTTATGATAGATTTCAAGTAGTGAAAAATTATGTGAGTATAACTGAATGTAAAAAATCTTATGATTAAGCTGATTATTGACTAACAAAATAGCCCTGAACAAAAACTGTATGTAAAATCTTACACTTGCATTCTCAGCAATAAAAGTTGATTGCAATATTTAAATCTAGTAGTTTATGCTGAATTCTATGATGCTATAAATTTATAAACTTATACATTTATTATCTCTGTAATCTACATGTTTGTTCTTAAATAAATATTGACAGGGAATATATATATATATATATATATATATATATATATATATATATATATATATATATATATATATATATATATATATATATATATATATATATATATATATAATTTACTGATTCATATTTACGGTATGTTCTGAATTGGTTTAAACTGAAACATGACTGATACAACGAAAGCATCAAAATAAAAATGCAATATTTCAGACATCACGCTACTTCTATTTTTACAGCGTCAGGATAATAGACATTGTGGCAAGAGTCGCTTTCAAACTAAACGGTTCTTTCAAGATTAAAAGGCAGTTGGTTCACAACTATTGGAAACATCGCCCTGCTTTTAATTTATACGGCTTAAGGATATTAGATTATGTAGGAACAATTCATTTCAATCTCAGTAAAGAATATGGTACCATATGTAGCGGACCAGGCTTGATAGGTGGCCGGGTAGTTCAGTCAGTAAAGCGTCCCGCTAGTATTGGGAAGGACCCGGGTTCGAGTCTCGGTTTGGCCGCTGTATTTTTTCTTTTCTTGTTACATTTGGGGGCTCGTTCGACCCTGAGAAGTGGCCGACCATCAAGTTGGTCCCAGGGTAGAAACTGCGTTTGAATCAAGAAAAAAGGAAGGGAGGAATGTAGCGGACAGGGCTTGGTAGGTGGCCGGGTAGTTCAGCCAGTAGAGCGTCCCGCTAGTATTGGGAAGGGCCCGGGTTCGAGTCCCGGTTTTGCCGCTCATTTTTTCCCTTTCCTGTTACACATATTAAAGTCATTCTCAGCGCAAGGTAGTGCAATGAAGCAGATCATTACGTGCCATTTGTCATGCATGGCTACATCGAGCGACAAGGCGTAACCGTTCTGACTCTGGCATCTCATTAAGGCACTGTAAAAAAGAAAGTAGAATCGAGGATTGCACTGTACCAGAGTACAAAAGACATAAGTAATGAATATAGTGCATTGCTCGAGATAAAGATTAGAACATGGGAGTTACATGATCCACTTACCAAGTAATTGTTATGATGTTCAGTAATATCAGCAGACCTACTATGACACTTTCGGCGATGATAATTTTCGTCGTATCCATGTCAGAAACTGAACTTGTGGGTCATAAGCCAGCTCTTTTAAGCTCTAATCATAAACAAAAGTTTCATTTTCAGAAGAGAAACAAAGCGGAAGTAACAGGAAAATTCTACTTCATGGTAAGGAAATATAATGGAACAAAACAATCCGTTTCAATAAAACTATACCAGCACCACAAATTGAAACATGTAAAGACATTTCCATTTATATAACAAAAAACATAACAAGCAATGACCTAAGGTGAAGTGGGCAGGGTTATAATATAGGACCATGTAACATTTTCATCCGAGGGTCCGGGGCAAACCACTCTCCGAAAATAAAAGGTCTGGGTATTCGTATTTGACAACGCATGCATTATTAACATTTAAAAATATCGCAGGTACATTCGGATTAGGTAATGTTATTTACATTCAAATGCAAAGCATCTAACGGTAATGGCCTGTGTTAAAATCCTATTGTTTTCATGTTACATCGGACTTTTTTTACAGTGTTTCTGATTGGTTTAGTGGCAGTGAAATGTGAAATGTGAAATTTAAACACAAACATACCGGTCCATGTGACAATACCAAATGCAATGTAAAAACTTTGGAAACTGGTTTATTCAAACTTCTACCAGGAAAGTGAGACCGGGTGCTCCGGATAGGTAAGCACCTGCTCTATATCTAGCTACACCCGTCGTGTGTTAAAATTACTTTAACTTATCATTCAGAAATATCACATGACAAAGCTGTGTCAGATTCAAATCCCTGTTTAATTCACAAGGACGTTAACATTATTTCTCTTCACTGGATTTAGCCAGGTGATTAACACCCATAATATTTGTACAGAACGCTTACGTCACATCTTCTGCGATAACTACTAGATTTTGTACGGAATCATCAACTTATAAGATTCAAAATCAAATGGAAATAAAGGCTTTGCACTAATATTATATTTTGAGGTATCACGTGTTTAGCATGATGAGCAAAGTTAGATAATTGTCCTTGAGTATTTACTTTTACGCTGCATTTAAAGCTGCATTAAGTTTTACAATTTTCTGAATTTTTTTTTTTTTTTTTTTTTTTTTTTTTTTTTTTTTTTTTGGTTTTCTAAAAATATTTTTTTTTCAAAAAATAGATAACTTCTAATTACGATCCGTGAGATTCATTTTCTAAAATTTCATTCCTTTTAGCTGTAAGAAAACGGAATCCTCTAACTGGTTGGTCAATGTTTATCGATGATTAAATTATGAGACGGGAGCATGCGTACGGATGTACGGAAACTCCAATAAATCGTAAGTGAAACCTGACAAATTGTATTAATTGTCCTTCATTAATATCCAGATGTATTCGCAATGGTTTTATGTTTTCCTTACAAAGTCACAAATGAAAAATTCAATGAAGTTCTATGTTTAATTTATCGTATTTCACCGTTCTGTAAGTTGTGTTTAAATGACCCGATTTTTTTATGATGTAACGTGTGAATGCTCTAATATTACGGATCCCACATGCTACATCTCGCTGGGAAATTATTGTTTTTTTTTTTTTTGTATTTATTCGAGCTTTTATCGTTGAACCAAATGTAACATTGTTCATTAGGAACTATCATTAAGTAGATCAGCACCGTTTTAATTTTTTTCCTTGAAAGCTTAATGCATCTATAATGGAATATATATATTTTTGATTAGCATTTTTAAACAGTGCTATTGCTTCATCGCAGATCATGTTTTTATTTAAGTCTGTATTAGATAAGTCCGATTAAACTGATCAAACTATCAGATGAAAAAAAAAAAAAAAAAAAAAAAAACCAACTTAATGATTGTACAAAGAAATCTCCAACAACTTTTTATAGTAAAAACAAAAACAGTACAACTCTGAGACAACAACCACTATCAGACCAATTAAATTATAACAAACTTAAACGCCATTTCGGATTCTATCACAGGAAATCATGATCATGAGTAGTTGCTTCACAAATAGGAAGTCATTGAACCTAAAAGGGTTTACGATTTTAAAATAAGAAACGATTGTTTTTAGTTAATAGTCAAAATATCTTAATTGTCTTTTAATTAATAGTCAAAATATCTTAATTTTTGTAATAAAAGTAAAGTGTCTTAAAATTGAATTGAAAGAGATAAATGACTAACGAGACTAAAGAGAATTAACTAATAAAGAAATTCAACCACGTCACAGTGTTGGCATAGCATACTAATACGATTTTAGATATCCTACCTAATTGTACATGGGATAAAAATATCATCAATCTACATATTAATTGTTATATAAAGACTCTCCGCCACCTGGGCCACCAAAGGGATCTTTGTTGGACTCGCAAAACCCTTCGCCGCTGCCCGGGGCTTGAATCTTCAGCGCTCGCAATATCTCAAAATAAAATCCTCAACCGGCCCTCCCTTTTCATAAAATTCTACAGATCCTTCCCTGTCCAGGAATGTAATTTTAACATAAATCATTTCGACGCGAAACGATTCTTTATCCCTGTTTTACTTTATTGCAGTGAAATCATCATCATCATTCTAAAAATTTATTGCTATTATCATATCAACGGTAAAACATGATTTTCTATATGAAATATACAAAAATTTACAATAAGGCACTATATATGTTACAAACAGAAGAAGAATAAATTATTCTAAAAAATCACAAGCCTGTATGAATAAATCAGCTATTTCAAAAATAAAATACCTATGAAATAATAAAAGTAATAAAATATTAGAACTTGATTACTGACTTTGACCATAACTAACAATCTCATGTGAAACGTAGTTTGAAATATTTAACAATTGACCAAAACCCTTGGGATGTTACACATTCATTTATTTTATGACAATCTTTTTCTATACATTAAATTTGTCTGTTTGCTTTTTAATTATTAATTTGATTTTACATTTTTAAATTGCCTTAACCATACTTTATACACGGTAACTTTATTTCATGTCTGGATCAATCAGTATTGGAAGGGGGATAACCTAAAGAAAAAAAATGTTTTTGTTTTATCAACGCGAATTATTTCCCTTTTATTACGTTTATACGTCTATATTTATGAGTCTGGTATATAGCTAAACTAATGACTGTAGGCGAAGTAAACATCACGGTAGAGTCTTAAAAAACATTTTAATATTACAAAAAGATACCAAATGTTCTTTACTGATGTAGCAATGCTTAGACTATGAATATATACGTTATAAACAACAATGATGGCGTCACCCGACCCTGTGGCCTAATGGATAAGGCGTCGGCCTCCGGAGCCGAAGATTGTGGGTTCGAGTCCCATCAGGGTCGTATTTTGACCTAGTTTTCCCTTGTATCTTTTTACTTTCTTTCTTGTCTGGTCTCAGGAAATTTTCAAGTTCCTTTATCTATATCGGTCGTATTTTGACTTTTTAATTATTTCTTAAACAACACTGTTCAAAAAGAGCGGGATTTTTAAATAAGACATTTCCCGATCATTTTTTTAAAAATTCTAATCTGAATATACAATCATAAATTCTTTTGTAAGCCATTGTCACTGAATTTAATTTTGTTATGAAGACCAATTTTATATACGTAAAAAGTAAATAAATAATAATAAAAAATAATAATAAATTAAAAAAAAGGTCAATTTCTGAAAATTTGAAGTTAAGCTCTCTTAGCAAGCTTTTCTATTGCTTATGGAGAGGTCCTGCTACATATTAGAAATATCAAATACCATTTTGAATGTATCTATTGTCATATGCCATTTAAAATGTAATTTTTATTGTCATACATGTATACCATTTTTGAATGTAATTTTTAATGTAATATACCATTTTTGAATGTATTTTTGTCATATACCATTTTGAATGTATTTTTTTTTATTATCATATACCATTTTGAATGTATTTTTTTATTGTCATATACCATTTTTAAATGTAATTTTTATTATCATATACCATTTTGAATGTATCTGTTATTGTCATATACCATTTTGAATGTAATTTTATTGTCATATACCATTTTGAATGTATTTTTTTATTGTCATATACCATTTTTAAATGTAATTTTTATTGTCATATACCATTTCGAATGTATTTTTTTATTGTCATAAACCTTTTTAAAATGTAATTTTTATTGTCATATACCATTTTGAATGTATCTGTTATTGTCATATACTATTTTGATTGTAATTTTTAATGTCATATACCATTTTGAATGTATTTTTATTGTCATATACCATTTTTAAATGCATTTTATGATTAAATTCAATATTGGTATAGGACAGAAATACAATATATATTACAAAACGGGTTAAGGTTATTGTTGGGTTGGTTGTTATGTTGTTTAACGTCGCATCAGCAATTTCAGTTATTTGCGACAAGACGCGACACGATAATTAATCCAAGAACAAGTTCATGTGTGCATATGATGGGCGAGTATTGATTAAGATCGTTTTTGTGTACTCTGGTTTGCTCCAACATGCCAGAAATAAGTGCCCTTCTATAAGTAAAGAATCTTGACTGGGGCGTTAGCCAGAATTATTCAACAAAACAGGACATTGAATCAACACTACGGCACTCTGAGATTTATATTACATCCATAAAAATCAAATGAAAAAATGTTTATCAATTTTATATTTGTTATCTATATTTACACTGTATGTTAGCATAATATGTTTTAAACCATAAACGGCGAAGATGTTTTACTTGTAGCTTTCAAAACTCAAACCAATTTTATCGACAGTTTTGCACTGTATCACCAAAATAGATTTTTTACTTTATTTTGATATTTATTCATTCGTTGGTTCGTTCGTTCATTCGTTCGTTCATTCATTAATTCATTCATTCAATCATTCGTATATTCGTTCGTTCATTCATTTATTCGTCTATTCGTTCGTTCATTCATTCATTCGTTATTAATCGTTCGTTCATTAATTCATTCTTTGTTCCATTCGTCAGTTCGTTCATTCATTCATTCAGTTATTCGTTCCTTCCTTCATTCGTATATCTTATATTCTTCTCATTTCCTTCCTGTACATGTATGCTTAAAATGTTTCAGGCCGCGGGTTTCCGGATATATCAATTTCCGATTGTCATTTCTTATATACTTCTAGATCATTTCAATTTGTCCAATTTAAAGTGTAGTGCCTCTGCACTAGATAATTTGTTCAAAGGTAGTATTTCATTTGTGTTGAATCGAAAAACTACCCCCGGGCCATCTTGTTGGCAAAACTGTTGAAGTTTCTTTCATTTTCACTCATATTAGTATTTAAGGTGATTTTTATCAACTACATCTTACTGACTTTTTTGGGGGTAAATTAAAAACAAAATTAATTTAGAAACGATTCCCACTACGATCGATTCCCGCTTTTATTTTTAAAATTCCCGGCGGACAACCTTTTATTAGGTTTGAGTGGAGTGGAGTAATTGTTTTACGCCCCAGTCATGAAGCTTGCACTTATTTCGAGGCGGTCAGTTCTGGGATGATGGAGGCAATCGGAGTGCCCGGAGAAAACCACCTTCGGCAAGCGAACTGACAAACTTTCTCACACTAGGATCTGTCCCGAGTGGGATTCGAACCCAGGCGGTGAGATGCGCTGTGATCCGTAAGCGCGCGCTCGATGCTATTGAATATCCTTGTTGCAGTAGGAGAACTCACAAAGAAGTGTACAAAGAAAAGATCTGCACTATCATTGTCATAGAAGGACGGCTGCTTTTAACCCCAACTTACAACTGTGGAACCTTGTGTGAAGAAAACTTCAAAAGACATTCTCGCCCTTGTCGTGTTCCGCGGCCTATGGTCTAATCCAGCTGTCGCCAAGGTGATGAGAAAAACTAAGCTAAACTGAGATCCGGACTATCTCGGTACAGAATTGACCAGATTAATATTCTTGTGTTCAACAATTCGATCAACACTCCCTACAAGTTTATTATAAATATACATGTATGACGTAATTTTTATTGTGCACAACTACTTTTTGTGGTGCCAGCACTGTATCACACTATGAACATTACATAAACTGACGTTAAAAACACGTGATAGAGAGAAAGTACAGGTGTACTTAGTACTGCTCAACTGTTAATGAAAGACTATTATATATAATAAAACTCTTACAAACTGGGATTGAACAGTACTTGATATTTAATTTGTGTTCTTTTAAATGCTCGAGTGAGTTAAATATCCTATACGGTTAGTAATATACAGACGTCATTATGTCGGATATAGCTTATATAAAGGTCCGTATCACGTGTGTTACCACGTGTGTGTGTTATTGATTTGTCATAAAAGTAAGAACACTGCATAGATTTACAGATTTGACATCTAACCGATAGTGCATGCAGTAGGTAATTTTTATTTGAAACCACTGTGCAGTTCAGTAAAATTCAGGTAATTCTCTCTCTCTCTCTCTCTCTCTCTCTCTCTCTCTCTCTCTCTCTCTCTCTCTCTCTCTCGTTATAATAATATTATGATAAGAACAATTATATGTATTATGATTACATGTATTATTATTTTAATACTTTGTTTTATTTTTATTATTATTATTATTTATTATTATTATTATTATTATTATTATTATTATTATTATGCATTGAGATATTTTGTATATTTGGTGATTTTTATCAGAACGACAAAATTTTTTATCATTTGTCCTAAAGTAAAATTATATAAGTATCATTGTTACAGAATGAAAATACCTGAAAGATAATACCGTACTTAACATCATTTCATATAATGGAGTAAATTCTAAGTGTTTATGTCAAAGTTAATTTTTGTTGCCATATTTTATTATTTTATTCTGCCTCTTGATCATTTGTCAATTCACACCAAAAGAATGGAGTGAAGTAATGGTGTTTTGCGCCACAGTCAATTTTTCCCAACTTATATCGAGACTGTCAGTTATGGGATGGTAGAAGAAACCGGAGTGCCCGGAGAAAACAACCGACCCCTCAAGCGAGCTAACAAACTTGTCCAGGCGGAATTCGAACCTAGGCGATGAAATCACTTCTGATCCGTAACAAAGACAACACGCCGGCTGTTAGAGTACTGACTTTTAACTATGAGGTCTGGTGTTCAAACTCCGATTTACCCTGCGTTTTTGCTTTTAAGCTTAAGTTCAATAGAGTTCAGTTACCCATTTATTATAAGGCACAGAGGAATTACATTTTATGTCAGCTTTAAGGTTTTCAATACAATTTATGTATTGATATTCCATAATGAAAATAGCGTCATTGATAATGATAATGATATGTAATAATAATAATAATAATAATAATGATAATAATAATAATAATAATAATAATAATAATAATAATAATAATAATAATAATAATAATAATAAATTATCATTATCAATCAACATCATCATCATCATTACTATTATTATTATTATTATTATTATTAAACTTTGGTCAGTATAAATTGGTTTGTTTCTGAAGGAAGATTGAAGCTGATGATCTTTATTTTGTAACATTCCAGATAGCCTTGTCAAACGATAAACCATGGATTCGAAATTGTTTGTGGCGTTAATCATAGTGAATGCAGTAGTTTACACAGTAGTTGCTCTGATCAATGGCTTAGCAGGCGCATCATTTGGAACATCAGGTAAATATGGACCCCCCCCCCCCAAACGAACATTGCTTTATCATATCGATATGGTCCGTGAACTCAGGAGGATGAGAAGCACTGGTCTTCTTCCCTTTAAGAGAGAGAGAGAGAGAGAGAGAGAGAGAGAGAGAGAGAGAGAGAGAGAGAGAGAGAGAGAGAGAGAGAGAGATGTAAAATGGGTTAAGTTTAGAAAAGCTGATGTTATGGCTCCGTCAGGTGTCAGTGTGCAAAGAATCAGAGCTGTAAAAACACTGCTGTCTAAGTTATCCTTTACATCAGCAAGAAAAAAAAAGATCCGACCGCAGGTTTGAAATCTCGATTAACTTATTGGCTTATAAACTCTACCAAATTTGACTTTTAGTCTGCAGCTAAAGTTTATTTTGCAGATGGAATAATAAAATCTTTGATACACATATAGGCCCAAAGATTTTGAATTAGATTCTGTCGAAGCCAGTGCTCGTCCTAAGTCAGGATCTTTTTTTTTCTTATCTTTTTTTGTATTTTTTGTTCTGTTTGGTTTTTTTTTTTAGAATTGGTCCATATTCATGTTTGTCGTTTTATGTCTTTTTCACAATTGTTTTTAAGGGTTAAACCTAGCTAAAAGTTACTACCTTTTTATTCTGAAACCTTATAAATTAAAGGTAAAAGCATCCAGACAAGGTCCCTGTTTCTATTTAAGCCAGTGATCGTCCTAAGTCGGATGTCTTTTGTGTCGCTTTTGCAGCTGTTTTAAAGGTTAAAAAGTAACAGCAAGCAAGCGAAGTCTCTGTTTCTACTACGCTAATACTACTTGTGTAATACAAGTAAATGTATCGCTCCGTAATTCGGAGGTCATGGGTTCGAACCCTGACCGGGTCTGACCCAAGACTTGAAAGTGGACAGTGAGTGTTCTTTCGCCAAGCACTCGGCATTACGAAATGAAAATCACGGTTGTTTCGGATGGGAACTTAAAATAAACGAGATCCCGTGTCACTGTAAGCGTGGCACGATAAAGAACCCTGCTGTATAATGCAATCAGCGCAACGCACAGGCAAAATTTCTGCACTTTCGACTATAGCTGGTGACGTCTCGATATAAGTAAAATATTCTTGACTGGGTACGTTAAACACCATTACACAACTCAACTCAACAAGTAAAAGCCAGATATACCGAATGAAATGCGAACGAGGAATAAAATGTTTTTTATGTATATTTTCAGGATTATTTTTGAATTCCACTGGGGATATATCCGATAAATATTATTTGGAGATCACGCCTTCCGGATGGACATTCAGTATTTGGGGAGTTATTTACATTTGGGAGGCAGTGTGGATAATTTACAGCATTGTGAATATTTTCCGTAAAACAGAAGAAGGTCCGCTGTATTTAAATCCGATCGTTCTATCTCCGGTTTTCTTTTTAATATTTACACTTGAACATGTGCTTGAATCTCGCTTGGCTGTTTTTGTTTGATCGACAAGTTATAGAAGTTGCTTTTGTTTGTTTATTTTTTATCGCCTTTACGCTTTATATTTGTCTGTTTTTCTCATATCGAAATCTGGATAGGAATCTAGGAACACTGGCAAAATATAGCCCTAAAGATATTTGGCTCATCCGGATATTTGTGCAGAACGGAATATCCACCTATGCAACATGGACGACAATAGCGACATTACTTAACCTGGCTATGACCATTGCCTACCGCTCTGACCCAGCAATTCCTCAGTCTACGGCTTCAACAGTAGCACTGTCGTTTCTTCTCGTCGAGATCACCGTTTTTGTCGTTTTCGATTTCTTTTTTCTGGACAGATATACTCGCTATACACTAACTCCATATTGCGTCATCGTGTTTGCATTAACCGGAAGTATTGCCAAGAACTATACAGATGGCGCTCGTAACTCTATTTTTACCGCCATTCTTCTTGCTATTGCTATTGCTCTGTTGATTGTGAAATGTGTATTATGTGCTTGGAGACACATACGGGGACCGATTTTACCACGTGAAATCAGCGACTCAAACGAAGAGCTTAAGAAGACAAAATTAGCCTTATGAGATTAACATAAATTTGTATGGTTGTATAGTGAAAAATATCACACAAATTATTATAAGCACGTGGTTTGCTTGCTTTAGTAATTTTCATATCTTGTATATCTAAAAAGCCACGTTTCATCGCAAAATGCAAGGATCCATACTGACGTTATTGAAAGAGACAATATCCAAGTTAGTTAATGGAAGGCGGGTTTCAAATTAGATGACACCCTTGCCAACAATACCCATGGAGGCGGGTTTCAAATTAGATGACGCCATTGCCAACAATACCCATGGAGGCAGGCCTCCGACATGCACACTTGCCAACAATACCCATGGAGGCAGGCTCTAATTACATGACACCCTTGCCAACAATACCCATGGAGGCGGGCTTCTAAGTTACATGACACCCTTGCCAACAATACCCATGGAGACGGACTTCTAATTACATGACACCCTTGCCAACATTACCCACGGAAGCGGGTTTCAAATTAGATAATACAATTGCCAGAAAGGGCTTTAAACTAGATAGTACTAACAGAAATCAAATCGGATAATAGCACTGACAATAGTATCAAGTCGCACAACATCTTCAAAGACAGGACAAGGGGTATTAAGTAAAATGGTTTAACGAAGATTGTATCTTGTCATCAGATGATAATTATATCAATTAAATGAACAGTCACGCGTATATCTTTCACGTTTTTTGTAAAATGATCATGTAGATAAATAACTTTAATTAGGTAAGATCACGTTAAGAGTGCTTCAGCTGTCCTGAATTTGGAACAAATTATTTTGTCAAACCCCTTGTTTGATAATAAATTTGAAAAATCAACAAACGCTTCCATAGAAATATAATTCAAACATTGTTTTGATTTTTAGCTTTCTGGAAACTCCGTTTTAAATTTTTGTTTGTTTTTACGTTATATTAATCACTTGCTATGACATGCGCTTTGCTTTGACAATTATACATGCTTATATTTTAAAATGTTATGTTGGTTAGCTAGATGAACATCTCCAATCAAATAAGAGTTGTTTGGCTATGATTCTGGTCAATCAAACATTTTTTCAGAATCTTCGAAAATTATTACTGTGATTTATTATTTAGCAAATCTCATCAACTATTATTGTTATAATTATTAAATTTTTATTTTACTTGCCGTTATTTCGACAGTATTAATAACTATCATTTTTAAATGATTTCCAATAGCATTTGTTAACAGTTGTTCAGTCATTTTATATTTTTGTAAAAATAAATTACATTTAAACCAATATTTGTCTGCTTTTTTAATCAAAGACTGTGGAAAAAACAAATTTTAATCCCCCAACCTTAGTTAAAAGTGTCCGTCTGTCGACGTTGAATGGTGTAAGCTCCATTGCCATTACTTTTGAAAGGATTTTCCACCAATCTTGGAAGATCTGTATATCAACACTAGACGATGAGATTCGTACCCTATTTTGATATGGTGGAAGGTCGTGGGTTCGAACCCCGGCCGGGTCTGACCCAAGACTTGAAAGTGGGTGGTGACTGTTCTTTCGCCAATCACTCGGCATTACGAAATGAAAGTCACGGTTCTTTCGGATGGGAGCTTAAAATAAACGAGGTCCCGTGTCATGGCAGGCATGGCAAGATAAAGAACCCTGCTGTATAATGCCATCAGCGCAACGCACAGGCAAAATTTCTGCACTTTCGCCTATATCTGGCGACGTCTTGATATAAGTTAAATATTCTTGACTGGGACGTTAAATACCATACTCAACTCAACTCTATTTTGGTATGTAGGCCAAAGGTCAATGTCACAGGGTCATATTGAGAGGTTTTTGGCTCTCAAGAGAGTTTCAGTTTGTTCTGGGTGAAGCATATGGTATATAATCCAAACAGATAATTTTCCCTATTCTTTATTTCTATTTTCCCGATAGGAAACATGGCGACCCGCAAAAAATATTTGCGCCGATAGCTTATACAAATAAATCTAAAACTTGGATATTTTTACTAACTTGGTTGAATAAACATCGCGGATCGATTCATTAATGTTTCTGGTAAGGCAATATACAATGAGATCGTTCAGACACCCGTAAATCCTGTGATTATAAGAAATTTATAACCTGCATGTAGGTCAATGTAATTTCCCCTGTTTTATATAGGATGGCATCATGGCTCCGAAACGGCAACATCAGTATTATAAAAAAGCCGTTTGGAGCCATGTATTTCAGGTCTACTACTATGATACACCCGAAAGTATAAATTTAACGATCTGACATGATTTGTTGAACAACTGCCAGTACAAGTAAAATAATAAAACCGTTGATACCGAATTTTTTTAATGGATTTACAGTGATATGCAAACAATGGCAAACGTAACAGTTTGCTAAAATTCGCGTTCAAACCAGTCTTCTGCGTCCTGTGCTATCAGTTTGAATTTTTATGAATATTGCTTTTAAAAGTAAATTCAAACGTAGCACAAGATAGTCTACGGCATTGGTACAATGTATGATACGTAAAAAACTTGACTGAATGAAACGTTTAAGCGTTCAAACTTTAAAGATGTATTTTCAATTATGCGCCTTATTCAAACTACATCTCGAAGTCATCTCTCTGATTTAAATTATATTCATCATTTCCGTTTCCGTTGCGCATGCCAACTACCTCATATTCATTCAAGTTAACTTAGTTTTCATTTTCTCCAGCAGAGTCTCTAAATGAATTTGAATATTGTGTAGAAGTCACTGAATTATTACTTGTTGAAGTTGGAAACATTGGCTTGATTTGACCTGTGATTTTGTCCTTAAACAAATGTGAATGAGTTCCTTTGACACGTTTCCATTTCATTCTGCGATTTTGAAACCAAACTTTCACCTGAAAATATGAACGAAAATTTTTGATAATTTTTTTTGTAAAATGTTTTATTTCATTATAAGCGATGCCTTGCACTACTTTAAAATCGTGTCGTTTCTTAAAAAACATGAAAAGTTACACATAACAGCAAGTCAAAATGTTTTTAAAACACTTAATTTGTGTAGTCGATTGCCATGTAGACCGTTATTTGTTAAGTTTCAGACACGTGGTTTGAGAAACCTTTACATACTGAAAAAATGTTTATTCTTTTTACCAATGAACGAAGTTTAGGGATATAAATAAAGTAATCGCCCTATCGATCTGTCTGTCCGTCAATCTGTGTTGTTCCACGGAATATCATGTTCACTAAATAACTTCCATACCAATGTATACCAACGTAAAAAGCTGTGAAGCATACCAAATTTAGGGTGAGGGTCAAAGGTCAAGAAGAGAAAAAAATTGTCCCAACAGGTATTTTTCGAAACTTGATGAGGAAGGGACTGTTCTGTTTATGCCAAATATTGTCGAACTAACGTGGCTGTTTGAATTATTCCCCTTTGATTGTTCTATGTGTGAAATTGATTTGTTTGTATTCTATTGAATTTCGGAAAATACTTTTACATTGGAAAAACCAAATAACAGACCCTATGCGCTTACATTAAATTTTTTATTGTATTGATTAGATGGACATGTACCATTTAAATGTAAGTGAAAGATTAAAACGTGTTTCATTTATTCAGTATATACTAGTATATGTGTGAATTCAAATTTCTTTTCATGATAATTTTTACCTGTCTTTCCGTGAGATCTAAGGAAACTGCTATTTCATATCTTCTGAGTCTGGTTAAATAATTATGAGCTGAGAACTCTTTTTCCAGTTCCCGGATTTGTTGTTTTGTAAAAGCTGTTCGTTCCTTTCTCGGTTTTGCATTTAGATCTAACTTGAATGTTGTATCTTCATCGTCTAAAAGAAAAAAAAAACACGATTTATTATTTTCATCTTATTTTGGTCAATTTACCCTTTTAAAGTGTCGTCTTTTGGTCCAATTAACCATAATAATTACCAAAATTTGTTAAGCAAAATTTTAGTAAAGAGTGATTGTTTTCTTAATTCAAATTTGATGGTCAGGTGTGTTTACATCACCTTTCTCTAAATGACAATGCATAATATCATATAACTTATCAGGAACCAATCTAAATGGACAAAAAATCAAAAGTGAATTCGAATACTTTCAATCCTGCCATAGCAACCACCTATATATAAATACATAACTTACTAAAATTGGCAATAACGAACCATTGTATATATATTTTAAAAAAAATATCTTCACAAAAGTGATGATGTTCCCAAATACTTCCAATGTTATGTCAAATTTACCACGCCAGAATAAAAACGAAATAAGGTATCCTTTGTCCACATTTATCTAACACAAATATTATTAAACATCATTTTTGTAGATGTGTATTTATTGAATAGTTATTTTTTTATAATGTCCATTTTACGTCAAACAAACCATTTTCTCTCAACCCTCTGATATTACTTCATATATTTTATTATTAACGGAGTTGATCCAATTTTATTTCTATTGAATAATAACAGTCTTTGTATGTGTGTGTTTTTTTTCTAATTTATTTGTATTTATTGCAAAAATTCAGAATTATGTATGTACTCTTAGTTTTTTAAACAATATCAATAAGTCGAGTTACATATAACTGAATATATTGATTAAAGCGAATCATCCGGCAAATAAATAAATAAATAAATAAATAAATAAATAAATAAATAATCAATAAATAAGGCAATTTTAACCACAACAAAGTGTCATATTTTAAAGAAAATAATAATGATTTTTTGATTACGAATTCTAGTAGTCTGAATATTAAATGGAAAATTAATACGGATGTCGTCAAAATTTGTGCTCACTCGATGCAACTTTCAATGGAATTAACGTGATTGTTGTATTACTGTGTTAAGAAATACAGAAATTTTCTATGGACTGTATAAACTCGTAAATACTTTTATGGAAAATTGAAACAGTCCATAATTTGCAATTTCATGGAGGCAAAGGAAAATTATTTCTTTTATATACTAAATAGTATATATATAATAATATAAATAATATTGTATTTCATATATTTTCAATATGCTTTATATAAATAATATTTTTGAAGTTGCTTTTTAACTTCTAGTTTAAACAATATTTTATTATCTCTTAAATTAACATACAATTGTTTAACATCACAATAATGCGGAATTCTGAAACAAGAGAAGTGTTCTCTTAGTATGTAAATCAGTCTCCCTATCTAGAATTACAATCATAAATGACCGATGATGCAATTAAGATTATGCATATCTGATTTTCAACTTCTGTGCGTATTCTCATTGAGTGTGGCGATATTAAAGAGCTACTGTGTCTAATGTTTTATACGTTATGTGCAAAAATATTATTAAAAATTCGTAATGAAAATTAAATTTTTCTTACTTAAAAATTCCACTATATTATCACACAACAAGATGTAGTTGTGTTTTATTAACTTCTCACCGACCCTTGTTCACTAATTATTTCCGGCGCTGTATCGTCTGCCGATCTAGAAATTAGAATGATGTTGAAACACCCGCAATAATTAGATTTGAATTTGTAAATTGAAACTTAATGAAGAAATACCATTAGGAGGTCAGAGGTAGGAGATAAAATGTTTTACTTATAAATAGACAATCTGATAAAATGTTGATAAACAAATCAACTGATTTAAAATCAAATGTGAAAAAAGATAATAAAAATTCCGAAAACTAATTTTAAATTAAACGGATTTTACGCAAGATGTATTCTCATTTAACTAAACAACAAAACATTCCAGGTCAATCGCGCTTAATTAAACATAAAAACTTGTTTTTGTCTCCTTACTTCCTATAGGATTTTGCTGGTAAAAATTTATAAAATTTTGCTTTTTTTAAAAAAAATTTGTTATTTGCTGATTTTGAATTTCTATTTAAATAATGCTGATTTTGTTGTCACGTGCTGATTTTGTTGTCACGTGCTGATTTTGTTGTCATGTGCCGATTTTGTTGTCATGAGTTGATTTTGAATGCATATTTTAATAGAAATTCATAATCAGCACATGATAGAATAATAATTAAAAATTGCAGATGTCATAAAGCATTTTTGAATTTTATCGTTAAAGTAAATACATTCAAAAAATGCTTTATTGCAATAAAATATTGTCTTCAAGCATTTTTTGAATGTATTTAATCATAAAATTCAAAAAAAAATGTTTTGTGACACAGATAACATTTGCCATAAACAGAATTTTTCGAACATTTTTCTTTTTGGAAATTGAAAAAATTCTGCATATGTTAGTGAAACTCAAATCAGCTGCAGATCAACAAATAAGTGATTGTGTGGCAAGTGTTGGATCCAGGCTATACACGGATCATTAACTAGGTTTTTGCCAATGTATTTTATAATTTTTATATAAAGTTGTTGAATTTAATTAAAAACTAAAAACAAATTTCAAACTAAATAGAGCAATATCTAACTTAAAAAACACTTTACATTGCCTAATTGTTTTAAAGTAGTTTTATTATACAACCCATTTTAAATTTTTTGATTTTTTTTTTAAAGTGGTATATGACAGTTTCATTATTTTAGTTACACGATTATTCGTCAATGTTCATTTCCAGTTTTAAATATAAAATCAAAATGTCAAAAAATAATCTAACATGTTAAAAGGGATAACCGTCTGGATTTTGAAATTTTATGATTATTCTTATTTTTTTTTAAAGTTCCTTTTTTCTTTAAATTTGAAATGCTTTCAGCGATGATTATCATTGAAATATACTTAAATATACTTAATTTCATTAAATTTGTCATTTGTGACTTTGTAAAGGGATACGTAACACCATTGCAAATATATTTGGATATTAATTACGGTCAATTAATTCAATTTGTCCGGTTTCACCTTCGATTCATTGGAATTTCTGTACATCCGTGCGCATGCTCCAAGCAAATAATTATCATCGTTAAACATTGACCATCCCGTTAGAGGATTCCGTTTATTTACAGCTAATAGGAATGAAATTTTAGGAAATGAATCTCACGGATCGTGATTAGAAGTTATCTTTTTTTAAAAAAATATATATATATTTAGAAAAAAAAAATCATAAAATTGATAAACTTAATGCAATTTTAAAAAGAATTTATGAAAAAAACGCATGTCATGAAAAAATTACTGATATCTTAACACATACTTATTCAAAATGTAAATAAATAAATAAATAAATAAATAAATAAATAAATAAATAAATAAATAAATAAATAAATCAAAAATAACACAGCAGGTGAACTCATAAGATTTTAAATCATCATCATCATCATCATCAACATCAAAATGCAAACTTAAATTTGGGGCGGGATAAGAGAATCACACACACACACACACACCCACACACACCCACACACACACACACAGGCGCACTCATAATTCAAGAATACGTTGTTACATCTGATACAGAGGTTTAATTAGAGGCCTTTTTCTTCAGACCGTGAAATTTTTATTCTTTTTAATTTGACTACTAATTTTATGATGTCAAGTCTAATGGCTTTAAACGTAAAACTCAAATTTAATATTATATGATAATAAACCAAATTTTAATAATAATAATAATAATAATAATAATAATAATAATAATAATGCCATATACTATTTTTGAATTCAATCATAAAATACAGTAAAACGATATATTACATTATTATTATTATTATTATTATTATTATTATTATTTTTATTTTATTATTATTATTATTATTATTTTTTTTTATTATACAGAAACGTATACCACTGGGTCAAGTGCATTGTTTTGATTTTCTTTTTTGAATTGTTATGAATTATTTGTATTTAATAAAGGCTTTTATTGTCATGTGCGTTTAATTCATTTTTTCCTTAAAACTTAAGATAGATGGTAAGTATATACTAGTATATATTATTATATGACAACATTGAAACAACAAAATGATTACCTTCATGTTTGACACTTAAATCCGGAGATGGAGATGCTGACGGAGAACTTCCGGGATTCAGAGAACCAAGCTCTGTAAAACTTGTCGAGTTCACAATATTATTTGAAGGATTTTTATTTAATTCTGGTGATGTTCCAGATCTGGAAAATGTGTTAAAATCTGAATCATAATCTCCATTATTGTCACGTGATATTCCAAAAATATCCGCTACATTCCCGGAATTTACACTAAACGGAAAATAACAGTTATTTCCACTTCTTTCCGAATATCTGTAATCAGACGGTTTTTGCGGAAATCCATGATACGGGAAAGTTGACGTTCCTCCGAACGCACCTGCCGGATGTGACCTATACATGGAATTGTTAAACGAAGCTTGTCTTTGAAATGACTGGCTAAATCCGTAAGTGTACGGGAAATTACCGGCATAATGATGTAGTGTTGGAGTATTAATTCCGTAAACCGATTGATGGGCCATATCTTGCTTAGTTACCCCTTGTTCTTAACGGACATACACAGAATATTTTTACAACATTTTCTGCCACATATTTTATGATTTATAAGAGACAGCCTTTGAGAGTCTGCTTTCTCACACACGCAGTATCTCGGCTTGTTCTAACATATGTATGATTTTGGGTATTATGCCTCAACAAAAACACGCTGAAGATAAGAGTTTGGATGGCGTAATTCGCATTAACGGTCATCCCCTAGGAAGGCGGAGATAATTTTATTTTCGGTCAGTGTTCATTGGTGTAATAAAATTTGATTGACATTTCTGATAAACTTCACGCAAATCGAACCAATTTGGCCACCAGGATCAGTATGGGCTTTAAAATCAATGTGATTATCATAATTCTGAGTTATCTTTTTTTCATACTGCCCTTTACAAAACATTTTTTAATTCGATCATTTGTGTTCTTGTGAGTTTTACGGTTAAATCTTTGACTGGCTTAATTTTCTTTTGTACAAAACTTCGATATGATTTGTCTATGTTGTATCCAATTCCATCATCAATATTTTATCTCTTCAAAAGAGCCTGTTACATTTTAAAGCCGTGTTAGGTTTAAAAAAACTGCGAAAAAAAATGATACATAATTTCATGCATGTGCCATTTAAAAAATCCATCAAGTTTCAAAAATGGATATTGGGAAGAAAAATGTGTAATTTGTAATTAATAATAAATAATTATTTTTAGAATATTGTTTAAAAGCGATTTAATTCAACCTACGTTTTAAAACAATATTTACAAGTCAGTCGGAAAAGGTAGGGATTTGTATTTGTGGATCTTTTTTGTTCTTTTTATATTATTTATTTTACTGGCAAATAAACAGAGAGAGAGAGAGAGAGAGAGAGAGAGAGAGAGAGAGAGAGAGAGAGAGAGAGAGAGAGAGAGAGAAGAGAGAGAGAGAGAGTTCTTGGTAGCCTGGTGGTCTATAGCGCTAGATTATATATCTCATCGCCTAGGTTTGAATCCCACTCGAGGAAGAACCCGGTATGAGAATGTTAGTTTGCTTGCTTCCTGAACGTCAGTTTTTATCCCCGTTCGATCCTTTTCCTGACCTGGCCGCCCTGTTGTAAGTAAATAAATCCTGATTTGAGTTTCAAACACTGTTACTTCATACAACTCACTGGTGTATTATTTTAATAAGATGACCAATCATTAACTGATTTTCCCTTATCTGACATTTTAATGTCCGAGGCAAGTCTGTAAATCATTTATTTTGAAAGTACATTAAAACCACTAACTCGCAATTTTTACCCGTAAATGACTTGAAACGTCAATCTATCAATCCTACTAAAATATATTGATGTCGAAATAACACATTAGTTATTTCTGCACATTTTCCAACGAAAATAAAAGGCTTCCGGGGAAGTGTTTTAAACATGTGCAGCCGATGTTTATTATTTTGATAAACTTTTAATGTCCCAGGTGGAAGACAGATGATAGAATCGTTCCCGTGGAAAGCCTTTCAGTGCTTAAGTAAAGAATTAAACTTCAAGTCACCACACACCTTGTTTTTTTCATATTCTAAATACTTTTTATATTTACTGCCAACTGTATATGAATTTATAATATTTATTTCAATTTTTTTTCTTTTATAACATTGGGGGGGGGGGGGGGGGGCGCTTTTGCGCTTTTGTAACCAATGGTATAGATTAAGGCATCGCTTTTCGGATCAAAACGCATCTCTACGTCTCGCTTCAAATTTCAAATTTGCGAAAGTTTTTTAGGTACTCAGTTTTTCTCCACCATCTTTGAACTAGTTTTCTCAACATAAGTGAGAGAATCTTGACGGGGATCTAAAGCTCTGTCACTCCACTTTACTCCAATATACTCCACGTGCATTACACTCTACGTCTAACATATGTTGGAAGTTAGTGGAGTAGAGTGCATGAAACCCGACGTTTTCTTTTTTTTTAAATATTCTGATGTTTTGTATTTAAAGTCCTTAAAAAGTTATTTCTTAAATTTTTTAAAATATTTATCTGCATATAAAGAACAATTACATGTAAGAGTTTTGGTAAACTTTATTAACAACATACATTACATTTACCTACAGTAATCACTCGTTGGTATATAGATGTTTTACGTCGCATCAGTATGGTGACCAATTTCTTTGGTTTTTTTCCCTTAACGCAAACAAGATAAGGCGTCAATCTAAGCACTGTTTAATAATGAAAAGATGGGATAAATTAAACATTCGTGCATTAAAGAAATATCTAAGCAAGCTACAAAGATAACTTAAAATGATAGCAATTTATCAAATTTTAATGTAGTGTATGGGTTTGTCAACGATCTGAAAATATCATAGACATCTCTCACGCTTTCGATTCTAATTGGGTAAGACAACGATTTTGGCTCTTTCACATAGATTGATTTTAAGCCAAACTTTCTGCATGAATTGCCCGAGCGTTGAAATCAACTGATCAGGGTGACCAAGACTTCTGACTGTGCAAACATTTCGGGTTCTAAAAAATTGATCAGACAAGCGTAATAATAATAATAATAATAATAATAATAATAATAATAATAATAATAATAATAATAATAATAATAATAATAATGATGATGATGATGATGATGATGATGATAATAATGAATGATAATAATAATAATGAATGATGATGATGATGATGATGATAATAATAATAATAATAATAATAATAATAATAATAATAATAATAATAAATGTCTATCTACTGATCCAACCTACAGCCGGGAGAGAATTTTTAATTGTAAGTCATATAACATTAACCACTTGACAACCGTATCTGTAAATGAGGACCATGATAGATTTTGATGTGTTATAATGTATATCTGGTAGATTTTACCGGATTTGAGCCCATAACAGGAGAACGTGACACCTCGGGTTTAATTACACCCACCTTAACCACCCGACATCAGCAGCTTTTTTTACGACGACGGAGATAAATAATAAAACAGTGAAATAAAAATGTTAAATTAAGTACCGAGTGGAGGAGTTCGAACTAATAGCGAAGTGGCACCTGGTGTTTGACGCTAAATAGCTGAACTATCCAATCACTAAGGTGTTCATAGATACAAGAAAAATAAGGAAATGTTAAAATTCATTATTTAGTGGATAAGTGGATAAGTAATTAAACTGAGACGCAGATATAAAAAACACAGTGGCTGTACCACCACCCCCTAGATAATCGCGAGATGACATGCAGATTTTGTGATCATTATCCATGAAATGAATTCTTAATTGACAATCTAAACGAGAGGATATGTTAAAGACTTAACACATGACGTTGTGTCTTTAAAGGAATGAAATACTAAAGACATAAGATGCATCTGTTGTCCATATTTTCATTTTATTCATAAATCGTTTACATGTCTTTTTTATCCCCCCTCTCTCTCTCTCCGTTTAAACATGTTTTCTCTGCCAGACCTACCACACCCACGTACATACACCCACATCCACAAGCTCCCTTTCTCCCAAACCTTC
This sequence comes from Tegillarca granosa, assembly GCA_029721355.1. NCBI lineage: Eukaryota > Metazoa > Mollusca > Bivalvia > Arcoida > Arcidae > Tegillarca > Tegillarca granosa. Next base: position 6,253,380 of record CM056609.1, read on the forward strand.
ATGCACCCAACCCCCCTCTCTCTCGCTCTACCACACCCACATAAACACGTCTCTCTCTTTCTCTCTCTCTCTCTCTCTCTCACACACACACACACACACACACACACACACACACACACACACACACACTCTCTCTCTCTCTCTCTCTCTCTCTCTCATCTATCGTTTAATGTCAAACAATAGTTCATAGTTTAATAAGGACATTTTCTTTGACACAAGGCATTAATTTTAATTTTAAACACTTCTACCATTACTATGTGACAAAATAATTGGTTAAATTGAGGAATGTAAGGATCTAATGTATATATTATTCATGATAAAATTAGAATTTAAATTAATAGAGAAAAAAATGACAACGTATTTTATCCTGAAATTGGTGTTCTAAAATGTGGTAGTAGTCCAAATGTGCTAAAGGATTTGATGACTTTAAAGCTTAAAGTGGGATCTAATAATTGTATAAATGAATAAATAAAAAAAAAATGTGAATAGAATGGACAAGAAATGGGTACTTGAAACAAAATTAAAAGTAGATAAAAATAATAAAAATAAATAAATAAATAAATAAATAAAAATAAATAAATAATAAAAATAAATAAATAAATGAATAAATAGATAAATAAATAAATAAATAAATAAATAAATAAATAAATGTATATTTTATCAAGTCAATTCATCAAAATCGTCAAACGGTTTTACTTTTATGGTTTTAATGTAATATTACAATTATTTATTTGTTTGAATTCGAACTTTTCCATCATTGTCTACTAACAATGACGTCATATTTCACAAATATGTATACAAAATAATGAAATAACAGGTACGCTTCATTTTCTCTGCTCTAAATGTTTGTGGAATAAATATGAGGTTATATACTTTATTTAATAAACTTAATTTTTTTTATTTAAAAGCTTATGTAGATTTATAAAAAATTATAAATGAGAGAATTGGTCCTCAAGGATAGTTAAGCATCAGTTTTACTTGTGCTGTTATTTTTTATTTTATTTGTACAGATGTGCATATATTCGTTTCTTTAAAATTTAGGCTTCAAAATTCGAAAATGTTTGAATTGAGATGTTACATATAATGTCACCACAGGACTTAAGCATCAGTTTTACTTATGCTGTTTTTTTATTTTATTTGTACAGATATGCATGTATTTGTTGTCTATTTGTACAAATACAATTAAGAGAAATAAAGATTTAGAATTTCAAAATAAAAAAAAATATTTGAAATTGTAATTTTTACTTATTTTGATTTAAACAAACAATCTTCGTCATATCTCACCAGTGATAGCAATTAATAAAAATAATAAAATATTTTTTTTAAATATTAAAAAAATCCCGAATATGAATCTCTCTCTCTCTCTCTCTCTCTCTCTCTCTCTCTCTCTCTCTCTCTCTCTCTCTCTATATATATATATATATATATATCTTCCTTTTTCATTGATGACCAATTTTTGTAATTTTAATTTTAATCTATATCAAAACTATTAACGAAATGAAGTTATGCAGTTTCCTAAGAACGTCGTTAGTACGAGTTTTAATAGTTCGCGATATTACAAAAAAAAGTGTTCGCGAAAAAAAAAATCGTTACAACAATATTTTTAATTTTTTAAAAAACCAAAATTTATTTTTGCGATTCATGACTAAAGGTATATATAAAAGTGTAACGATTTGACAAAACCCTGAACTACTATTTTGGAAATAATAAGCTTTCTTTCATCATTATCAAACCCTCATCTTTCATCACCAAACTGCTGTAAGATTAATTTCTATCTTCTCAAATTAAAAACCACTTACGGTCGTGGGGCTAGCTCCTATATCCAGATGTTTATGTTTAGCGGGACACGGATCAAAAGTATAAAATTACAATTAAATTAAGTAATGGGAAATACGGTAAAACAGCGGAAAATTTGGAGTTTTTTAACCTAAATTTAATTTAGATGATGCGCTGGAATCCTCGTTATCGGTTACGGGACTGGAAGTCAAGTGTGTGATGATGTTAGCAGATAACGGTCTCTATAGTAGCTAGGCTTTTAGTAATTATTTATTAGTTATTGTATAAATTATGTTACAGGGTCATTAACGGTAAAATGTCAACGTGGGGTTATAATGATTAAAATCTAATGGTTGTTTCCCGGAACCAACCACTCTCAAATCGAAGTTTGGAAAAATTAGGCATGTCTAAAATTTAATTTGGATTTGAGTATAAAACGTTTTCAAATTGTATTTTTTTTTTTGAAAATTTAGGCTTGAAACTTCGAAAATGTTCGAATTGAGATGTTACATATAAAGACACCACAGGACTTACAGATGCTGGTAATATCGCTGTTAATAGCCCCAAAATATTTCCTTTAATTCTCGTGCACTTTCAAAACATCGCATTCTTATTTTCTTGTCGAAATTTAGGGTTGTTAAACAAAATCCGTTTAATTAAAACAAGTTAACTATATTCAATTTATTTATTTATTTTTTCCCAAAAAGTTATTTAAAAAAAAACCAATGTTTCCAAATACATCATAATCTTGTTTTTTAACACGTGAAAAAAATATGTAGAAGGTCGTTGAGTTTTGCGATTTCCGGTTATATATGAAAGTGGGCATATGTTACGTCATAAAAAGGCGTATTTAAAAGTTAAAATGACGAAATGGTAAAGTCATCACTCCGGAATCAACATTTTTTCGTGGCTTTCTTTACAATGTGTACGGCAGATGTTCAGATTTGAAGAAAGACAGCATAGCTACGAAGATTTATGTCAAAAATAAATGTCCAAACATGAAAAAATAAACAACTTAGTTCAAATTCTTCTCACATTGGTGTATCAGTTACGGTCTAAAATGAACGAAGCGTGTTAAGAAAAACACGGCATGATTTCAAAGCACTACTCGCATTCGCGAATTCAGCGTGTAAGATTCCCAAGGAATCTGCAACACACGTGTACATATTCTGAAATCTGTCAACAGGCCAAACCACTTCTTTCCGATATTTATGATTTATTATCGTTAGAGAACCGAGCCAGTTGTTAAATTGGCATAGTAATAAACATGGACTTATGCTTATGTTTTTTATTTACTCGACTGGGAGTGGTCAGTGATCAGTTCAAGGATAGTTGGATTGTCCCCGACCTTCGGCAAGGATTTGTCCTAGTGGAATTCGTAACATCTGTAAATTTGATAATGATGGCCGACTGATGTATATATGTTTGGTGTTGAGTAAAAGAGAGTTCCTGATTTTGCTGTTAGTGGGATGTTGAGTGGTCTAAAGCGCGCGTTTACGAATCACAGTGTCACTCAGCGCATAGGTTTGAATCAAACTCGGGCAGATCCAGTCTGAAAAAGTTTGTAAGTTCGCATGCTGAAGGTAGTTTGTTTTTTCTCTAAATACTCAAGTTTCCTTCACCATTTCAGAATTGACAGTCTCTATCTAAATGAAAAAAATTCACTAGGGCTTTAAACAGTTATTTCAATTTAAGTAACTCCGATAACAGTGTATCCAATTTTCCATTTACTAAATATACAATAAAGTGTGTGAGTGTGAATATTAGCCTGCCATGTACTAGCGCGCACCCTAGACGAATTTTTGATTAGGTTCTAGCTTACCGAGTCAGTATGTCACAGACGAGCATACTACTCCTCATGTCCATTATCCTGTTGTTATTATGCCGAGCACAAGGCGAGGAAGCAATACATGAATTTCAAATTTTTAAGTCGTACGTATGATCAGGCCGGAGTTCAAACCCACAACCTCCCACTCTCGTGGCGAACGCTATACCGATGAGCTACCGAGGCGATAAACAATTCAGTGGATACCCGTGTGTTTACTCACCCATATGTTTTGACTTTAAATGTTTTATTTTTTTCAAATGTTGTATAAACACATATCTTCTCAAATGAAACCGGGGCACCTGTGAACAAGTTGAACATTTCTGACTTTCGAAATATGAACAAAAGTGAGGAAAATATCAATATCACAAGAATGAAAACTTACTTTTATATTCCAGTTAAGTGATAGCTATATAAAAGAGAGAATTTGGAGTATTTATTCATAAAGGCTACACTTATTACTAAGTAATTAAAAGTAAACATTTTACACCTGATCACTGCCAGTATGATATCCGAGTACCATATAAATATAACGGAACGTAAAATAGTCAGACTTTAATTAAAGAATAGTATACATGTAGCCACGTGAAGTTGGTAGAACGTATATAATGGAACAATAATAATAATAATAATAATAATAATAATAATAATAATAATAATAATAATAATAATAATTCTTTAATATCTAAATAAATGAATAAATAAAATAAAATGAATAAATAAAATAAAATAAAATAAAATAAAATAAATAAAATAATAATAAATAAATAAATAAACAAAATTGACATTTATTTTAGCAACATTTTAGTAGAAGTATAATAAGGAATCTTGGGCCAGGGCTTTAAGTTATGAAATCTAGCTCCAATTACTTCATTCGTACAATGGTACGAGTGGAAAATCCTGCAATTAAATAAAAAATCCTAATAGCTAAAATTGGTAAATAAATACATAGGCCTATATAAATAAAGATAAATAAATATAAAATAAGTGTAGGGATTCAAGTTCTTTCATTCTTTAATAGTACTTTATCGTTTACTAGTACTTCATTTTCCCCAGTATTTCATATTTCACTAGTACTTGATCCTTTAATAGCACTTCATCCTTCATTAGTACGTAAACCAACAAAAGGACGTAATCCTACATAAGTACGTCATCCTACACTCTTAGTACGTCATCCTACATTGGTACGTCATCCTACATTGGAACGCCAGCCTACACTAGTACGCCATCCTACACTAGTACGTCATCCTACACTAAAACGCCAGCCTACACTAGTACGTCATCCTTCACTAGTACGTCATCCTACACTAGAACACCAGCCTACACTAGTACGTCACCCCAAACTAGTACGTCATCCTACACTAGAACACCAGCCTACACTAGTACGTCATCCCACACTAGTACGCCAGCCTACACTAGTACGTCATCCTACACTAGTACGCCATCCTACACTAGTATGTCATCCTACACTAGAACGCCAGCCTACACTAGTACGTCATCCTACACAAGTACGTCATCCTACACTAGAACACCAGCCTACATTAGTACGTCATCCCACACTAGTACGCCAGCCTACACTAGTACGTCATCCTACACTAGTACGTCATCCTACACAAGTACTTCATCCTACACAAGTACGTCATCCTACACTAGTACGTCATCCTACACTTGTACGTCATCCTACACTAGTACTTCATCCTACACTAGTACTTCATCCTACACTAGTACGCCAGCCTACACTAGTACGTCATCCTACACTAGTACGTCATCCTACACTAGTACGCCAGCCTACATTAGTTCGTCATCCTGCACTAGTACGCCAGCCTACACTAGTACGTCATCCTACACTACAACGCCATCCTACACTAGTATGTCACCCTACACTAGTACGTCATCCTACACTAGTACGTCATCCTACGCTAGAACGCCAGCCTACACTAGTACGTCATCCTACACAAGTATGCCAGCCTACACTAGTACGCCAGCCTACACTAGTACGTCATCCCACACTAGTACGCCAGCCTACACTAGTAAGACATCCTACACTAATACGTCATCCTTCACTAGTACGTCATTCTACACTAGTACGTCATCCTACACTAGTACGTCATACTAGTACGTCATCCTACACTAGTACGCCATCCTACACTAGTACGTCATACTAGTACGTCATCCTACACTAGTCACCATCCTACACTAGTACGTCATCCTACGCTAGAACGCCAGCCTACACTAGTACGTCATCCTACACAAGTATTCCAGCCTACACTAGTACGCCAGCCTAAACTAGTACGTCATCCTACACTAGTACGCCAGCCTACACTAGTAAGACATCCTACCATAATACGTCATTCTACACTAGTACGTCATTCTACACTAGTACGTCATCCTACACTAGTACGTCATACTAGTACGTCATCCTACACTAGTACGCCATCCTACACTAGTACGTCATACTAGTACGTCATCCTACACTAGTACGTCATCCTACACTAGTACGCCATCCTACACTAGAACGCCATCCTACACTAGAACGCCATCCTACACTAGTACGCCAGCCTACATTGGTACGTCATCCTACACTCTAAGAAATTCATCCTACACTAGTACGTCATCCTACACTAGTACGTCATCCTTCACTAGTACGCCATCCTACACTAGTACGCCATCCTACACTAGTACGTCATCTTACACTAGTACGCCATCCTACACTAGCACGTCATCCTACACTAGTGCGCCATCCTACACTAGAACGCCATCCTACACTAGTACGTCATACTAGTACGTCATCCTACACTAGTCACCATCCTACACTAGTACGTCATCCTACGCTAGAACGCAAGAACGCCATCCTACACTAGTACGCCATCCTACACTAGTACGCCATCCTACACTAGTACGCCATCCTACATCAGTATGCCATCCTACACTAGAACGCCATCCTACACTAGTACGCCAGCCTACATTGGTACGTCATCCTACACTCTTAGAACGTCATCCTACACTAGAACGCCAGCCTACACTAGTACGCCATTCACACTAGTGCGGTTTCCTACAATAGAACGTGAACTTACACTAGAACGCCATCCTACACTTGTACGGCATTCTACACTAGTACGCCATCTTACATTAATACTTTTTCATTAATACTTCATTTTACATAAATACGTCATACTACATTCTTACACAAGGACTTTATATAGAAAAATCTTTCACGAGTTTGAGGTCGAGATGGGGAAATTCAGATCGAGTGGTCTGACCACGAGGTTGGAATTTACCCATCTCGACGTCAGTCGAGTAATTGATTATTTTTCTCACATATAATTTTCGAAAAAATTCTGGAATTCCTACAATTAAGATGCACGATCTTGCTAGCGGATGAATACAAGACACGCAACAATAATAAATAACGTTTCAGTCACAACCGGATGAGAACCTACGCGGCAAAACAAAACAACGATTTTTTTCTTTATATAATACATCGTTTAGAAATTGATAAAATTGTAATCCCCTTTCAACTGAGATAGGCTACATGTGCGCACGCGGGGTGCGAAATGGAAAAATTATCGTACCACCAATTCAGTGAGATAAATCTATCACATATTCGAGAAATTAGAATATTGTAGGTTTTGATATGACAATCATTTTGATATATGATTTCAAGGTCATATGTTCAAAGGTAAAAAAAAGCTACATAGGAATACATAAATTATTGATTATCTGGAAAACTATTAAATTTTTATTAGCATGTATATTATATATGATTCAAGGTCAGAGATTCAAGGTCAAGGCCATATCTGCTTAACAATACTAAAAAATTTTAATAATCTTGAAACTTATTAAGTTTTGAAAAGGCATGTACATTAGAATATTGTAGGTATTAATATAACGATCGTTTTGGTATATGGTTCAAAGGTCAAGGTCATAGCTGCATAAGTATAGCGACCGGCCGATAAAATGAACAATCGACGATATATTTAAATGTATTCTAATTGATATTGGTTCTGCTAAGGTATTAATATTTGTAATTTTACTATCTGTCGTTTCGCAATTCAGTTGTACTATAATCACACACTTCTTGACAATGCTAGTTGAGCGTTTTATTATCAGATACACACACACACGCGCACGCGCGCGTCTGTGTGTTCTTATCGTGTGTGTGTATGTGTGCGTGTTTATATTTTCGTGTACGTGTGTGTTGATATGTTCGTCACTTTGTTTGTGTTCATATGTTCGTACGCGTGTGTTTATATGTTTGTGATTAGGTGTGTATTTATATTTTCGTACGCGTGTGTGTGTTTATATGTTCGTATGTGTGTGTGTGTATTTATAGCCGTGTATGTTTGTTTCTTTATATATTCCTGTGTGTATGTTTTGTCTGTTCCAGTTTCTGTCCATGTGTCATTGTTGTTGATTCTATCACTAGTTTCTTTGTTGGTTGTTGTCATAGTTTTCCTTTTCTTTCGTAATTTAATCAAAGATCGATTTAATAATTATTATAACCATTAGTCTGTGTTTTTATTTGATATGCGAAAATATGATAGAAATTACAGTAATTACTTATCAATTCCCGTGTTTATATATCAAGACTTATGGCTTAGAATTTAGAGATTTTCTCGAATGAAATCAACATTGAGAGATGTAAAAACCATTCCTGTAATTCTTAACTAAAGTTTTACCTAATCTTTGTAATCTAATCGCATTCTTAAAAACAAGAAATCATTTCTCATCCCGACTTACATAAGAGAGATTTTCTAAACAAATAGCAACACAAACACGTGTTTATTTTTTTCTACAATACGCGCGAAAAAGTTCATCCCATCAATATCAGCAGCCGGCAAATTACTAATTTATTTTGGCATTATGTAAAATATCGTCTGACTCAGGTTCTGACAATTACAATTGACTTTGAAATAGATATGTTTTAACTCATTTGCGTTTTTCTCACCATATCTAATGTCTTTTGAATCGGACATATTATCTACAAAAAGGTCTTATTTCTCTCATTTCCGTTTTTTCAGATTTACATAAAAAAGGAAAATGGTTTTGGTTGTGTCCATTTCTTGATTGTCCGTTCGTCACATTGATTTCAGTACCATGAATGTTTTTTTCAAAATATTTTAATGAAATAGTACACACCTTAACACCTTAGCAAAAATCATTGTTATTGTAAATAAAAAAATGGGTTTACTGCATTAACTTACATGTTAGGTAATTAAGTACATAGACAACTGACGTTCACTTGGGATTGGATATAATGTCGATTGCTCAAAGGTCAAGGTCACGGTTACTATAGAAAGAAATTCAATTTCACAATGTTATATTTTTGGCTATATTATATGCCTTATTCAGAAAAAATCAAAGAATTTGGTCGTTCAATTCTATCAAATATTTGTGGCATGTTACAGAATCATGTAGTTAATAAAATTGTCATCTGCATTTCATTAAATGTTCCAAGTAATTAAACCGATTACAACATCAATACTTATATTGTGTGTCCCATTTTACATTATTGTATACTACGCCATCTATTTGTCAGATCTTTCTGTCGTTGATTATTTTTACAAATTTGCAAATGTTGTGAGTTGCAAATAACAGCCTCTGAAAACAGCTGTATTGTAGGCCGGAACGGAAATAACACACATCATTCTCACACAGATGTTTGTATGTTCAACATTAAAACTCAAAAAAGATAATGAGTTTTACAGACGTGGATGGTCTTGTAGATAAAAATTTCCGTTCTACTTCGGTAAAATTCGGAGGTTTGTATTACAGAATCATAAATGCGTTTGTTAAGTTTTTGCTAACACAAACGTGAATAAATTTATCGAATCACTTCAAGCATTACCAATTTGTCACACAGCACAGCTACTTTCTACTTCAAAGTGATTCACTTTGTTCTAGCACACCCGCGGGTTTTATATGGCCTTTTAACACGGTCTAAGATTTTATCTTTAAATTCGGAATTAAAATTTGTCATTCAAGAGAAAAGAAACCATAAAATCAATCTCAAGTTTCAAGAAAAAACTAAATAAAATCCATTCTATCGAAATAATTATTTGGTCATTTTTTTCTTACAGTAAGATACTGTAAACTTCCATCCCACCTGGATTAATAATAGACGGAAAAACTTGGATCTGTTGCATCCGGCCTCCAACTTTCATGTAATGAATTGTTAAAATTTTCAATACTTAGAGATATCTGCCTTGCTCCAGTATCACCATTATTCACTCAACTGAGTGTACACTCGACCAAAATTAGAGAATATTTCAATGTTAATTTTTAAGAAATTACACAGTCTAAATTGAATATCCAATTCAATTAAATTCAATTAATGAAATGCGTTGATGTAACAATTTTTGCTGGATTCAATTAAATCTTAAGTATAGATTTGTCAAAAAAACTGTCTCATAAAACTTAAAAATTTGAAAATATTGATGAGAAAAAATATGAATATTTGAGTTAAGTGTACACTCAATCAAGTGAATTATTATGGAACTGAGGCCTGGGCTAAGGGTGTTGAATAATTCTCATCTTCAATCTTGGATATAGAAATTAAGAACAATAACACAGTCACGTTGCTGGTAACATGACGAGACTTATGCTCTCGATGTTGACTTGCACGTGACGGGTGTAGCTTGCTAGACAGAAGGTGCTTACCCTCCCCGGCCTCACTTCCTTGATGAAAGTTCACGTGCATTACTAAATTTGCCAGCTTTCAAAGTTTTTACTTTGTTTTTTTTAAGATTGTGATTTGGACAAGGACCGGTATGTTTGTGTTTTATTTATACCTTTAAAAATGTTAAGATTTGAATATGAAAAAAAAAAAATGAAATGAGTTGATGTAACAGTTTTTGCTGGTAATTCAAACGTTTATATTAACAATCATAAAATGTATTTAAATTATTGCAATTTCGCTTGACAATGAAGACAATTATGAAGTAATGGCGCATTTTGTATTTTGCAAATTAATTTTAAGCCTAAGCAAATCCTTTGTCAGTTCACTTGCCGTCAATTTTTTTTTCTTGTACTCTAGTTTCCTTCATTTATGAAGAAGAGTATGCCTTAATACACGTGAAAAAATAGTAACTGTTTAAAACACTATTACTTCAATTCCTTTTAAACTGTTTAATTAACTATCTATATTCACGTATTTCATATTTTGCCTTTTGGATTGATGAAAAATTTAAATGTCGCTTGAAATAAGTATATAGGGGTTTAGTTATAGTGCTTCAGAAGACAAAATAATTCTGTGTTTTACATCAGGGCAGCCAGGTTAAGGATGGTACAAAAACCACTAAATGACATCATTTGTGACGTCACTGACTATTATTATCTATAACTCATATGAACGTCATTATTCTCAAACAAAATTCTTTTTAAATAATAATTTATAGTATGTACATGTTTAAATTTTATCGTTATTAAATATACGTAGTATAAAAAATTATTTAGGGTTACATTATCCGGTTTGTATTTTACAAGCAAATATATAACAAATACCAGTTAAATTTTGATGTGCCAGATGTGCACATTTCGGAAATTCATTCCTCATCAGTGACACTAAGACCGAAAAGTTTGATAGATAAAAACATAGGCCAAACAGTTAATAATTAATCTAAAGTTCCAAAATTATATAAATCCAAATCCAGTTTAGGAATGCTTTGCATGAGGGAACAAACTTAGTTTTAAATAAATTTCAAATTTTAGAGGGCTGAACATTTTGCTAAATGGTACATTTTCTGACAGCACAATATACTGCCTACTGAGTTATGGATACCCTCGGGGAGTTTTACTCCTCCAGCAGCGGTACCCACTCAGGGGTAGTAAATATATAACAAATACAAGTTAAATTTTGATGTGCCAAATGTGCACATTTTGAAAATTCATTCCTCATCAGTGCACTAAGACTGAAAAGTTTGATAGATAAAAAACATAAGCCAAACAGTTGAAAATAATGAATCTAAAGTTCCAAAATTATATTAACCCGAATGCTTTGCATGAGGGAACAAATCTTAGTTATAAATAAATTTCATATTTTAGAGGGCTGAAAATTTTGCTAAATGGTACATTTTCTGACAGCACAAAGTACTGCCTACTAAGTTAAAGATACCCTCGGGGAGTTCAACAAATGTACTTTAAACGAAAAATAGTTTCATCGAACAAACATTTATTTATACTCCACATATGACCTTCATGACAACCACATGTTCCGGAAGCAGTTTTTTTTTTGCCCATTGATAATTAACCCATTCAAACAGCTTATGAAATTAATCATTAACAGTTGCGAATTCCTAAACTGTAATTTAAAAAGTGGGAAATTGTAATTAAAAATTATGAACAAAATAATGTATGATGCATGTATATTCTGTTTGGATTCAAACTACTTATTTGACTTTAAAGTGCTTTTTTGGTATTTGGCCGGGTCAAACATAAGACTTTAAGATTTGAGACGGAATGTCGACTGGTGCAAAGGAAATATGTCTAGTTAAATAGTATGCTTTTCTGTGGCATACTGACTATACGAGCTATCACCGTACACAAAGCAACTGTGGTATAAGGCAGGCCACAATAAAGGCATGTACAAACTTGTATAACACTAGAGGTTTACATCCTTAGTCACCTGTCACATATAGCTGGTAAATTGCTGATGGTAAACAACAATAAGCCTAGCAACATTTTTGAAAGACTTCTCTTATTTGGAATAAAAGAAAATCTCCAAGCTATTATAGACTGAATACAAAATGTAAGGGATATAAAATATCAAAACACAGACAAACAATTATTATTAATTTATTTTCTTGTTATTTTGATATGGATTTTACATCAATTATCTATATACATATATCATATATCTGTCTCATTTATAATATAAATAATGTTACTGAGATAGATTTAATTTCTATTTCAACAAAAATATATAATTAATACAATCTGACTTTGTGTTGTAACAGCACGAACGTGAGTGATAAGAAATTAAATATGATATAGAACAAATACCACTTAGTGTTTGTCTGGATTTTTCGTCTCTTTATGACGTAAGTTTTGGTTTTTGCTCTAAATATCTATGTATAATAAAATCTTTTATAATAATGTCACTGGACAACGTTGCTTTCTCCCTTATTGACACAATAGTTTGAAGTCCCAAAGTCTATTACTATCATGATTGTCTTTTTATAACTTTCTTTAATTTATAGCTGAACGCCTTTATAACTCCAAATCTAACGGACAAAACGATGTTTTGCTATTTATACCTTCGGAAGTATAAAGATTAATTTTAATTTTTCATATTCAAGTAAGACCAAAAAAAAAAAAAAAAAAAAAAAAAAAAAAAAAAAAAATTACTCATTTATTTTGCGGATTTATTGAAAATGTTTATAAATCATTTCAGTTTTTACATGATTAAGTAGATTTTATTTTGTTTTGCTACATAAACAATTTAAAAGTTTTAAAAAAAATAAAAAATAATTATTTCGAAAGGTCTGAATGAAAATAACAATTTACAACTAAATATATAACAAATACCTGATGAATTTTGATGTGCCAGATGTGCACATTTCGGAAAATCATTCCTTATCAGTGACACTAGGGGCCGAAAAGTTTAATAGATTGAAAAAACAAACGCCAAACAGTTGAAAATTAATTAATCTAAAGTTCCAAAAATATGTGAAATACTAGGGATCAGTTTAAATTTAGGGCTAAAATTAGTAAAAATTTCAATAAATTTCAATTTTAAAGGTAGGCACATAAATGAACTACAAACATGCATTTCTTTTCAAAACAAATATATAATAAATGTGTAACGTAAAATAATTAATTTCTGAATTGTATTAAAAGATGGTTGAAAAAATTATAAATCTTATTAAGAATTCCTGAATGCGAATTGAAATAATTTTCTTATATATATATATATATATATATATGATTTATTGAAAATAAGATTTGATTTGTAATAAAAAAAATAATAAATGATAAAAAAAAACATAAATGAATAAAAACAGAATTCAAGACAAAATAAACACGTCTTTTTAAAGACTTTCAACTTTTTAAGGCGACTACATCAAATGATAAAATTATGTTTAACGCACTTGCATAATGAATTTGATTGTAAATAAGATACATTGCTTTAATAAATGGAGGTTCGATTGTTTGTTATTGTATTTACCTGTTAATATTTTATATTTTAGTATATCTGACATATGACCTTAAGTTTGTCCTTTTACAAATTTAAAAAAAAGAATTCAAATAAAAAGACATAAATAACTCTTTAAAACCTTACACAATATAAAATATACCAATTATAACCAAAAAAAAAAAAAAAAAAAAAAAAAAAAAAAAAAAAAAAAAAAAAAAATTGTACGTCACAAGTCACAATGATTTTAAGACGATGTCGTAATTTTTAATACATATTATATTGGGAATTAAATTTTATTCTTTCCATTTGAATCTTTTGCAGTAAACTAATATTGTTCTTTTTATTTCGTTCTGATATTCAATCTATCCATTGCAAAAGAATAAAAATAAATCTTCATAATTAAGTTTTTCTTTTTTGCACATTCTGTTTAACTATGGTATATTCCGAATAGAAAAACCAGATGCTTAACCCCGCAGACAAAAATATCGTTATAATCAAGTAAAGGTCAAAATTTGTCAGCAAAAAGTCATACTTCTTGAAATTAAATATACTAACAAATAATTAACTCTGTTAAAACGTGAAAACTAAAAATAAATTCATTGGAAAATTCATTATATGTATGGTGCAATGCTTAAATTTGAAATCAAAAATAAATTAATTGGAAAAACGATTTAAATGTATGGTGTAATTTTAATCACAAAATACTTATATCACATTAAGACCAGCCTGTATAATAGGCATTTATATAATTTGATCATCTGTTAAACACATTATTAACTAGTTTATTTTTTGATAATAGAAATCAATCATCTGTGAGGCTTAAAGGAAAGCGTAAAAGTACTTATATACTAAATCTATACCTATTCGAGAAAATGTATTTTTTAGAGAAAATTACCATTCTGTCTGTAAAAGCACCAACTTTCTCGAAAACGTTTAGGACGTTGGTCGAAACTTTTATAAAAATCATAGGTTTATTTAAAAAAAGCAAATAGTATATATTTTACAAATACACTTTTCTAATAGTTTGATCGACACCATTTGCAATAAGACTCATTTTAACAAAATGTTCTCTTAAAAAACTATAACAAAACTGTATATATATAGGTAAAACGAATGCATGTTAAAAATTCTGATAACAAATTTGTAACATTTATAGAACGTTTTAATTTGAATTTTGCAAAATAATACATTTTGCATAGGAAAAAAAAAAAAACATTTGATCAAAGTGTGTTTATATTGCTCCGCCAAATGATAAGTTTATCTCGATAGAAGTTCACGAGTGTAACTAAATTGGCCAGTTTTTAAAGTTTTCACTTTGTTTTTTTTTGGTGATTGTGATTTAGACATGGACTGGTATGTTTGTGTTTTATGAATAACTTTAATTTAATAAACAGGTGATTGCATGACTGTATAGTGCTTATAACCTGAAGCTAGCTTGAAAATGAAGCACAATATAAAAGTCTTCCTTGCTTATTATAGCCTCTAAAGCAATAAATTAAATTTGACCCAGGCATGGATTCAAACAGAGGTGGATGGTATAGTAACTTAATTTAATGTCAGAGTCAAAACTAAAATCAGATTATATTACGACTCTAGAAACATGCCATACTAGGTCCACTAGTGCGTGGAGTAAGCTAGGCAAGAAAAAAAAATAAATGCAATATGTATTATTTTGACATAAATTTAGATTATTAATGATGAAATAATATATTTTCAATCGATAAATACAATCATATTTCTATTGTTTACTTGACAACCGCACATTTTTATCACATCACGTCCATTGTTCCATTTAAGATTAAAAAAATATATCTTTATATTATTTTTTTCAATGGCTTCATACTGTCTTTCAAATTTACAGAATAAAATGAAATAAAAAAACTACCAAATTTGACTACACTTATCATTTTCGGGTCACTGTCGTTCCCTAACCGGCATAATGTTAAAACATACCACATCTGGTTCCGAAATGCACTCACCAAAACCTGTAATTGATGGACATATATGCTGTTATATATTGCATTATAACTAGCTCTTTTTTCCCTAAGCATTAAAGGTCTGATGTGTAAATATAACTATCATGTTTACCATGAACTTTTATTTCCAGTCTTTATAACGACTGCTCCTTCTCAAATAATAAAAACCCAAACATTCTTAGATCATTTATTTCTCACAATCAAATGAATCAATCATTCTTATTTCACTGATATAAGAGTGACATAATGGATGTCTATCCATTTCCGATCGCTTTTGCCACTTTGATATACTTGATATACCCTTGCTGCCACTCCTGGAATTCCTTCAATGAAGAAACCCAAACAACCTTGCAATAAACATTTACTTTTTCCCTTTCACATACAATGAAGCTGTATCACGTGTTTTCAATGATTATCCCGTGACATAATTGATGATAATCCCTTTGTATCGTCAATGTCACTTTGATTTGCACTTGTTGATGTTATATTTGGCGCCATTATTGGTTTTATTTGTCCGTCAACTTTGTCTTTTACTAATTTAGTTCCTTTCACTCTTTTCCATTTCATTCTTCTATTTTGAAACCAAACTTTAACCTGAAATTAAGAAAATAGTTTTTTTAGTTTTTCAAATTTACATTGACTATTTATTTTCTATCTTGCGAAATCTATTATTTTGTTATTTATTAACTGACATATTTCATTAGTTTTTAATCATTTATAATAAAAATAAAAATAATAATGATAATAATAATAATAATAATAATAATATATTTGCATAACCATAAATAAGGTAGTTTACTCTAAAATCCCGTAGGAAATATTAACTTCTTTTTCGTTTACTCGCACATATTATAGGAACGAGTTTTAAATTTTTCTTTTTTAAAAAAAATAAAACGCTACTTTAGTTTTAGAACTATTAACAAATTACAAATTTATCAGTAATTAATTTCCTACTGTTTGGCTCATGTTTTTGTTTTTTATCTATCAAACTTTTTGGCCCCTAGGGATACTGATAAGAAATGGTTTTCCGAAATGTGCACATATGTCACATCAAAATTCAACAGGTATTTGTGTTATATATTTAGAACTCGTACCTTTAAACATATCAAACATTATGTATTTTTCAGATCACAGATAGTAACACAAAAGCCAATATTAGATTTTTAAGGTTAAAAAAAAGAAGAAGAAAGAAAGAAAAGTTTCAATTTTTCGTATTAATAAAATGTAAATACTATAGATGGTCCCAATATGCGTTTATCTTGTTTCTGAGTTTCTTTTTATATTCGCTTTGTTTGTTCTTGTTCTGAACAGTATCGAGTTCCTATATAGTTTTCATGTTTGTTCTTGTTCTCAAATGTATCGAGTTTCTATATATATAGTTTTCATGCATTTTGCCTTCATACTTTTGTTTTAGTTATTTAATCTGTTTTTTAACACTGAAAAGTAATAATAATAATTTGAATGATATTTTGATGTTTAAAGACAATAGTTAACCCTCAATTTAATTTATCTAAATCCAATTTAATTGATCTAAATCCATTCAATAAATTTTATTTGAGTTACATGAAGTTATATGTAATTAATTTAAGTATACTGTTAACTGTAAATTACCTTCATTTAAATTATTTGAAGAAATTCATATTAAAATAATTTACACAAAATATTGTATATATTTGAGTAAATTGTATATATTTGAGTAGTAATAAACCAGAACTCTTTTAATAACGACTTGATAAAAAATATGATAAAACATTTAAGTTTTTAATCTTTGAAACATGTTTAAAACCAAGGTTTATACCCTCATGCAATGAATTCCTTAGCTGGATTTTCGGAATTTATAATTTTGAAACTTTGAATTAATTAATTTTTAACTGTTTATCTTAGTTTTTTTTCAAACTTTTTGGCCCATAGTGTCATGGATGAGGAATGATCTTACGGAACATCAAAATTTAACAGGTATTTTTGTTACATAATTTGTAAAGTGAGTAATTTATGTATATCGCAGTTTAAGTTTATTAAATTTAATAGTGTTCAACACTAAACCCTGTTTTCGCGACCGTATAAAATTAGGAGCACGTGTAAATTAGGAGAGACATTGTCTTTTATGGTACCTCACGCATTTTTCTAACGAAAAGATCTTTTTTATAGATCGTTTTGTCTATGAAATCTTAATTTCTTAGTTTCCATGAATAATCTCAATATAAAGATTCTATCTAGTAATTTGCACCATGCATTGTTTTATATGATTTTGATTTTCCGAAATGTGCACTTATGGCACATCAAAATTTAGCAGGTATTTGTTATAAATTTACTACCCCTGAGCGGGTACCGCTGCCGATGGAGTAAAACTCCCAGAGGGTGTCCATAACTCAGTAGGCAGTACTTTATGCTGTCAAAAAATATACCATTCAGCAAAATTTTAAGCCGTGTTTTGAAATTTATTTAAAACTGAGGTCTGTTCCCTCATCCAAAGCATTCCTTAGCTGGATAAGGATCCATATATGTTTGGCTTATGTTTTTTATAGTTTCACTGATGAGGAATGATTTTCCGAAATGTGCACATACGGCACATCAAAATTTAGCAGGTATTTGTTATATATTCATTGTACCTCACGCATATTTGTATAAATTATCATATTGGAGTAGAATAAAATGAAGATTTAATTTGATCAAAACTTGTAAGAACCTGATTGGTTGCATTTACAATGAAACATAGATTTGATTTGAACACAAACTTTTCCAAAACTAACGGCTTGTGTTTCTGTCGCTTGAGCGAAATGAAATGAAGATTTGATTTGAATAAAAACTTTTTAGACACTGACTGCTTATATTTCTGTCTCTCTTTTATTCCAAAAGATACATGAGTTTCGTAAATGTTAATTGTGTTATGTACAGAGTTTTAATATTAACACGATGTAATTAATCAGGAAATAAAACAAACATACCAGTCCTTGTTCAAATTACAATCCCAAAAACAAAGTAAAAACTTTGAAAGCTGGCAAAATTAGTTATACACGTGAAATTGTTCTCATTACAAATGACATTGTTTATACGTTTACGCCCTCAAAAAATCGCAGAAAATTAGATTTTTTAAAAACCTTCAATGGAAACGTATCACAGTATTCAAAACAGAAATTAACAGACACGATTTTGCCTGAATTTCTTAAATTTCGAAAACACTTGATTATGACGCAAAAATTTCAAATATCTATATGATGATAAATCACCAACGCCTATATAAACAAAATATATGGTTGATGAATGATTCCGTCAACATGAGAGAAATATAGGAAACTTTTGAAAATGTTCTCATTTGAGACCCGATTCTAAGGAGCAAATGAAATAATTTTTTTTTATGAAAGTTGTTGAAATTTATAACTGATAAAATCTTTTTATTTATTTATTGTAAATTAAATTATCAGAAATATGGAAGGGTAGAATATATCATTTATTTAAAATCACATGTCTCTATAACTAGATATTACTGCAGGATTGACTACGGCTATCACACACCTAGAAAAATCTTGTCTTGCTTGCATACATGACTGCTTTCAAGCAAATAAAATATGTCTAAAACGCCAGAAAGCATTCCAGTCGTTACAGACACATCATCAGATACATTGACATATAATTCTGTTTTATTGGAGATTTATAATTGTGCAAGAAAATGATTAACAGTATTTATTTCATGTAACTAAAAGGGTTTTTTTTTCCACAGTTATTCATAACCTAGACTTTCCCTTAAACTAAACAGTTTTGGAACTGAAATTATGAATGAACATTAGTGACAAAACTAAAAAAAAGATGATGCAAACCAAACATGATCTTTTAATGGCACCTGCAATTCCTAAAAAGTTTAACAATTAACGAAAATTATTATGATTTCAAATTTACTTGATGTAAGACAGTAAAATTATAGTTTTAGAATGATTGTGATATTGGTTTCCCTTTCTCTTTTACTCTAAAACATAAATGTACTAAATAAATGTTGACATTTATGTTCATAGTTTTAAAATTTCTATGATGAAAATGGCATGTTTATACTAGTATTTTGAACTTTGCGGTAATGCGTTTACGCCCTAAAAAAATCACAGAAAACAATTGTTAAAAATCCTGCTATGCAATCGTATAATTCACAACTGAAATCAACAGACACATTTTATAATTTATTTTCGTTAACAATTGATAATGACGCAAATATCTATATGATAAAAAATCGTCAAAGTATATATTAACAAAATATAAGACAGACGAAAGATTCTAAAAACTTAAAAGAAATTTTGAAAACTTAAAAATTTCTCATTGAATTTCATGTTTGAAAAAGCAAATGAATTTCTTTTTTCAAAAGTCTTTAAAATGTATTACTAATAAAATCTTTTTATTTATTTTTAAATTCAATTACCAGAAGTATTGAAGGGTAGAATATTTTATTTGTTTGTATTCACATGTCGCTATAACTGTAGGTTTTTGCAGGAGTGACTACGGCCAATACACATATGATATTACTTAGCAAGATATCGTCTTGCTTAATATTGCTGTTTTCATGCTTATAAAATGTCTGACACACTGGAAATCAATTTATATATAACAATATTACGACACTAAAACCTAATAATAACAAATTAATAATGTTAACTTGTTGGGATATCATTGGTTCTTTGATCGTGTTTCCTAATTTGAATCGTTAATGACAGAGCATTGGCCGGTAAACAATGAAATGCATTCCGTAACAATGTTGATCAAAAGCGCTTGTAATTTCTTTGTCTTTTCTTACGCAAATAAATGTCTTTTTTGTCACAAAGCTTATTGTCATTCTAGTCGTTACAGACACATGTTAGAGTACATTAAAATATATTCTGTACTATTGAAGATTTGCAATTTGTGCAAGAAAATGACATACATCATGTATTTAATGTAAAAACCTGGGTCCTAGTTTCACAATATTTCCTTCCATATATTTTCCTTCAATTATAAGCAATTTTTGACACTCTCAAATGGAAATATGAATAAACATTTGTGTTTAAAACTTAAAATGATTTTTAAATTGACACCATTTATAACAAATAGCTTAGCAGTTAAACGGAATTATTAAACTTCAAATACAACTTTAAATTAAAAAAATTCTTACTTTAAAAATGGTATTGTTAAGAATTTTAACAAAAATTTGTTTTGAATTCGACGAAGTGTTCTGCTGTGAAATCTCAATTTCAGGATAATCACCGTTTCTGCTAGTTAATTGGCGTAATTTAGTATAACGGAGTTATGCGTCCTCTTTCGGATATTTCTTCTTACCTTATATCGAGACATAACCAACTATATGTCATTTTGAGGAAACCTACAAATTTGTTATGCACATGATACAAAATGATATGGATTATTTCATTTACGATAGAATTTGGTTTCTAAGATCTTATCAGAGGAACGCAACAGAAATGGCCTTATTTAAGTACACATCCACCCATTTTCCATCACAAAGGAAAAGGGAGTACGTATTTGTATTTTTGTAAATTTTACTTTTTTTGTTGCAATTGCTTAATTTTATATCGACGTTTTCGTGTTGCAGCCTGCAGTCCCGAAAATGCCCTTTTACCATTCGAGAACTGGAGTTAAGTTGAGTAATGGTGTTTTAACATCCCAATCACTTTTACCGAGACATCGCCAGCTATAGGCGAAAGTGTATAAATTTTTCCCGTGCGTTGCGCTGATGGCATTATACAGCATGGTTCTTTATCGTGTCACGCCTACCGTGATACAGGGCCTCGTTTATTTTAAGTTCCCATCCGAAAGACCTCAACTTCATTTCGGAATGCCGAGTGCTTGGCGAAAGAACAGTCAAAACCAACTTTCAAGTCTTTGGTCAGACCCGGTCGAGGTTCAAACCCATCCAAGAACTTGCCATATTGGTAAAGGTAAAGGTATCTTAACGTTGTGCACCATTACTCTACTTCACTATTAAGTCAAATTAGAAACTTAATATTATGTTATAATTTCCCGTTAATTATTGACTTACTTGTCGTTCTGTGAGTTCTAGGGCTACAGCTATCTCGTATCTCCGTAACCGTGTTAAATAATTATGTACTGCGAACTCTTTTTCTAGTTCACGTATTTGATGTTTTGTAAAAGCAGTCCTTTCTTTTCTAGGTTTTACAGATAAATCTAATTTATATGGATCACTATTATCTGTAAATAAATAAATAAATAAATAAATAAATAAAAATAGATAAATAAATAAATAAAAATTGATAAATAAATAAGTAGATAAAAAGATAAATAAATAAATAAATCTGTAGAAGAATATGCGTCCTATAAAAATATGACTGAGTTATAAATTTGTTCATGAATATTAATAAAACTACTTTTGATAATAACTAAAGTAAAAAAAGAAAACCATTGAACGCAGAAAGCTACAAATCGAAATACTCTCTAATATATAAATATATACTGTAAGAAAATGATGGTCATTAAATTCTTGTTGGAATTTTTACGACGTCTTAGCTACATCTTTGGACACCTTATTTTCCAGTGTCTGTCTTATATGTGCAAAATTTTGAATGTTTCTTTTCGTACAAATTTAAAATTCTGCATATGACATACATAATCAGAGGTATCAGAATCTGTTGATGTTGTCTCCTGTTCCTTATTCAGTTCGTTTTGTTACAGATTTGACCCTTGAACCAAAGGTTTTTACTTTTGAAATGCAATTTGACCCAAAATGATTTTCTAAAAATTGCATATGTCTTAAATATATCATACAATTTCATAATTTCGTATAAGCTAAGGATAATGTAAATTTTCGGCAATATTTACGGTCTTGAGTCATTTAACTACTATCTGCAACCATTGTGTTATTACCATATAAGAAATGACATTGTTTTGGGGGCACTTCATGCTGGTATGATACCGGGTGTTCCGGGTACAATTTGCATAAAGAGCGAAGCTCTTTATGCTAAATTTGTATCCGGAACACCCGGTACCATACTTGCATGAAGTGCCCCTAAAACAATGTCATTTCTTGTATTTACAATTTATTTCTTACATCTAATCTGCTATGTGGACTTAAAACTATTACTGCATTTCATTTTTGCTAATTTACTACCCCCGTTTGATTAAGTGCATCGTGGAAGCCGTCTATCGCATCTCCATAAAGGATGACGTCATTGATAAGTGGGATGACAGGTGACACCACCTACTTACATTGATGAAAAAATAACTACTCCGTTAATTGGAAATACAGTTGTTTTAATTACAGAATCAAACGATTAAATTTTGAAAATATTTAACAGTTACATTTGCATATTTAAATTAAAAGTACAGTTTGAAAAAGAAGTATTAGAGAATACACTAAAAGTGTGGGAACTTACTTGTCGTGTAAGGGTATATGTCGTATTGCTGATTTGGTTTGACCCAGTTAGAGCAGTTTCTTACGCGCGGTACTGTTGGATTAATTCAAAAAGGTCAAACATACGTTTTCATAGCCGTTTGAAGCAAATTTTCGATAATGTTGAGAAATAGCTTTCATAGGCGGAAAGTGGGTGCTATTGTAAATATATATATATACGATAAAGTGTGTGTGTCTGTGTGTGTGTGTGTGTGTGTGTGTGTGTGTGTGTGTGTGATGTAACTATATTGCAATATTTGCCTATTTTACTCAATCGTTGTTCATTTAAATGACCTTATCTTAATTTATCAATACAAGTATGACTACTCGAAGATGTCCAGACACTATACTCTCGATCTGCTCATAAGTTACTCATTACAAAACTCCTATAGCAAATGATAGAATAAACGTGTGCAGAGTCGTGTCGTAGTTTCTTAAGTAAAATCTTTTGTTTTTTCTTTTTTACAAAAAATTCGTGAAAATTAAACATAATTGTTAATAAATTGGTTACCTGTAAGAATGAGTACTATATAATATAATGCAAAAGGCAGAAATAAAAAGAGAATGCAAAATTTAAAAAACTAATTATGCGAAATTATTTGTTAAAACACGAACAAAAAAAAAACATCAGAAAATCCCGAATAGAAAATTGTCATCTCTCCACATAACTATAACCAAAAGATAGTAAGTAGGTAAGGAAGGAAGAAAGGAAGTAAGGAAAGAAGTAAGTAAGTAAGTAGTTATTTTGGTAGGTATTTTTATATATTTACTACCCCTGAGCGGGTACCGCTGCTGGTGGAGTAAACCTCCCCGAAGATATCCATTACTCAGTAGACAGTACTTTGTGCTGTAAGAAAGTATACCATTTAGCAAAATTTTTAGCCGTGTTAATTTTTGAAATTTATTTAAAACTAAGGTCTATTTTCTCTCATGCAAAGCATTCCTTAGCTGGATTTGGATTCATATAATTTTTGAACTTTAGATTCATTGTTTTTCAAATGTTTGGCTAATGTTTTTTGTTTGTCGAACTTTTCGGCCCCTATTGTCACTGATGAGGAATGATTTTCCGAAATGTGCACATATGGCACATAAAGGTTTGGCAGGTATTTGTTATTTATTCACATTTCGTTTAGAAACAAACAAACAAATAAATAAAAACTTAAGATGATTAACAAAAATAAATAAATAAATATATAAACTTCAATGATAAGTAAATAAATAAAAATAAATAAATAAATACATATATATATATTATTTCAAGGGACACAAAAACATAAAAAGAAGCAGTTCATTTCCGTCATTAACAAAAATGACATAAAAACTCTCGTTTTCGAGTGTGCCGGATAAAATTTCGAGTATCTGAAGATTATAGTTAATGAATTCTTGTGATAGTACTTAAGTTAATGAATAATTTCTGAAGCCTGTTATTAACCGATAATATCAAAATATTATTATGAAATTTCAGTTTCAAGGTACAGCATTCCTTGGCCGGATTTGGATTTATATAATTTTGGAACTTTAGATTCATTATTTCCAACTGTTTGGCTTATATATTTTTTATGTATAAAACTTTTCGGTCTTAGTGTCACTGATGAGGAATGAATTTCCGAAATGTGCACATCTGGCACATCAAAATTTAACTGGTATTTGTATTATATATTTACTACCCCTGAGCGGGTACCGCTGCTGGTTGAGTAAAACTCCCCGAGGGTATCCATAACTCAGTAGGCAGTACTTTGTGCTGTCAGAAAATGTACCATTTAGCAAAATTTTCAGCCGCCTAAAATTTGAAATTAATTTAAAATTAAGGTTTGTTCCCTCATGCACAGCATTCCTTAGCCGGATTTGGATTTATATAATTTTGGAACTTTAGATTCAATATTTCTAACTGTTTGGCTTATATTTTTTATGTATAAAACTTTTCGGGCTTAGTGTCACTGATGAGGAATGAATTTCCGAAATGTGCACATCTGGCACATCAAAATTTAACTGGAATTTGTATTATATATTTTCAACAAGTCAAATCTACTGATAAGCAACATTATTAGTGAAAACGTAAGAATATCTAATAAAAATTTTAGAGTAAAAAATACTCCTCAGGGGTTCAAGACATGGTATGAAAGTGCAGAATTAATGAACAGAATTTTATTGTGCACTCATTTCACAAACTTTATCACTATACTGTTCTTCCGCACCGTAAAATAATCCCTGCTCATCAATTAAATCTCATTTTTAGGATTGAACTTGCTTGTTATCTATATCGGTGTGCATTTATGTGAATCTATCTGCACACAGGTGTATTAACGTTACCAACACCTGTCATAAACATAACTAAAGATTTGAGAACAATCTATCGATATCTGCAGCTTAAGATTACTGTAAGGTTTGTCGTACTACAGACTTATTTACAGCATTTGTGATCTTTCCCCTGTCTTTACCATTTAGCAAAATTTTCAGCCGTTTTTATTTTGGAAATTTATTTAAAACTAAGGGTTGTTCCCTCATGCAAAGCATTCCTTAGCTGGATTTGGATTTTGGAACTTGAATATCAATAATTTCAAGCCATTTTACTACTAATTATATATCAGAGAGAGAGAGAGAGAGAGAGAGAGAGAGAGAGAGAGAGAGAGAGAGAGAGAGAGAGAGAGAGAGAGAGAGAGAGAGAAGATCCTGATTTGACACAAGTACCTTTTGTTAAGTCGGGTAATAGAGGAGGTTTCTTGCCTTTTATTTGTACATGTATAGATAAAGAAGTCAATCAATGTGCATTGTAATTTCTTACATACGATATAAGTATATTTTACACAAACCTACACGGAGGAGAGAGAGAGAGAGAGAGAGAGAGAGAGAGAGAGAGAGAGAGAGAGAGAGAGAGAGAGAGGTGGAAGAAGCACGAGTAGTGAACGAAACAAATCACTAAATTATATGAAAGCAATGAAAGCAAATCCTTTCTGGAACAGTGAGCATTTAAACTGCAAGACATACTTTATTCTGTGAGTCTATTGAAGTTAAAACCTCAAAACAAAAAGCTATTACTGTCTACCGTCACAGTCTATATTTGCCTTGAATGAAAACTAGCAAACTCAGCTTTGAATAAAGGGTGTGTGTTGCATATAGGATACTTCCGGCTTTGCGCCTTAACTACACGTAGATTTTTGCATATATATATATATATATATATAATGTTGCTAGAAAGGGTAGCATGCATGTAATCAATTTAAACGGTACTATATAACAATCTGTTGAGTATTAAATAACAAAAGTGATGTTTTGTCTACCGAAAAAACCCATTTTTCTACCACGCTGAGATCAGTATTTTGGGCGGAAATATATTTTTCACATACTTATTTAACCATTTTTAAATTATGTCATATTTATCGTTTTTATATTTAAAAACCGAGAAAAATATATATACATTTAACTTTTATACATATGGTATGATAAAATATTAAGAGGCAGACCAGAGTTTTAATGAAATTTACGCAACCTTTTATCTTAGTAGCCTCTTGCCTAGCAAAATGACTTATAACGCCAGAGGGAAGAATTTATCATAAGTGGTCCTAGTATTTGTTTGTCTTCTTCCATTTTTTGTAGTATCTTTGGTTTTTGGTGGCTATTTCAAAGTTTATTTTTCAAATACATATTTTTTAAATTATAAAACAATCAGAATAGAACACATCTTCCGAGCTTGTATAAATCGTAGTTTAACGCATTTGTTCATTTTTTGATATTTTGTCTATTTATTATCATTATTATATCGTTATAATAATTATTATTATTATTGTTATTATATTGCTTGTTGCTGTTACTACTGATGCTTTTTACATGTTGGTGGTGTCAGCGGCGGCGTTGGGAGACTTTCGAAATATATGAAAATTTCTACTTTGTATTATTTTTGGGACATCAAATATCTATGCATGTTTTGAAGGTCAGAGAAAAAAATCGTCTACCCATTTATTAGTTTAGTTTTCTATTCCCCCAACATTGTAATCACAATATTGATAGATACGCATAAACAAACACTCAGACGAGGCAAATAATCAACGTCTCGGATATGCTTGTCTGAAAATTACACGCTTCACAAAAATTTCTCATATCTCTCTCTATTTGTTATGTTTATTTAAAGTATCACATTCGAGAGAAAATATGAATAATAAAGTAACATATCTAGGAGCTTTAGTTTTGTTATCTATTTAGTTTTTACATATTTATGTTTTCATGTAGGATTTAGTTTCGT
Source organism: Tegillarca granosa (assembly GCA_029721355.1). Taxonomy (NCBI): domain Eukaryota; kingdom Metazoa; phylum Mollusca; class Bivalvia; order Arcoida; family Arcidae; genus Tegillarca; species Tegillarca granosa. The sequence continues at coordinate 6,280,707 of CM056609.1, forward strand.
ATTTTAGTTATCTTACGCATGCACGGGGGAAATGAAAATACCAAACAGAAGTTGCACCACTGACTTTTACCAACTGCCGTGTATTTTCACATCAAACGCTGTATGCGTTTTCTGTCTCAGGAGATTTAATAAATAAGATATTTAAGAGCTAATTATTTTTTATTCTTTAACGTTTTGAATGAATGATGAATTAGCCTATTTTTCTAAACATGTTTTAATGATGTTTTACCGTAGGACTGTCAGTCAGAAAGGAATGTGCAGTTAAATATATTTTAAGGACTTGCGAACTAATGAACTAAGGGCATCCCTCATAAAAAGTTCTTTAATGTGGTCCAAATTGTTACAAAATTGAGGCTTTTGTATAAATTACCATGAGGGTAAGATTCCTTGCTTCCTGCAAGATTTTAAAATGTTTTGCTTTCAATAGCAAAATTTGGAATGTTACGTTTAATAGTATGCATGTTGTATAGGTATTTGTCAACTGTCGTTCATTTTCACATTAAAAACAGGAATGCATTTTCTAAGAGTATAGAGCTTTGTTTTGAATGTTTTTCATCCTGTAGTGTTTTTATGCATAACGTACACATTTAGGGGCTGTTGGATTATTGCTTAAAATAAATAAGCTTATTACAGATTTTTAAATAAACTTCCAGGGTCCTAAATGGTACAAATATCACATTCTTGGATATCTATTCCATTGTCTGTCCATATCTGGGAAATATAATTGATTTTTTATGTGTTTTGTCTTCCATGTCCTGATTTGCTGTTTCTATTTTCTTGATTTGTGTTGTGTCTATATTAAAATAATATCGTTCTTTAAACAAAATGGATATATTAGACTATCGAACGAAAGAATAAAGTGAATACTGACATAAGTAACAATAAATAATGTTTCATTTTATTACTAACTTTATATTCATTATAGATTAATACAAATATTATATAACAAAACTAAACACATATACTACAAATTAATATATAATTTGTTCTTTAAAACAAAGAACAATTTTTCGATGTTTAACTTATAGGGTTAGGGGGCGTATAGTTGACTGCTATAGAATATTTTTAAATAGTTTAGAACTAGATAGATGAACATCCCCGATCTAAATGGAGATGCTAGCTACTTAGTTTTAACTCTTTACGATATAAAAGGGTATTCAGAAAGTATTTATTTATTTATATTATTTATTTATTTTTTACTAAATAATCTTTTAATCTTTCTTTTATTAATTATTTATCTATTTCTTAATTAATTACCCAATAATTTTTTAATCCAATGTGTTGGCTGTATTTAAAAATAGGAAGTCTCTTGTAAAATTTGCACCGATGAAATCAAACTGACAGCGTTTTGCCTTAATAGGATCGTGGTGCTTTTGTTTTTATTTGTTTTTTTTTTTTGTTGTTGTTGTTGTTGTTTTAAATATGTTTAATAAGTCTCTTTACGTCACTAAATACTCTGCAGTTTTAGTGGTATTATAAAAGATGAAATAAAATAGATCACTGGCCTTGAATGTTTAAAATAAACTAATTTAAAAACATGTTGTTTTGTAACCTACCTCAATTGTTTCTTTTTTTAATCCACATTTAAAATTTATAGCAATTATTTTTTCCAGCTTTAAATTGTTTTTGAAAAAATAACAAATTTCATCTAAACAAGTGAATGATTTTTCCAGAACTGGCATTTGTTGATTTTGAATTTCTATAAGAATAATACATTCAAAATCAGCATATGAAAACAAAACTAGTTACAATATGCTATGGTGATTTTGAATGTATTATTTTAAAAGAAATTCAAAATCAGCACATACAGTATAAATCCTCCAACTTCATTTGTCCAGTATCAAAAGTTAAGTTTAACTATCATTGACGAGATATTAAAGTCCCTCTTGTTACATGCGTTACTGATAATAAACCCTTTATCCACAATAATACTTAGTAAATTAGTGAAGAATAATTAATTTTAATATCTACAAGTCATACGGACAAATTCGTTTCAAATAAAATTTAATATTCTACACAGTTAATCAAAACAAAAATATATCTGATAAATAAAATTATCGCTTAGCTTAATTCCCGAAATAAGACGGATATTTGACTCTGAGCATCTAATGGCTCGCTATTGAAGATCCTGAAAGGCTATTACACTTGTATTATCTAGGTCCATTGAGAAGGTCTATAGATACATGTGTGCAGTCAGTTTAATATTCATTTAGAATGTTTGAAAGTTTCTTCTTTTAAAATGCGGTTAAATATATAACACTAATACCTGTTAAATTTTGTTGTGCCGTATGAGCACATTTCGGAAAATCATTCCTCATCATTGACACTAGAGGACGAAAAGCTTGATAGATAAAAACATAAGCCAAACAGTTGAAAAATAATGAATCTAAATTTCGAAATTATATGAATCCAAATCCAGCTAAGGAATGTTTTGCGTGAGGAAACAACCTTTAGTTTTAAATAAATTTCAAAGATTAGACGACTGAAAAGTTTGCTAAATGGTATATTTTCTGACAGCACAAAGTACTGTCTACTGAGTTATGGATACCATCGGGGAGTTTACTCAACCAGCAGCGGTTGACACAAAAAGTATTTTCTAAAATAATAATAATTTTTCAGATTGATATTGCATATTTATACAAAAAAGAACTACCATTTTGGTTAAAACAGAACCATTACATCTTTATATGAAGTTGCTTAGTTTAAAACATTAGGACAGAATTTCACTTATTTAATGATAATTAATAAGCTATCAGAAATATGTATCATTTTGTAACAGATTAAAGTTTAACCATCCCCTTAACCATCTTTAAACTTTAAACTATGCTTCAAAACCTTGATTAAAATAGTTAGATTTCTAAAAAATTATTACCTTTCTTTAGCCATCAAACGAGAAACAGTATTTGTAGCAACGAATTAAATAAAACAACTTAAAAAAAGAAGATCAGAAGATTTTTAGGTAAAAATTATACGTCAATTTTACACACTTCAACAGTGACAAAATGAATTACTTAGTCCAATCCAGAAACTTAAAAAACCAAAGAGCACTGTGACAAATAAATCCGCCATATAAGACCCTAAGTCTTAATTTTCCCAGAACAAATATTTGGTTTCACCCTCTAATTAATCAACATTTAGAATCCAAGCAAAATTAGAGTAACAAGAATTTAATATGCAACATGATATTTAACACCGCTTTGTTCAATATCCAATAATATTAAATGTAGGTAAAATTTCTCTCTAAATAAAATTAGTTCACTATCGAATTCATTTACAATCAAAATAATTTTTATTACAGTTCCTAATGGCATGTTAAACAGTGTCTGATTTGTCCAGTAAAAAGTTGTCATTCCTTAATAATACTAAACAAAGATAAATCCGTCATCCCCACACGTAGTCCGAAATATTTTTCAACATAAAATTAGTGAAGGCTAATTAAGTGGTAATTAATTAAGTTATCAGTCACACGAACCAATTCGTAACAGATTAATTTAACCCTCCCCTACTATCTCGCTTACCGCTGTACAGAGATATTTCTAATCTCCTCAATGATTTACGACCACACCAAATGTTTCTCAAAGAGGAGGAAGGCGTCGAGGACATTCCCGCTTGTAACAGAAAATTTTCGTTAGAAGGGTTTTATTTCTCTGCACGTGTGTTCGGTTTCTTTAGTCTTGCGTTTTCTTTATTTAATGCAAAACTGTGAAAAATAATAAGCCTATACTTCAAAGGATCTTAGATTATTATCATAGAAACTGTCAATATTTAATAGTTGAAAGAACTTGTAAATTTTTTGCTGTCTTACAAGGGAGTCTGATATTAATTTACTTTTAATAGCGTTAGACGATAACTGCACAATAAAATAAATATAATGAGACTTGGGGGCTTAACTAAAGTTAATAAACAAACAAAAATTGAAATAAGAGGAAAAATGAGAACCAAATAATATTGACTGAGTTACTTACATTATAAGCTTTCAAAATTAACTTTGTAAAGAAAAACTTTTTTGTCATGACATAATACAAAGTTTTGCAGTGAAGGAGCAACTTGTTGTATTTTATGTTTATAAGATAGTGCTTGTGTTCTAAAGCTCATACTGGACTAGAAATAGTGGACCTTGTGTTGAGTGGTGTAAGGGCGCTTTACCCCCTAATCAAGATAGTTTCACTTTTTTCTTGGACAGGTCAGAGAAACCAGTAGTTATACCCTATAACTACTCACTGCCATATACCATTTTTGAATTTAATAAAAAAAAAAAAAAAAATACTGACATCACCTATTTTACAACCATTGATCTTTATATACACAATGAAGAAGAAAAAAGGCTTATTCATGAACTGACAACCTTGTCTTCTATAACTTTGTATACAGTAAATCCTTGTTTGTATGTCCCTCAAACTCTTTTGTTGTTTCTCTTGTCACCATACTGATTTGATGCATCAAAATTCTGTTTTTTTTCTATAACTCCTTCTCATCCGTTTTATGTCTAAAGTCTATATAATGCCAAAATATTATTAAACAAAGGTGGCAGATTTAGATTTTTCTGTATTTTACATGCATTTATCTTTTACACTAAAATGATCACTATCGGAAGCAACGACAGGTTTAAAATTCAAGTAGTTCAATATTGTTAAAGTATGTGTTTATTTCTCAGATGGATATTGAATATATTTCTTTTTAAAATTTAAAATTTTACAGTATGACAAAAATAAAAAAAATTTCCGTGTTTAATGGATATTCTAAAATTGTAAAATAAATGGCTAATTTTATTTTAAAAAATAAAGTTCTTCAACGCTGCCAAAAATGTAAAAAAAGTAATGAAACAAAATTTAAAGTAAGGTTGGGCTATACAAGACTTATAAGCTATGTACAATATAATGAATCGATAAACAACTAGTAATAAACATTAATTTACAGGTGTCTATATTGGTATATAAAGTATATACTACTAATTCATTAACGTTTCATTCATTTTAATCTATGTTTTAACTGAGAAAAACATCTACAATAATTTGGGATCTGTTCATATCTAAACTTTTTTCGGTTTTAATCATTATCTTGTACTTTTATACTTTAACCATTTATTGTTCTGTGTTCTTGGTAGCTTTTGTTTTTGTCATGTTTTTCAGTTGATTTTGTTTTCTAAAAATTTTAGAATTCATGTTTACAGATTTGTTTTTATTGTTTTGAATAAATGGTTGCAATGTTAATTGCAAAAATAATTTTTTCCAGTTTAAATCATTTCTCCAATTTTAAACGTGCTTGTCAATGAACCACCAATTGAAAACATTAGAGTAATGACCAGGTCACCTGGCCACACTGGACATTTATTCAATCAAGTATATGTCAACTCTCAATGTTTTCTATATGTTCTTTCTTGTCTTTACCTAATTTGTATGTTTGCTAAATTACTATAATTACCTAGCCCCATTTTTACAATTATTTATTCATTTGAGTGTGAACTCAACTCAAATTAGTGAAATATTTCAATGCTGATTTTCATAACATTACACAGTTGAAATTAATTATGAAATGATAATTAATGTGTAGTGTAGGTTTGTTGAACAAAACAAAACATTGTCTCATAAAACTAATTTTTTTTAAGAAGTTTAAGTTTACATTTACTTTGTTTCATTTTTTCTGTTCTTTGTTTTCTGTTACTGATTTAACAAGCAACTGCTTTTTACACATTTTCAATTGCAATTTGCTAAAATAATAATTCACTGATTATGTTTTACTTACATTGCACCTTTTTACAATTTAAGATTTATATTTATTAACCTGTTTAATTTTGATGTGCCATATGTGCAAATTTCGGAAATTTATTCCTCATCAGTGACACCGGGTGCGGAAAAAGTTATTATTAAATAAAAAGGACAATCTAACATTTGAAAATTAATAAATCCAGAGTTCCTATATCATATGAATATCCAAATCCAGCTATGATATGTCTTGCAAGAGACAACAAACATTAGTTTTAAATAATTTCGAAATATTAAGACTATTGAAAATTTTGCCATAAGGTACATTTTCTGACGGCACAAAGAACTGCCTACTGAATTATGAATACATTTGGGGAGTTTTAACTTATTTTGTTTTATCTAAAACTAATACGATACACTACAACAACTTTAAAATTGTGTAAACAAATCCACAACAAAACTTTTTTCAAGTTTGAAATTCTAATCAAAGGCTAATTATCGAGAATTAAATGCCAAGAATAAACAATAGATCTGTAATTGTTAATTTATAAACCTGAGTATTTTGTGTAAAAGTAAAAAGTTAATTAATAAGTTCTAAATAGATGTTCATGTTTTTTTAAATGTGTGTGTGTGTGTGTGTGTGTGTGTGTGTGTGTGTGTGTGTGACCTGCGTATGTTGAATATAAAAAGCAGACAAACAAAACAGAATTTACATTTTCAAACGAGCATTTTAACAAAATTTAGAAAGGTTTTTCAAGTGCAAAAAATCCTTGTTAATAATATTATTAATTTAAACACCGATTGTAAACTTGTATAGGTTTTCAAAATTCCAGACAGAACCGGCCTCGATAAGTCTATTCGAAGTCTATTGTTAAAACAATGTTGTTGTTTTTTAAAAGTAATGCATCCTTGATGGAAAATTACACGGTATCTAATTCGGTTGTGATTTTTTTTCACTACAATTTTTATTTAATTTATGAATCTGAATCATTTGAAAAATAATCACATAAAAAGAGCACACAGCAGAAATAGTGCCCATTTACATATGTCACAATATTTTTTTTAAAAATCCTGCTAACTTATCAAAATTTAAAACGAACGTATTTAATATATTTGTAATACTTACTGGTCAGAACAAGGTATATTATTTAGAAAAAAAAAGTTTTGCAATTTATAAACCCGCTCATATTTATTCTGTACTTTTGTAATTATAATTTTTAATTATGTGTTTTTATTTATTTATTTATTTATTTATTTATTTATTTATTTATTTATTTATTTATTTATTTATCTTGGAGGGTCAAGCATCGTTCTACTGATTTACAGTGGTCTGTGAATGCGCACATTTAACAATTTAAGATGAAGTATTCTTGACACCATCATCCATTGTCTTTTAAATTAAATATTTTCAATATAACTGATTTTCTTAACGTAATAATTGCTTGTCACTTAACTCTAGAAAAAAACGGGTTCAAATTTCGAAAAAAATAGATTTACATATATCCATACAATAAAAAACAACAAAACGTTATTGCGTCAAGTTTACAAAAACTTATAGCAAGTACAGACCTAAGCATGTACCCATATAAATAAAATTATATTAATAACAGTATTTAAAACAAGTTTAAAGTTTCTAATATCCATGCTTTCATAGGTCAGATTTATGAAACCCATTGAATTAATCAAGTAGAAATAAAAACACATTTGCATGCTCTCACCGAAAACATTAAATAAAAAAGTTCAGAATGAATTTTGACAGAAAGAAACAATTCAACGCTTTATGTAGTTTAAAAAAGCAAAAATGCCACAGGTTTTATTGGAGATTTAAGAAATTTAAAGAAATAATTAAAATTTCTTACGTTCGTACTCGAGAGTAAAAAAATAAAAAAGTTATTTTTTTTAAAGTAAATTCATCAAGATCTAATTCTAATCTGAAATTGTCAAATGCTGCTTTTGGTTTAATAATAATAATAATAATAATAATAATAATAATAATAATAATAATAATAATAATAATAATAATAATAATGTTTATTATTATTATTACATTGTATTTTGTTTATTATTATTATTACATTGTATTTCTTATTTTTTATTGAAAAACTGAAAATGGTTGAAGTGTTAATTGTTTTTATATAATTATTTAAAAGCCATTCATATTTGGTCATTGCCCAACTACTTGCATTACGAAAACCTCGTATTTTGTTTTATGTAACAACATGCTCAAAATTATTTAAAATGTACGTGTGTATATTGTATTGATAATAATATATTACAATTATTATTATTATTATTACGTTGTATTATATTATTATTTTTTATTATTATTATTATTATAAACAATCATACAGAATGATATCATTATTTAAAACAAAATTACTTGATACAACATTTAAACATATCGTTTACATTGATTTTATCAGACAATTTACTACCGTTATCTGAACTTCATGACATTTATCTCTGTTTATCATGTTTCAAACTTCACTTTAGCAATCTCTTGTTGTAACAATATTCTCCGACATTAAAATACCTAAATTCTAATGATAGATTGATATATGTAACATTTTTGTTGAAGACAAATTACATTAAAAAAAACTTTAAAAATGCTTTTTCATATTAAAATTTAAACTTGTTAAATTAAATCCTCTTCACATTATGTTAACCATTTCATCTTTTATTCATCAGTCCATCTTTGTCTTCTTTGTGTCATGTGCTACTTTTGAATTTTTATGAAATAATACAATTCAAAAGTAGCACATGATACTTGTTTTACAGTAATTTTTAACAAACGTTTCAGGAAGCGTCATATTTTGCATCGCCTTTCTTTTTTTTTTCTTTTTTTTTTTTTTTTAATTTACTTTACTATCGCTTTTTTGTTCGTAACTTCAACACATAAAGAAATGGCTCTTTCAAAATATGTTTATTTTACTTCCTGTGTCCATTTTGTTGTGAAGTGTTCTAGGGTACTCTGGTTATTGTCATATAAGTGTTATTTAGTTGCATAACCACATATAAAATACATACTTTATTACAAATAATATGCAAGTATTTTCTCAAAAAGTGACTTTATATTACTTTTATAATAGTTGAGGCTAAACTGTTTATTTACGAAGACAGATATTCAGGGCTATCTACAAGTTCTTGAGCCACACCACTAGATACGATAATGTCACTAGATCAAGTGCTCGTCCGAAGTCTTGAGTTTAATACTATGTATTTTTAAAATCATTTGCTACTTTTCAAGAATGCATTTCTTTGTATCTTAAAAGTATCTTTTGTTTTCATTTTCTGAAACATCAGATTAAATACCTATGGCAAAATTCGAAAAGATATGGCCTTAATTTTAGGATAATTTTTTTAAAAAAATTTTACTTACTAACTTTAAAATAATTGCTCAATTGAATTAATTTTAATTATAACTGTTACATAATTTTCATTCGTGTGAAAATTTTGTATAGTTTTTTATTTTGTAAAGAAATGCTTGTATGATTTTCTGAGAATTTTTTTTTAAAAAAGCAAATGATTGGTAGCCGCAATATGGCTGTCAAAAAGAAAGAAAATAATAGAATGTCGTATTTCTATTTATAGAATAAAGAAAGGAAGTTAAAAACAGAGTACATAACAAAGCAATGGAAAAAGCAACAAAAAAAGGCGACAAAACAAACAGTACGAGGTTTGAATACATATTGAGATCGGAGATCACAAAACTCCCGACTTTGTAACAGCAATGGTTTTAAGATCAAAATGATATTCAGTGGTGTGGTTAATATATATTTAGTGTCTCAGTTAGTCTCATTTTACAAATCAGTGAACCAATTGAAACTTGAAGACATTTGTGAAACTATACCAAGATTTTAGTTTATATATATTTTTAAAAATAAGCAAAATGTCATTGTTAATTTTTCATTTAAGAGTTTAATCTTTGTTAACAAATACAAAGTCTCACATTTGAAATATTTATTGATTTTATTTATTAATGAATTAATATATTTATTTATTTATCATAATTATAAAATACTAGTATTCTAGTAAATATATATCAAATGTTTGTATATTTTAAATAACTTGTACAGACAAATTCTATTCTGAAACTTCCAATTGATACTTTTGAAATGTAAAATTTAAATTTAAAAAAGTCAAAATTAGATCTAGCACACGATGAGGAAGTTCAGAGTAATCAGCTGGGTATCAAGAACTTGCTTCAGCAATATAAACAAAAACCAAAACAATACAAACAACATATTGATGTGCAACGTTTTTTATCCGAAAACATTTTTTTTTTTAATTTTCATTTTCTGTCGTTTGTTTTGTGATTGTATTTACATCTGTCTCTGTAAAAGCCATATATTTTTTTTCCAAAAATATCTGAAATTGAATTTCAATAGGAATTAAAAATGAGTTACATGCATGTCTAAACTTTTTTGAAAATTTTCGCGTGTCGTCTGCTCTGACTTACCTCTGTCTCTGTTTTTATTTTCTTTTTTGTCCATGTCCTCCGAAAGACACTGGTCACTTGGTGAAGGTGAACATGAAGGTGGTCCACACATACTCTGTCCAAAATTTTCCGGGGGTTCACACGGGTAACCCTCCGACTGAATTAGGGGTAGCTCCAATCAGAGGTGGCGGTCCGGACGAAGGCACAGATGATGTATAATCCCTAGATACCGGGAAAAAGTTTGGAGGAGGGTTATTTAAAGATCTGTTAAAATTAAATCCTGGTGCATATGCACTTGACATAAACCCCCATTCACCCGGATAAGTAGAGTATCCGAACCCTGGGGTAGAACCGATTCCAACACCTCCAGATGCCGGATGCATACAGTCAAAAGCACTTGCTCGCTGATGAAAAAATCGTCCCATTGTACCATACCCACATGTGTTAGTTTGAGAATGTGTATTTGGATTTATTCCTGCTCTCTCTGTTTCTTCCATTACACAGAATAAATGACAAATCCTCTTTCTAGCGTCATAAATTTACGACTACATACACTCTACATACACGAAACGGGACAATGAGTTCTTCAGCTGTCCAAATTACTTGTGTCAGAATACAGACGGGGGCGAGATAAGATCAAATCACTACCTCACAGAGATATGTAACCCTCCGCCAATCAAATCTCTTCTTAGAAAACTTTACATTCTGCTTGCTTCAGAGTCGAAATTAGTCAGGGCTATGAAAAGGTTTGTCATAACGTTATAACTCATATTTATATAATGTTACCTATTACACTGTTCGCATTAGTTGATGACGTAAAAAGCTTTTTGTAAATAAAGACATAAATATGTACTTTTATAATTCTCAAAGATTTTTTTGTTGTAATAATTGTTTTTAATAGTTATTCATTTCATTTTCATTTTTAAATATAAGAAAAACAAAATGAAATATTTAAAAGTCATAATTTTTCATTAGAACTTGGCATTTAAACATCTTTGTGTTTTTGATAAATTTCTCATATTATTGACGTTTTTCTACCAAAAAAAAAAAAAAAACACAACTGTAACAACAACAAGAACAACAAGAGCAGCAACAACCAATAATAACAACAACAGACAACAACAACAACAACAACAACAACAACAATAACAACAACAATAATAATAATAATAATAATAATAATAATAATAATTATGAAAAAAGAAATACAGAAATAAATGAATGAATAAATAAATAAATAAAAATAAATAAATAAATAAATAAATAAATAAATAAATAGATAAATCTTACGTTTATAATACTACATGTTACTAAATTTAAATAAGGCTTATGGTTTCCATTTTTCTAGATCTTAAACATTTTAACAATCTTGTTCTCGTGTCTCTAGATCTGAAAATTAACAAAATTGATTTTATTTGTAAATAATCAAAGGTTCTGTGTTATATGTTATGTTACAATCTCTTCATCAAGGTCCAAGATTACAGGAACATAAATATTGCTAATAGAGGTTTGATTTCTTTTAATTTTGAGCTTAGAAAGTAATAAATAAACAAATACTGTGTATATAAAAAGCGAATGATTCTGTTTTATGATCAGTGAATCGGTAGGCATTGATGATAAGAATATAATATATATTTTTCTATCTTATAGAGGATTTATACGACAGCTGTTTACGATATTTGAGAAGTTTATATTGCTTCAGAAGTTTTTTTTCCATCTATACATTATCTAATACTGGTCAGTCCTATACTTGTTTTTTTTTAAATATTGTAGACAAGTTTTGTTTGTGGTATTGAACATGATATATACACTAAATATCAACCTCGGTGAAATTCGATCTTTCCTTTGAAACCTTCAGCTTCTGGTTACCATAATTAAAAATCATCATCATCATCATCATCATCATCATCATCATCATCATCATCCGTTGACTACACACGATGTTATATTTCGGTAGTTATCTTAACAAAGTGAGACAACGTGCTTTAAATTTGATTTGTACGAATGTAGCCATTACCAACAATTCATGATCGATTAATAAGTGACTTGAATGGAGTTACTATGTTTTAACGCCCCAGTAAGGATTCTTCTGCTTATATCTTGGCGGTCAGTTTTGAAATGGTGGAGGAAGCCGGGATACCTGGAGAAAACCTACGAACTTAAAATGTTCTCACAAGGATATACCTAATTTGAGTTTTAACAAGGGCGATGTAGAGGCACATGTGATCCGTAATGGAGCGCTTTTGATTACCGAGGCCTACCGAGGCACCCGTGATTTATAAGCGAATGTTTGGTATTTGTTATAAGAAATGCATCAAAGATGCATTAAGTCCAAATTCGGACGAATAAAATAGATACACAATATTATGTAAGCAATTTTATTTGGTATCCATGTTTTTCTCAAACTTTTACAAATGTATATATTTATTGTAATATTGTAATATTATTATGTATTTGTCCACCTTGATGTTTATGTTTTGTATTATGTACCTATGTACCGTAAGGTATTTGGTTTAATAAAGAATAAAATAGAAAATGCCTTATAAAAAAGTTTCCACAATTATAAAACTAACTAACTACGACAACAACAACAACAACAACAACAACAACAACAACAACAACAATAACAACAACAACAATACTACTACTACTACTACTACTACTACTACTACTACTACTACTAACAACAACAACAACAACAATAATAATAATAATAATAATAATAATAATAATAATAATAATAATAATAATAATAACAACAATAACAAATAACAATAACAAATAAATAAATAAATAAATAAATAAATAAATAAATAAATAAATAAATAATAATCAATAAATCAACCTAAATTCAAGTAATGAAAAACAAAATTAAAGTGAAGTCTAATTGCACAATTAATGTCCCTTTATTCAAAGTTTCTGAACTAAGATTCTACTTCTATTTCTGTCTTGTAAGTTATACTTTTTGACATTTTTAAGATTGCGTTCATTATAAAAATGTTATATTATGTGAAATTATTTCCGTTCTGTCATCAAATTATGTATTTTTCTATCAAAAACAATTTCAATCCTTATTCTCTCACACACAACTGTATCCTGCGAAACTTTGACTTGCATTTGCATTTGTGACATAAAACAATGGTTAAATATAATAACAACAACAACAACAACAATAATAATAATATTGTCATCATCATCATTATTATTATGTTTATTTTATAACCAGAGTCCAGTGTTTGGAGACTAAATATTTAATTACAATTAATAGAATTTGTATAAGTGTTCATGTAAATCTTTAGACTATACAGATATAAAAGATGTTTGCAGATGGGAAAAAAATCATTATTATTGTTATATAGTAATATTTGTTTCACATAGAAATAAAACGATAAATTCCTAGGTGTAAGCGTGCAAACTTTGTTCCGGTCAAAGGTCTTCCGAATCGATTTTTCATATTGCACACTTTGTCACGTGACACTGTCGTCTTGGGAACATTTTTCCAGAATTAATATTGTACTAGCTCTTATTAATATATAATAACTTGTGCAATATTTGTGTATTTTAAGACAAAAAAGATATTTTAGAAGAAATACAAGTGGGAAGCAAATGAAATATATTTTGGTATATAATAAAAGGGTTATTGAACTGGCCCCAGTTTCACAATCATTCACTTAATTGAATGTACACTCAACTCAAAATCGAGAATATTTTAATGTCAATTTTTAGGAAATTACAAAGTTAAAATTGAATATCTATTGTTATATCTAAATTGTTTAGTGTAGTTTTGTTGTACAAAACAAAATAGTGTCTTATAAAACTTAATTATTTTTTTTAAAAATATTGATGAGAGAAAAATGGGAATATTTGGGAATGATTGTGAAACTGGGGCCCAATTTTTTGAAATATTGTCCCTCGTTGAGTCGACATTTGCACTCAGCTCTTACAAATGTGGAGTAAGCTCGGGACAATATTTCACAACATTAGTTCATTAACCCTATACTACAAGTATATAAGGAATCTTACAGAGGAATATTTAACGTAAAGTGTCTCTAGTTATTCCACTACATTGCCGGCGAAGTATGCCCACCATATGTTATATGCCATTCTTAATTTAGGACATAGATAAAAGAAGATACAACTTAATTATTCTGCGGCGATTATATACAGTTTGTATATTCGGTTGCATACTAGTATGAAGCTGTTCACCATTTAACAAATTTCGACAATAGCCACAAAAACAAGGATTATACAAAGACCTGAAGCATAAATGGAAATCCTTATCGAATTTTTCTTGCTTATTCAATATCCAATTATTGCATCCGTTTTAAACTACATGTATTTTATATTTTAACATTTCTCAAGTACACGTCTAAAGTCGGGGGTTTACAGCCAAATACCTCAATATGTGTCTTTTGTTTGTCTGTTTATGTTTGTTTGTTTGTTTTTTTTTTCACTTGTATTGTATCATGTTCTTTTTGTTTGTTGTTACATATTTTTAGTTGCGAATTTCACAAGTTTAATTTTCAGCACAACCCTGATTGTAATTTTACAATGTTTATTTCTATACTAAACAGAACAAATAATATCAACATTTTTTTTTTAATTTGAGGTTTTGGTAAGCAAAAATTCAAAACATACTAGGGTGGCAATATAAATCCAATTACATTGCATTTTGTACTATTTCTAATTAATTAATTCATATTTTATTTGATACAATTAATTAATTTATTTCAAGAATTAGGATTTTACAAGTGTAAAAAATATTACTAATGACGCTTACTATACTAATATGAAAATCGCATAATCCCTACTTTTACAACATCTGTTATTGGTGTGATGTTCAGATCATGGATTACCCGACCGGTTACAAACCAACGTCCATTTCAATTAACTTACAATACAAAGAATTACAAGAACAATTTTAATTTATATCAGATGGGAAAAATGTCATAAGCAAAACATTTAAACTCACAAAGTCATATACCAAAATTTTAAATGCAAATGGAAATGTTTAAACTACTAAACGTCCCATACAAATAACGATTTTAAGTTGTAAATTGGAATATAATCAACAATGACATTATCTAAATCGTATCTATAAACATTGTCATTTATCATGATAATGCTTGTTAACAGAACATATCAACAAATTGTTTACACCAGTTAAAGATCGTAAGTTTTAAAGAATTTTCTTCTCTTGTAAACAATGTTAATATCTAAATAATTTTTTTTATGTAAGAAGAGTAATATATATACATGTTTTTCACCGTATAGGCCAAATTGTTGAAAAATTTTACGTGCCAATTCGTTTATTATTTATCATTAATATTTAAAGTTTTTCACAATCATTTATTGAAGTGTATAATTTTCAAAAAAATGTGTCAAATTTTAACGGAATTTATGTGCCTACATCAAGACTTAAAATAATTAATCTAATTATAGAAAGATCTGACTTCCAGGAAAGGTATCATACACACGATCTCATCACTTCGGACTGCGTAAGTCGGTGTCGTGGGTTCGAACCCCGACCGGGGTCTGACCCAAGGCTTAATAGTGGGTAGTGACTGTTCTTTCGCCAAGCACTCGACATTACAAAATGAAAGTCACGGCTCTTTCGGATGAGAACTTAAAATAAACGAGGTCCCGTGTCATGGCAGGCTTGGCACGATAAGAAACCCTGCTGTATAATGCCATCAGTGCAATGCACAGGCAAAATTTCTGCACTTTCGCCTATAGCTGGCGACGTCTCGATATAAGTGAAATATTCTTGACTGGGACCTTAAACACCATTACTTAACTCGACTCATCACTTCGGAATCCAAAAATTATATAATTTACTTGGAGTGTTTTAATATATTTCTTCATACTTTATTTCATTTACAGGGAAAAGTGAATTTCGAAAAAAAAAATGCATATCGCTGACAATTACAAAATTAATTTGGAGAGAATATTGCATCGTAGTACTTTGCCAAGTCAGAAAATACCTGTGTGCTAATAACGGAGAACAAAAGACACACAAAAATAACAAATTCGGTGTAGAAGGCAGATAATTAAGGCAACTTGACATAATGGTATTTGACGGGTAATCAACAACACTATCAACGTTACCAATTTTGATACTATCTTGGCCATTTTCTTGTAGTCTCGCGTTATCTGAGATTTCATCGAGAATGGACAATTTTTCACACCAAATTACAACCAAAGCTCATCAACTTGTAACCCTAAACGGCTAATGAGCACATAAGACGTTCCTGTAGAAGCAATTACTCCTTGTGGGATAAACACATGTCTTAGAAACAAATAGATTTAACAGCATTCTACAGGATCTGAATTACAACACCTTCAAACAAGCGTGAAATAGCTAGGATACTACGATCATACATAGTCATGGTTATAATCTCCATGCTTCAGATTTAGAATTGTTCTACTTATATATGATATATTATAGAGGCTTTGTTGTTTTTGGTGATTGTTGAAATATTGATGTCCTTTGTCATAAAAGTCAGGCATATTTTTTTTAAAATATTTTATCGTCATCCTGGTTATTGTTTATGTCAAGATGTCACGTTTTTTTTAATCTGTTCTGCTTGTTTGAAATTTATTGTCGTTTTGCCTTTTTACAAGATCTTTTTTCTTTTTGTTTCACAGTATACTTGGGGTTAACGTCCAATGATACAACACTGATCTCCTTATAATAAATATATAGAACCCTATGACCTTTATTTTTTTGAATATAGATGCATTATATTATTGATATCTCTTGTCACAATGTCCTAGTCTTTGCTTCTTCTTTTTTTTTATTTTCGTTTTTAAATTTTGTTGTTATTGTTTTTCTTTTAATGTTTTTTTTGTCTAGCAAATCATTTTTTTCAATATTAATTTTACCTTTGCTGCCAGTTGCAACTTTGTCATATGAAGATTTTTGGATAATTCGTTACATACATATTTATAATAAACAAATACATTATTATTCTATTAATCTATGATACAAGCAATTTTATTTTTGCAATGCTCTCAATAAACTAAAGTGCATGAAATTAAATTTTAAAAACATAAATAAATGCGAAAGATTGAATAGAAATCGCGAAAATATTTTACCGTGAATTTTGTCTTTGTTTAATTTTGCATAAAATTACCTCGAAGTTTTATTGATTTACTCATGTTACTATGGCTATTCTAAAAAAAGCCGTTTAGGGGGTAGTTAAAAAGATAAAAAATATTATTGCTATCACATTTAGTTTATAAGACAAACATTAAAATCTTCTCTAATGTCGTTTCTCAGGCGCATATTATTTCTTTTTTTTTAATTTTTTAAAATCTGCTATATATCACATGTAAAATATGTTGTTGCAATTTTTCCTAACATAGTTTTAACAAGTACCTTAAATGACATCTTCCTTTAAGTACAATCTTCAGTGCATTTCGGTGAAGACACTTTTAATGCTTTGAAAATACAAGAAAAAAAATGTGATTTTGAAAACAATGTTGTCCTTAACAAGTTTAAACATTGTACATACTAGTATTTGGACAACTGTTAAATGTAAACAGGCACTCGACCTTATAGAAGATTATATGCGGTGGTGTGGTTAGAATACTTAGTTATTACACAATCATCGATTCATCGATCATATATGTATCAGGAGTTAAATGGCCTAAATTAATTATAGATGAATTAGTCGTCTGGCATAAAGCACAAAAAATTATCAGTGTAACAATTGGGAATAATTGTATCTATAAGTGTAAAATATTGGGAATAATTGTATCTACATATATGTTGTTTCATTGTCGTGGTTTTTTTCTTTCCTTTTTCTTCTTTCTTTTTTTATTTCTTCTTTAAGAAATAAAACAGAAAATTTTTAGTAATAACACACACATACAGAGAGAGAGAGAGAGAGAGAGAGAGAGAGAGAGAGGAGAGAGAGAGAGAGAGAGAGAGATTCGTTGTACAGAGTAAATAACTAGTTCATTGCCCATGATTTCCTTTTTTAATATTATAAATTATTATGAAACGGCCAATTATATAAGGTGTTAAGAGTAATGGTGTTTGGTTCCCAGTCACTACTCATTGACCTTGCGGTCTGTTTTAGCCAAAAAAAGTGCAGGAAACCAGTTTGCCCGAAGGAAAGACCAACTTTGGCAGCAAAATGACAAACGTTCTAATGATTAAGCTTAATTTAAAAACTTAATTCACAATGTTAATCCCAAACAGTAATCTTCATGTTTAAAAAGAAAAATCGGTTCAGAGTTAATTCTGAACAGTTTTTTTTTTTTGTTTAAAATGAGGTAAACCCATTGCCATTCGGAAATTTCAGTTAGTGGTCCCTGAATTCAAAATGTTGAATTTCACTCACACTTGACAAGCCTTGTTTCATTTATACTGTAGTTTAATTTAATAAAATTAAAAACACAAGTGTGAATTTGAATATTATAATTAGATCAAGCGGTGCGATCTGTCCAATTGAACATCGGTTATAAGGCAGTGGCTCGTAAATAGGCGCTGTAGAAAGCTCTCAAATAAGATCCAATTGTAATAGGACCAGATATATGACAGTTCGTAAATTTTTTTAAGGTGCAGTTACAAAATAATAATAATTATAATTATATAAAAATAGATGAAAAAAATTAATTAAAAAAATAACAATAATATAAAAGATAAAAATAATATTACGGTGTATCATTATGTATCTAGGTATGATATCCTTGATACATGTATATCTAAATTCGTCATGGTCATTGTAATTATGATAGCCAGCACAACGCTGTTTTGAGTGCACACCACGCATGCAGTGGTATTAAACAAGAAATTAAAACCAAAATCACAAGAGTCAATGCACGTGTTATAGTGTATAACTGTTTACATCAGGGTTATTCCATGTCCAATGTTCTAAACACAATGCACGCGATTTATGGCGCAATTTGCTGCTATTTATATCCCTTGGCACGTGGAGGGGACATTAAATTGATAAAAGTGAAATTAAAGTATATCTTAAACCGAAAATTAAATAAATTCGTTCATCTAGTTCAGTAGAATTGTTTATATGTTGTGTCATATAATGTAACTGTTTATCGCGTAAAAAGCACGTGTTGGAACGCGCACCTGCAAAGAGCATGCAACATGCGTTCACATGGAAAAAGAAGACACAATAATTGTATTGTTTTTCACTATAAAATTATCCACTTCCATTTGAAGGACCTCCATGTTAGTTAAATGGAATATTGCTAGAGTTCTTAATTGCTTCACTATCAAACATAGACTCGAATTCAATTCATCTTGAACTGCGTGACGGTACATATTGTCGCATCTGTCGACAATATATAGGGGCGACAATATGAACAGTCAGTATAGGTCCATATTGTCACCGGAGACAAACTCTTTGAATTTTCGAATTCCCCAATTAAAAATAAAACACATAAGGTTGAATTTTCTTTATAAAAAATTCCTTCTTGTTCATGATTATTAAGGAATGGATATGCCCCTTTTCTTTGATTTGCTTTTTTTCTCATACTAATGCTCATGACATATATTAATTAATAAGTAAAAAATTATACGAATTCGAATTTGTTTTTTTTTTATTCAATCATTTGTTTATTATTATCACCATTACTGATTTATTTATTAATATTATTTATTCGTTTTTATTTTTGTTTTAGAAGCGTCATGTTACAAAAATGTTTATGTTGCTTGTCCTTGGTTTTATATAGTACTTGTTCAATGTCATTTCATGAAAGACGCAATATCTTAGATGGAGAAAAAAAATCATTTTTTATTTCTTTTAATTTTGCGTACACTCATAATATTTGATGAAAAAATCCAAAGTTTTGCCCGAAACAGAAAAATTTTGTTCGCTATTTTGACCTGGATCAAACCCTTAATTTTGTTGGGAAAAAAGATAAAATACATTTTTTAATTCAAAATAAAAATAATTCTATATCTTCTAAAGTAAGGAAGGTAAATAAATAGACAATTTCCTTCAAAATGGCTTTGTTTTATCAAGTGCATGACTGCAACAAAAGTCTTTGGCTTGTATACCAAACACCATCTGCACGTGTAAACTACACACGTGCATGTGCGCTCAAATGTTTCTCAACTTATCATCTGTGAAGCATCACCGTTTTGGTCGGTTTTATCAGAGAAAATATAATCCTATCTTGCGTGTGGCATCGTAATCAAAGTTCTTAAGAATAATTACCACCTACGAACCCCCCCCCCCATCTCAAGTAGATGTTAATATCAAATCACACAATACCGTTATTAGTTTATTCTCTACAACTTCGTCCAAATTATAAAATTGATGTGCAAATATATTAAATTAAGATTTTTAAGATTTTAAAAGCTTTAAAGTTTTTTCTTGATAAGTAAATTTACATTTATTGACATTTACAAGCATTTTACGCCGTTTTCATAAAATGCTTCATTTCGTCACTTGATGACACCATGTTCATCAAGTCATGTTTAATTTAAACTAATTTAAATTTCTTTCAAAAAACTTTTCTGATAAAATGTTGGCGTTTGAGATTGAATCCGTACAAGAGCGTTGTGTCATGGGCAGAATTTTGAATTTTTACAGAGAGAAATATTCAAAATTCTGCACATGACAATTTAATGAAATTAATAATTTAAAACTATATAATAAAATCTAAAATCACTTGCTGAGATAAAAATGCTAATTTATAAAAATGATATCGAGATATTTGAATTAATAAGCTTTTTAATAATGAAGGGTTTTGAATTTTTACAGAGAGAAATATTCAAAATTCTGCACATGACAGTTGTACTTTGTATGTATTGGTACATTTATTCTTTGTTGTGTCCTACACTGGTTTTTCTTCAGTATATCATAAATTTTGAAACTAATTAGTTCTATATTCAATTTGTATTTACTGTTGTTTTATTATTTAATGAATTGTTAAAACTGCATATTCAAGTCAAAATGATGTCCTACACGCTGTCAAACACTTAATACATATAATAGGTATCCAATTCAATTGTTAAAAACAAATGTTACTAAGCTTTATTTATTTATTTTATTTATTTTATCTTATTTCATCTTATTTATTTATTGAATTCAATTATTTATTTAATTCAGCTTATTTATTTATTTATTCATTTATTTTCTTCAAAAAATAAAACGTCGCCAGAGACGATTATTTTAAGAAGCTCCAAATTATACTGAAATGTAGCAGTTTGTGCAAATACTTTTCTGCAGCCAGTCTGCAAAACAATTTAAAATTTATCGTGCACTTATATTTATTCATCTAATGTACTGCAATTGATTAAACGATTTTTCATATCATTTCACTTCATACTGTTATCTAACAAAATTTGTGTGGAGAATTCGCGCTACCTTTTCTTATGCCTTTGTTTTAGAAGTGTCATATACCATTTTGAATTTATTTTATAATTAAATTAAAAAATGGTATATAACAGAAGATTAAGAACGATGTGCAAAAGACTCTCTCTCTCTCCCTCTCTCTCTCTCTCTCTCTCTCTCACATTTTTTTCCACATTTTGTCTCCAGATGTTCAAACTGAGTAAAATGTGAAGAAACGTCTAATTAGAACTTCTTGTAGAAAACTGGAATATGTACTGCCGTCTTAAATACCGTGAAAATGTGTTATAATAATACATGGATGTGCATATGAACGTGCGAGAAATAAACAGGTAATAATTTTCCAGACCAATCAGGATAATTCTCAAAGGTATACAGGCATTTACATTACTGTGGTATGTAAATATATTACCCTGTATTAATTAAGTAATTAACCTTAGAGATAAACACATGGACATCGAAACTGACCGCTGGTTACTTCTAATGACCGCTGGTAACAGGTGAATACGAATTGGCGGAAAATTAGGAGAGCATTTGAAGAAATAGTGGTTGTACCTTTATTGTGTCCCTTATGAGGAAAACTTGTCCCTAGGGATCGAAGATAAATTAGAAAAGATTTTTATGGTTTCTTATTTTACGAATTGTGTCCGGAGTAAATCGTAATGGTCAATGCGTAACAAATCGGTGATGCGGTGTCATGTCAGAAACTTGAATCGATTTTAACGTTACAACGAAGCAATAACTACACTTTCATGCGGGTTAATGTTGAATGCATTAAGTTAATTGCAATAAATTATATACAACTATCGAAAATTAGTTATAATCATTATAACAATTTGAAAAGAGATAAAATAAGCAGTCAAAATGATTTTTAGATTTAAGAAGAAATAAGAAATAATACAACCATACAATATATATCTTGAAAATTATACTTTATGGACTTTGTGCAGCATAAATCCAAAGTTGGTCTCTCTCTCTCTCTCTCTCTCTCTCTCTCTCTCTCTCTCTCTCTCTCTCTCTCTCTCTTACATTGTGTAAAGCTAAGTCCATGCTTCGGGCATAAATCAATTTAGCAATGGGCATTCACATACTAGCAGTATGTTACTGACTTTCCATTTTGCGAGTTTTGCGTTCAAAACCCGTCCTCGACTATTCTTTCAGAGGTAATTTTTCTTCAACTACTGTTCATATCAAATCTAATGTTATTAAAAACTAAATTATTAAAAGTTTTTGAAAGAGATTAATAACAAAGATTCCATGTGCAGCTAAAGGCACGACTGTAGAATTTCGAACAGATCAGACCATCCGTGGCTGCTGCAGAGGATACTTGCTCCAAACAACCCGAAATAGATTGTAAAGTAACCCTGTTTGTTACTTAGAAATTTTGCTTCTACATAATTGGTAAATTTGAAAATCAATATTTTGAGAATTGTGCTTTTCTTTCATTAAATGAAATAATAACTTTGTTTCAATATAATTGTCAAAAAAAAAAAAAAAAAAAAAAAAAAAAAAAAAAAAAAAAAAAAAAAAAAAAAAAAAAAAAAAACCACACACACACACAAAGCATCCTGTACTTATTATGCAATAAGTTCAAGTGGTGAGAAGGTCCACTGTATATACTGTACTGTTATGTACAATGTATGTATATTGAACTTGGATAGAAAAGAAAGAAAGAAAGAAAAAAGAAAGAAAAGTGTCATAATAAAACATTAACTTGCATTTGGATGTGCGAGAAAAAGAGAGAATAAAGAATTAGAATTTGAAATAAATAGATAGAAATTAAACAGGCCAACCAGAAAAACCCTCACACGTAAACCGTCATTTATATTACAATAAATAAATAAATAAATAAATAAATAAATAAATAAATAAATAAATAAATAAATAAATAAAATAAAATAAAATAAAATAAAATAACTTTTTTAAAATTAACAGTTAACAAAAATAAAACTTTTGCATGAATCTACTATATATGTGGTTTCTTAAGTCTTCATCAGTTATATGTAATCAAATAAATGCGTTCGTGTACTTTGTCACAAGATAATAAATTCAACTCAAAATTTGAGCTTAAAAATGACATTTATGGACTTCTAACTTTTCTCTAACTTCTTAAATGAAAATTTGTATAGAACCTATCAATTATATGGTGAACAATAAATCAGTTGACATAGAAAAATCTTTTCCAATTAATCCAAAGATTTTGGATAGAAATAAGCCTTAGGCTAATTTTAATACCCAGAAGGACGCCAAAGCACTACGGGTTACAGTGAACCCCGGTTTTCTCCATCGTTTCACAACCGACCGCCTCGAAATAAAATAATTTTTTTAGTGGTTAATTAATCTCATTGAAGGCCTTGGTAATTAAAAAATTTCATTGACAGTAAAATTTTGAGTTTCCCTTAACCCACAATAATAGCAAAATTTTTTATTTCCCACAAACATTTGTGATTTTATAGTTTGAGATTATATTTCTTTTCATTTTTTTGACTGGGACATTAAACACCTTTACTCTAAGAAATGTGACATTCATAATATAATAAATACTGTCATATGCAAAACATTAAGATACAAACTAAAATGATCTTCTCTTTTCTTTTATTGTAAGGGTTACTTTTCGCCAAAATTTGAAATATAAGTATAAAAATAAATGGTGAATTTAGAAATGAAATAAAGAGTTTGTTACGTTGGTTTAATATCAATAAAATTTCTAAATCAGCTAGGTTGTTTTGACAGAACCATAGCATGTTAATTTTAAAACTCCATGGCCTTCAACTTTCTAAAAAATTAAAATTTTGAACTTTCTAAAAAATAAGATTCTGGAAAACGTTTAAAAGGTGTACATGATTTTGTAATAAAATCTGTCAAAATGTGTCGACAACAGATGAAACCAAGGAAACTGTTCAAACAGGTAACTCCTAAAATTATAATACTGAACAAGCATGCGTTACCTATCCCACTAAAAGATGTACTAAACCCCCTTTTACACGAGTTTGTACATGTTTGTCTTCAGTTGTGCTCGTGATTTATATTAAAATGCAATGCGAATCGTAATGAAAAAAAAAGTAAAAATGATAAAATAAAGATGTAAAATAAGTCACACAACTGTTTTTCTAAAATAACTTGTAAATTGCCAATTCATCGACAACAATCTTAACTTTATGATAAAATTATTTCAAAGCGTTGAATAAGATAAAAGCGCTTTTATGACATAGATTATAGTGGGAATTGCGGGTAAAATCGTTCCAACTAAAAAAAAAGCCCCAACAAATATGTAGTTTATTTTAATTATCACGAACGTTAAATGGAGAGGTTGTGTTGTAGATAAAACAACTGACGATCTAATGAACACTAAATACTCTGTAGTTATTTTCTAAATAAGTTCCTTTTTTTAAAAAAAGAAAAAAATCTAGGTTATATTCGCTAATTAGTTTGGTCAAAACTGCCTGTGAATTTTAAGAACGAGCGATGCTTTCACGCCTCATTGCAAACTCAGCAGCCCGTTTTCATCTTGCTTTCCACTCTTCCGAATAAATTTCTTATGATCTGGGGAGCCTCTGATTGGAAAAACAGACGCGGAACAGCCCACTTTTTACCATAAACTTTGACGTAGACCTTTGAAGATACTTTTGGCGGGTAATTTGACACCTCATCTGAGGCAGACGACCGCAGTGCGCTTGATCTCGCGAGGTCATAATTAATAACCTCATATTCAAAGATTTCTGCATGCAATGCTTGCAGTTCCGTTCTAAAACTATTTTTGATCGTTTAATATCAATCATTATCTGCTAATTAGCGGAAAATTGGAGCATCGGTTTTATTTTCACAAAGTACAAATTCGCGCCATCTAAGCAAGGTGTACATTTGATTTGACCGATGATGATTGTCATTTAACGGAACATCCGTCAAATTATTAATGAACTTCATTTTGAACCGGAATAAACTCATTTTCCCACGTCATCACTTCACGTATATGTCCGCACTTTCAGGTTGGTCGATTTCAACACACGCTTAAAGACCTTCTGATGGTATCCAAAGACCCGGTTGCCTTTCATATTTTTTTATTAACTGTATTTTCAAAATCTGGTTGTAAGCATGCTGTGTTCTAATTCACCACTCGAGTGTTGAATATATATATATATATATATATATATATATATATATATATATATATATATATATATATATATATATATGGTTTGTCCAAGACGTATTTATCTAGTGCCTGTTTTGTTAAAATATTTGAAGGCATGTTATTTGTTCGTTACACTGAACATTGCTTGGGAATATGGCGGCTAAGTATGCTGAAGTGCCGGCCTACAAACATAGCGCCTCACATTGGCTAGGTTGAAACACCAGTCGAACAGTTGTCCATTACCGATATTTTTATCTAGTTACTCCGGATTTCTCCATCAACACAGAACTAAACACAATGATACAAGAGAATCGTGAGTGGGGCTTAAAACACAATTTCTGTACTCCATTTTACAGTTTGTTTACTATGCGACAATTTTTGGTTTCTCTGGAATTTGATTATATCAAAATAATGGCTAAGAATCATCTAAATTCAGCAAATTTTATTGGTTTCGAAAACAGTAGCCCTGAAGATGATCTTAATAATACGTGTTGCAGATATTGTGACGATGATTATTTTATAAAGTGGTTAAGGCAAGGAGAAATATTGATATTTAATATGAAATCGATGTTCATAATAATTATCAAAATTTTGATCAGATGATAGTGTTTACCGCGAAAAAATAGAAGTAGAAAGTTCGGCAATCAGTCGATTTCGTTGCTGTTGTTTTTTTTTATTTTTATATTTATTTATTTATTTATTTATTTTTTTTTTTTGGGGGGGGGGAAGTTGTTCGAAGCTTGATTTATTTAATCAGTGATTAACACAAAACCAAATTGTCGATTTAAAAAAATCAACATAACATTACTAAATCCATATTTTTATAACTATATGATTTTGTATGATAAAATTTTTTTGTCTCCGTTTTTATCATTAAATTCACCACATATTAAATTTAAAATATTTTACATAATTTAAAGTTTGAGGACGGTACATAACAAATATACAGCTTCGAACAACTAGTCCTTGATCACAAAATCAACCACAGGTTAACAGATCAGTACCGCTCACTGTATGGTCTGATTTCCGTTCTGGGAATTTATCTTGTCAAGTTGTTATTACTATTATTATTGTTATTATTATTATTATTTGCTAGAAGTTGACTTAATAACATCTTCAATAAAACAGCGTGGTGAGAAATTGTACTCAGATGCTTACCTTAATTTTTTCTTGTACCTTCTATGCTTATTAGATTCTGTTTTAACACTAACTATAGTTCATTACAGTTATAACTATTCTGTCTTTTTCACCGTTCAAACAAAAATATATTCAAGTTTACTTTTAAGAAATCATTGTCCAATCTCTGTAGATTATTTTTTGCTGTTACGATGTTACTTTTGTTGAGATTGGGGCTTCGGTGGCCAATTGGTTCATACCGCGCGCTTACCGTGCCTCTCGCCACCTAGATTCGAATCCGACTTTGGCAGAACCTAGTGCGAGAGGTTTTTTTTTAGTTTGCTTGTCGCCGAATGTCTGTGACACTCCGGTTTCCTCCATTATTCCAGGGCTGAAGATAAAAGAAAAATCTCGAATAAGGCTTACAATACCATTAATTCACTCCACTTGTAAACACTTATATACACTATTATTACATGGCGTTGTGGACATATATGTACTTTGTAATACTTATAAATTGATTTTTGGGTAAGTACATTGTCAGACAAACTACAACAACAACAACAACAACAACAACAACAATAATAATAATAATAATAATAATAATAATAATAATAATAATAATCAGCATCATCATCATCATCATCATCATCAACAACAACATCATCATCATCATCATCATCATCATCATCGTTGTCATAATTATTATTATCATCATCATAATTTTTATTATTACTTTATTATTATTTTTATTATTATTATTATTATTATCATCATCATTATTATTACTTTATTATTATTATTATTGTTATTATTATTATTACTTTATTATTATTATCATAATCATTATTATTACTTTATCATCATCATCATCATCATCATTATTATTATTATTATTATTATTATCATCATTATTATCATTATTTTTTTAATTATATATTGATATCATTTTGTCATTTAGCCCAGTGCCAGTTCGAAAATGAATTTTAAACTCGAGAGTTTTATATACAATGATATCAGTTTGTCAGTTTTTATCCTGTGTTTCTTGTTTCTTTTTACATACACTCGTAGTATTTTGTTTATTTATTTAATCATAAACGGGTATTTGAAAATTATTTTATATACAAATTTATTTAATTAAAAAAGAAAAATCAATTAATTGAACATATATATAACACTTCATATGTTTGTTGTATACTATTTAAATTATAACTTATTTTTTGTTGATCTTTAGGTAAACAAATGAAAGGGTCTTAATGGTCTTGGATTCCGAAAAAAATATTACCAAAGGTATCTGGAAATTAAAAAAAAACTGTTTGAAAATAACTGCCTTTTTAAAACGTCAATATAACTTTCTTATATGGAATACATTGTCCATTTTTACAAAAATACGACTGATAAAGTTTTAATAACGTTAACAACTAGTGGGAAAATGGTAGGAGGGATTCGTAGAAAACAGAACAAGAAGAAAGAGGTTGATTAAATCGAAAGAACAAGGAAGGAACAAGAAAAATAAAATGGCTGCGCCCTGTAAAGCTCCCACCTGCAAAATTGGTCCGTCTATTTTAAACTCTGATCTCTCACAACTTGCTTCAGAATGTCACCGCATGATGGACAGTGGGGCAGATTATTTGCATCTGGATGTTATGGACGGACAGTTTGTGCCTAACTTAACTTTTGGACACCCTGTAGTGAAATGTTTACGACCAAAACTTCCAAAAGCATTCTTTGATATGCATATGATGGTCCAAGAGCCAGAAAAGGTTAACTGATTTTATTTATCGTTAATGATACTCTGTAATTAAGTTTTATTTTGCATCCCAGCAAACTGTTTATTTCTTAACGTGTGTTTTATGGTGCTAGCTCACTACATAAGATGATGTTTTACTGATGTCCTCTTCTTTTCCTTTAAAATTATGATTTGTAAAATTTCAATCCATTGCTAAATATGAATATCTAACAAGTATAAATTGTGTATATCGCTTTAATAAATAACTACTGTTAAAAACATAGCAAGACTAACTAGAAGTGTATTTATGGAAACATTTTTATAGACGTAATTGCTCACAGTTTATGACTTATGTACCATAATTTTATAATAATAATAATAATGATAATACATGTAATAATAATGAAAAATAAAATGAATAAATACTATAAAAATAAATACATGTACTAAATAGATAGTTATATTGTTTTATGTTGTTTTACATTAATTTCAGTAATACTCTGTATTGCCTCTTTTGGTTAATGTATTTACAGTGCAAAGTTTAAGATTAGTTAAAATCATACCACTGAAAATTTTTGTTAAGGTATTCAAATCAAGGAGTCCTGCTAACTTTTTTTATGGCAGAACAGGTTGAATACCTTGAATTCACTCTGGTGGAAGTACTTATAGGTTGCACGGGTGATGGTGAAACATCTAAAAGGTGGTTGACTACTCTTTGCATCAGAATTGCTCTAGTTCATAACCAGCAAGTCTCTTTAAAGTATTACAATGAAGGGGTGTGTGTCAGCATAGCTGCTAGTTTGTCTCCTGTATTTGACTTTGATCAGCTTCTACCTGGGTTACAAATGTTTAGTTGGAATGCTTACAAACTGTACATGTACATAAAAACTCATTGACTGCAGTGAATAGGTTGACAGTAATGGATTTAGATCGCATGAATTGTCATTCTTTGCATTTCTATGCAATTCCTTAGTAATTGATAAGAGGGAGATTTATATCCATCATATTCAAGCTAATCTGTTTGACTATATTAAGACACAAGTTGAGAGTTTGAAAAAGTTGCTGATTGGTTATAAAAGTTACAAGTCACACAGTGTCAGACTGCCTAGTACATGTATTCCCAACAGAGAGTGCTGGAAAAGTAACCAGTCCCTCTAAAAAGTCATCAGTCAGATATTGTGAGACTGCCTACTATTCCAAACACTGTAGATGTAGTTGTAATTTGTTGTCATTTTTGCAGTGGATTGAGGGGATGCATGATGCTGGAGCTGATCAGTACACATTTCATTATGAAGCTACAGAAGATCCTACAGCTTGTATCAGAAAGATCAAAGAAGCTGGAATGAAGGTAAGGAGAGAGAGAGAGAGAGAGAGAGAGAGAGAGAGAGAGAGAGAGAGAGAGAGAGAGAGAGAGAGAGAGAGAGAGAGAGAGATACTTTAGTGGATAGGTTGTGTTTTATATATGTTGAAAATTATTATGTTATGATTATTGATATTTTTCTTCAGTTTCAGGCAAGAAAAACTAATACTTGGCTGATGTACCCATTTTGATTGGTTTATGCCATAAAAATAAAATGAAACAAGGGAAAAATAGTTAATTATGTCTATATTTGACTGTCAAATTAACAAGATTAATTTGTTGCATTTTAACTGGGTTTGCCAAAAAACAAAATAATTCTCTTGAATTAAAATCATGATTGGATTTTGGAATTAAATAGGAAGGATACAGCGGCTACATATAGCTGATAAATGCTGATATGGCTTTGAGCGCTTAGTTGCATTGTGACCAAAACTTGTAGTGATAACTATGTTAGCTATATACTGAATTTTTTGAAGGACATTATAATAAAATTTTACTCTAAATTGATGTTGTATCACACAGATATACTTTGTTGACTGATCACATCTATATAAAAATAACCTTTTTTATAACCAGTTATTAGGTCCTTTACTTCATATGTAAACAAAAAAAAAAACAAAAAAAACCCATAACCAGCATGTGAATAAGATTTAGACCATGTATATCGATTTTATATACAGATTTTAATGTATTCATTAATATTACAATAATTCAATAATTGTATTTTTAAGGCAGGTATTGGTATAAAGCCAGGTACTTCAGTGGAGGTTTTGGTACCTTTTGTAGACCTAGTGGATATGGTACTTATAATGACGGTGGAACCTGGATTTGGTGGACAAAAATTCATGGAGGACATGATGCCAAAAGTAAGACTTCTTACAATGTAAATACTGTAGAAGCATTGATATTCATTAGGTGAAAGTTTAGTGGTAAATAAATCTCATTAAAGGCCTCGGTAAAATAAATTTCCTTGACATTAAATTTTGAGTTTTCCTTAACCCATGAAAATAGCAAAATTTTTGATTCCCCACAAACATTTGTGATTTTATTATATCAGATTATCTATAACACTTACTTTGTATTCTATTGGTTTAGAAAATTTAAAATGGCTCTATTCAGACTTCTAAACAGAACAGTAACTGCACAATTCCACAAATACTAAGTTAGGATTGATTCCAACTTTGTAAGATACTTGAATATTGGAAGTGCCATTGTAGATATGTTGCCCTGTTTGGTTTTAGGTGTGGTTTGGAGTAATAATGTTTAAAGCCACAATCTGAATTCTTTTATATGTACTTATATCAAGACGATCAGTTCAGGAATGGTGTAGAAAAATGGAATGCCTTGAGAAAACTTGACAATCAGCAAGTGAACTGAAAAACTTTCTTTACAAAAGAATCTTCTTGAATGGAATTGGAGTCTACTTGTAGGCAGTATGAGGTGCTGTGACCCTCAAACACATGGTTTAGACTAATCAGCCACTATCATTCTACATTTGAGTGAGTAAGTTGAGTAATGGTGTTTAACATCCCAGTCAAGAATATTTCACTTATATCGAGATGTCGCCAGCTATAGGCAAAAGTGCAGAAATTTTGCCTGTGCGTTGAGCTGATGGCATTATACAGCAGGGTTCTTTATCGTGCCACGTCGTGACACGGGACCTTGTTTATTTTAAGTTCCCATCCGAAAAAACCATGACTTTCATTTCGTAATGCCGAAAGAACAGTCACTACCAACTTTCAAGTCTTGGGTCAGACCCGGCTGGGGTTCGAACCCACGACCTTCCACTTATGGAGCGAGCACTCTACCAACTGAGCTACCGCAGTGGCCCATCCTACATTTGAGGTGTGATGTCAAGTGTTGTGGCTTGTTTGTAATTTTTAGTTTAATTACAAAAACTGACTTCTTTTTTTTTTTTGTCATTGCAGAAATGACAAAATTGCCCTGTGCCTACTTTTTCATATCTCACTTCATTTGACAGAAAAAAAATATTACCATGGTTCATTTCTGTATGGACAGAAAATGTTTCACAGTCAGTTCATAACTAAAACTGGCATGATCTTTTTCAGTAGATGCATTTTATAGTTAGATTATAGTTACTTGCCCATTTTCTAATCTTGTATCTGTGCATATATTATACATACTGGTATATCTGAAATTTCCACATTTTTAATGACTGATCTGAAATTGTTTTACAAGTCAAAGTTCTTCAAACTCTGTGAATGTATAGATTGCATTGCTATTTAACAAATTAAAAAGTTTCAACTTTGTATTACAAAACAAGTCCTCAGACAAGGGGAGGTAATTCCTGTAGATCTCATGAATCAACTGCCTGAAACTTGGAAGTATAAATGAATTTGTAAATATTTTATTTTTATTGTAGATACACTTTCTAAGAGATAGATTTAAGAATATAGATATAGAGGTAGATGGTGGTGTAGGTCTATCAACTATACAAGCATGTGCTGAGGTAAGTTTAAGTAACATTTAAACATACCTGGTAATTAAAAAAACCATTTCAATGGTGTTGCTGTAATTTTCATCATAATTCATCATACATAAGAAATCTATTTTGTCTTTTCATGGGTCTTCTGTTGTTGGTATGGTGTGGTGTAAGAAAATGTTTCCATTAAGGGAGAATTTGAATGGCTCAGTGGTGTTTTATGACCCATCTAGATTCTTTCACATAAATTGAGGCAGTTAGTTCTGGGATGGTGGAGGAAACTGGAGCACCTGAGGAAAATCACCAACTGTTGGCACATGATCTCACAAACTTTCTCAATTTCAGATCTGATCAAGCTGGATTTCAACCTAGGCAGTGAAAGGCACTGTGATCCGTTTGCATTTGCTTTAAACTACTCAGACACTGAGGCACTCCTTTAAGCAAAAAGAAAATCATAAACACTTACATATGCTTATGTATCATTTTAACTTGTTTTTTACATAGAATTTAATGTAACATTCTCAGTTTCATAATTGATGGTTAAATGTAAGCAATCTAAAGATATTATCTTGTTAGTCTTATTCTTCACAACTGAATCAATCAACTCAATCATTCTTTAAAAAGTTAATCTTATTTCCTTATGTGCAACAAGACATTGAACATTATTATCTTATTAGCACAGTACAAGTACATATATGCTTACTTGATGATCATCAAATTGTTTACATTTTTGGACACATCTTGCTGATTGGTAAAGGTTACTCACTGCAAATTCAAGAGTATTGAATTCAAGCCCACCAAAGGTGTGTGGTATGTACTTGAGCAATAATTTTTTTGATATTGCTCTCTTCCACCCAGCTGCCAAATAAAGGAGTATTGTCAAATTTGTTGCAATGTAAGCACATCCCAGCCACAGGGGAACATTGCTATGCTTTTCATTCTGCATCACTAAGACCAGAAAAAGCAGTGTCTTGATACACCTATAGGCCTGGGACAGACTTTTAACTTTTTGATACCATTATTATCATTGTTTCTTAATTGTAGGCTGGTGCTAACATGATTGTCTCAGGAAGTGCTATAATGAAGAGTGACAACCCAAGGGAGATAATCCAACAGATGAGAACAGTGGTTGATGAAGCAATACAGAAGTCCCAGTTAGAACGATGATAAACAGACTTATAGACATGTTTTATTTATTTTGAACAAATAATTTCTCAGGAGGAGGGAGGGGGAGGATTTGGATGTCAAGGCTTAAATGTCTGAAAGAATACTCTGAAAATGTTTTTTGTAGTGTTGTTAATGGCCATATTGAACTTTTGCCTTGCTAATTCTGAGCAAGACTGAGAAATTGTCATTTATTTACCCATCTTGTAAACAGGTCCTATGTCCTTGCCTGTGATAAATCAAGTTGTACAAAGAAATGAATTCATGTAATTTTTTTTTTTATATTTTAAAATAATTATGTTCAAAAACTGAACAGTGCTTAAAATGTAAATATGACCTGTAGGAACTGGAAATAGTCAGTATTCTAAAAAGAGTTAAGTATTAATATACAAATAAAAAACTGAGTGTATGTAGGAGAAAATGAAATACTTATTTATAATATTATGTTATTCAGATGTGTTAGAGAGAATGTTAGGTGGTTTATATGATTGTAAATTTATAATGATATGCATTGTTTTTTAATGCTAATTTGTTAACATGATTTTTTTTTTGTCCCAACTTAGGCCTAAGAAAATAAATTGTTCGTTTCTGGCTACCCGACCGTCCCCAATTTTATCCCCCCAACCCAAAAAAAAATTTCCTAATGTTCCAATTAATTTCCGTTTTTAGCTCAACTGGCTAAAGCCAGCTGAGCTTATGGCATGGTTTTGCGTGCGTCCGTGCGTCCGTGCGTCCGTGCGTCCGTGCGTCCGTGCGTGCGTGCGTAAACTTTAATCTTCTCCTCTGAAACCACTGGGCCAATTGGAACCAAATTTGGTGTGAAAGGTCCCTAGGTGGGGTAGACCAAAGTTTGTACCAGGCGACCCCGCCCGACATCCAAGATGGCCGCTGTTACTATAAATAGCAAAAACACATAAATAGCCATTGCTGAGTCATTTTTTAACCGATTTTGTTCAAATTTGAAATGTAGAGAGTAGATAGCGGGGCATTCAACATATGTAACGGGTTTTTATGAGAAATTTTTCGTTGACCCGATTTTTACGAATTATGCAAATGAGGTGTAATATTTAATCAATTCTTTGAAAATCTTCTCCTCTGAAACCACTGGGCCAATTGGAACCAAATTTGGTGTGGAAGGTCCCTTGGTGGGGTAGACCAAAGTTTGTACCAGGCGACCCCGCCCGACATCCAAGATGGCCGCTGTTACTATAAATAGCAAAAACACATAAATAGCCATTGCTGAGTCATTTTTTAACCGATTTTGTTCAAATTTGAAATGTAGAGAGTAGATAGCGGGGCATTCAACATATGTAACGGGTTTTTATGAGAAATTTTTCGTTGACCTGATTTTTACGAATTATGCAAATGAGGTGTAATATTTAATCAATTCTTTGAAAATCTTCTCCTCTGAAACCACTGGGCCAATTGGAACCAAATTTGGTGTGGAAGGTCCCTAGTTGGGGTAGACCAAAGTTTGTACCAGGCGACCCCGCCCGACATCCAAGATGGCCGCTGTTACTATAAATAGCAAAAACACATAAATAGCCATTGCTGAGTCATTTTTTAACCGTTTTTGTTCAAATTTGAAATGTAGAGAGTAGATAGCGGGGCATTCAACATATGTAACGGGTTTTTATGAGAAATTTTTCGTTGACCTGATTTTTACGAATTATGCAAATGAGGTGTAATATTTAATCAATTCTTTGAAAATCTTCTCCTCTGAAACCACTGGGCCAATTGGAACCAAATTTGGTGTGGAAGGTCCCTAGTTGGGGTAGACCAAAGTTTGTACCAGGCGACCCCGCCCGACATCCAAGATGGCCGCTGTTACTATAAATAGCAAAAACACATAAATAGCCATTGCTGAGTCATTTTTTAACCGTTTTTGTTCAAATTTGAAATGTAGAGAGTAGATAGCGGGGCATTCAACATATGTAACGGGTTTTTATGAGAAATTTTTCGTTGACCCGATTTTTACGAATTATGCAAATGAGGTGTAATATTTAATCAATTCTTTGAAAATCTTCTCCTCTGAAACCACTGGGCCAATTGGAACCAAATTTAATGTGGAAGGTCCCTTGGTGGGGTAGACCAAAGTTTGTACCAGGCGACCCCGCCAGACATCCAAGATGGCCGCTGTTATTATAAATAGCAAAAACCCATAAACAGCCATTGCTGAGTCATTTTTTAACCATTTTTGTTCAAATTTGAAATGTAGAGAGTAGATAGCGGGGCATTCAACATATTTAAAGGGTTTTTATGAGAACTTTTTCGTTGACCCAATTTTCAAGAATTATGCTTAAGGTGTAATATTTAGTGAAATCTTTGAAAATCTTCTCCTCTGAAACAACTGGGCCAAGTGGAATGAAATTTTGTGTGGAAGGTCCAAATGTCAGCCTGACTAAAGGTGGTACCAGGCAACCCGGCCTGACATCCAAGATGGCTGTCATAACTAAAAATAGAAAAAAAAAGACCATTGTTGATCTTTTTTTCCACCAATTGAGCTCAAATTTTAAATATAGAAAGTATACTGTATGGGATTCAAAATATATGATATTCTTTTCTGAAAAAATTTTTATTGACCCAATTTTCAAGAAATATGCAAATTAGGTGTAATATTTAGTAAAATCTTTTCCTCTAAAATCACTGGGCGAATTGGAACCAAACTTCCTGTGGAAGGTTCCTACATCGGCCTAAAAAAAGTTTGAACCAGTCTAAGATGCCTGTTGTTACTAGATATATATATATATATATAAAAAAGCCATTGTGGATCTATTCTAAGCTCAGCTCAACTGGCTAAACCAAGCTGAGTTTATGGCATAGTGAAGCATGCCTGCATGTGTGTGTTGCAAAGTAGGCTTTATTGAAGCAAAAATGGTCATAAGCTCAATTTATTTCCCATCTTAAGCTGATGAACCAATTATGGTAACCACATCACATTGTCTTAAAGGCACCACAGTGGCTGTGTGGTCTTAAACATTCGATGTTACGAATCACAGCACCTTTCACCCCTGACATTGTGCATTAATGCCAAGTGGGCTAGCACTTCATCTTTGAAAGTTTGTCAGTAAACTTGCTGCTTGGTTGTGGTTTTCTCCTATAATCCAGTGCCCTCCACCATTTCCAAAATTGACAGTCTCCATATAAGTGAAATATTTTTGAGTTGAACGTTAAACAGCATTTCAATCAAAAACAAACATTGTCTTACATATGCAGCCAGTTGAGCATCACAGGCCCTATTGGGCCTCTTGTTTATTCGTACTTTCTGTGAATTTTCTGTTTTCGTTTTGTAATTAAGTTGAAATCGGCAAAACGCTTGAAATAAACACATATTACAACATGTTTCAACAGGGTCATTTAAAAGCTTAATACAAAATGGTGACGGCCTACAGGAGCACGATTGTAGCACTGCACTTTAAAAAATGCAAACATATAGAAGAAAAAAAGAATTTAAATAGCGTGCCGTATAACAAACTTACCATCTCCATTAAGTATTCACATATAAAAATATAATTTTTTTTTGGCATTTTATTTTTTTTCTCCTACCTACCTACCCTAATTTTTTTTCAGTGTAATAGGAAACGAACAATTTCTTTTGTTTGGCCTGATAATTTTTTGACTTGATGTCAGTAATAAGACAAAGTTTTAATTGCAGAAAATGACTTGAGAAAATATTTCAGGTCTGATTGAAAAGTTGACAGGTTGAACTGAAAAGTCAGTTCTTGGATGGTAAACTGGCTAAATTTTCAAACTTATTAATACTGTTTATTTTCAAACATATCACTTCTCTATATTTATTATTATCATTATTATTATTATTATTATTATTATTATTATTATTATTATTATTATTATTGAGTATTTTGATAATTTCTATGATTTTGTTAAATAATTTTGTTTGATTTTGGAAATCAGGATCTGATACAATTTGTTTTTAACCAAAATATCTGTATTTAAAATTAAAACATCCAAAAGTACTAAATAAATATCTTTTTTTTTATTAATTAATTAATTATTATTTAGCTCACATAATCAAAAGGTAATGTTAGTTGTATTTGTGTGTTTTGTGAAAACTTTTTATCTACTTCCCTATAAAACATACATTAATCGAAATTTGTACGAATGTATTTAGGCTGATAATGTTTCAATGGTTGTATGAATTTTCCTTGGTTTCCCTCCAGTTTTAAGAGCCTCTTAAAAATGGGTCTCTTTGTGTATATTATCTCCCTGTTTTGTATATCATTTATTTGTCCAGTTGTAATTGTTGAATTATTTTTTTTCATTTCATACATCAAAAGTATCAGGAAGGAATTCCACTGTCATTCAATAAATAAGATGTAAATCAAGTAAATTTAGAAATGGGTCAAAAATTTTTGTTAATTTTTAAAGTTACCAGGAAATTAGTCAGATCAAACACAAACACCCTGGTCCATGTCCAAATTACAATTCCAAAAGCAAAGTATAAAACTTTAGAAACTGGCTGATTCAGTGAAACACATGCAGTTCCACCAAGGAAGAGACTGGATACTCTGAATGGGTAGCTACATATACCACTTGCAAACTTTTAGAATGAAAGGAACATGAGGTATGGGATATCAAATGTATCCCAGATAATTTTGGATACAGCAACTTCATACTTCAGCATAAGTTAATGGACCTCATATATTTCAGTTTTGACCATTTTCAACATATGATTTAAAATTTAAACTTTGTTAAAATTAAGTTAAAAAATTTTAGTTCAATAATTATTATGAGTCCATAAGCCAGGAAGTAAATGTATTTTCAAAACACATTTTATTCTGATATAAAATGTAATTCTAACTTTTAAGTCAATGTACTGACAAGTTTAATATAATCATTTTTAATCTAGTACACAATAGATCTGGCCTCATTTTCACAACCACACTTCAGTTTGAAGAAATACTTGTCTCATATATCCCAGGTTTTCACACAGCTGATTTAACACTCAAATTTCTTGTACATAAAACAAATGTGTGATTGTGAAACTGATGTGGAAATATGGTAAATCACTTAATAATTCCAATACAGACAAAATTTTTATTTGCATTGTTGAATTATAAAAAAAATAAAAATCTTTTTTTAAAAAAAGTTAAATCTTTTGATGCTAGAAATGATAAAGAATTGATTAAAAAAACTGAAGATTTGTCAAGATAGTTTGAAATAACTTAACACATATAAATAGGTGAAAAGAAGTAATACCTTTCTTATAATCATTTTGGCTATTTTGCTAGTCATTAGAATATAAAAATGATTGAAATAGGAACTTGTAAAGCAGATTTGTTTAAATTGAAGGCATTTACAGTTTTTAAAATGGAATGATATCTAAAATGAGAGTGCTCAAGTTAAAAATTTTATTTTGGAAATAAAGTGTGGCTCTTAAGTCATTACTGGAATCATCCATATTGTTAAAGTTTTAAAAACTGAGCAATTTATCTTACTAAAATAAACTCATGCAACACTTACATGTAGATCAATGTAAAATGTATTTAATTTTAAATATCTAAAACATTGATGACATAGTGTACAACATTGATCAACAGTGTTTATAAAATGTTGGCAGCTTGCTTTAAGTACTTTCAGTACTTTGATTGTTGGATTTTCCTATCCAGCTCACTGAAAGACCTATATCATGTTCTCACTATAAATGTTAAGTACAGTGTCCAGTGTTAAAAGATATTTTAATAACTAAATAAGAATTTCTTTTAAAAGATAAAATTTCTAAAAAGTTCTATAATATTTTTGGATGGAACCAGAAGCACACCAAATGACTTACCATCTTGGGTTTGATTGGAGGTGTTCATCTAGTCGGGTACTTAGAAATCTTTAAATACCTAAAGCACTTAACATAGCAAGTGAATAAGATGTCTTTAACATACTAGTTAACCAAAGTTGTAAGAAACAAAAATAAAAATAAATAAGTAAATAAGTAACTAAATAACGTTAGAAAATAATAAATAATTAATAATTTAAAAAAAAAATAGATTTAAAAAATGAATAAATAAATATGTTTAAAGAATAAATAAATAAATAAATTTTAAGAAAATACATCTAAATTAAAAATAGATTTAAAAGAGTAATTTTAAAAAAATATTCTTTTATTGAAGACTTTAAAAACAACTGGTAAAAAAAAACTGCAGATGCAGATTAAAATAGATATGTAAACCATTTGTTAAATCAGCCTTGTCACCAAAGCATTCTTATTAGTGATGAAGGATGATAAATAATTACAGTGAAAAATTGCAGCAGAGTTATCATTTCTATTGTATCAGATTTAATCACTTTACCTATATATAGAAAAAAGGGTTCAAACAATGTGATTAATACATAATTTATAGTCAGTAATTAAGTTATATTGTCATGTTATGTCGATGCAGGTGCTCTGAGCTAGATCAATCATTGTTAACTAAACTGTTGTTTAATTGATACCGATATAATTATACTATCACATGCTACCATTTAACCCAAAACATTAACATTGATTTCCTTTTTTTATTTTTACTGGTAAATGTTAAGGATTGATGGTGCATTGTTTTTTGTTACAATAAGGCTTAATCTTTGTTTATAATTGGACCCTTGGTTGAGTAATAAGTGGGATAGTTTTATGTGTTTCATGAGTACCATAACCACAAACCTTGGACATTAAACCTACATGTAAGTGTTCATACGAAGTACTGTTTTATAATCAGCACTTACAAATTGAGTTTGAAATCTTTAATTTGTCAAATTTTGCAGTGCCTTTCATTATCTTGTTTCATGTTTCTGGTTATGTTGGTTGTTTCTATCATTAACATTTGTTTTGTTCTTTTTTATGTTGGTGTTTCTATCATTGAATTGTGTGGTGTCATGTCTTTAGTTGTTGTGGCTGTTTCTGCCAATAACTTGTATTGTTTATGTTGTGTTCTTGGTTGTGTTGACTGTTTTTTTTAAAGAAATTTATGTTGACTGTTACTGCCACTAACTTGTGTTGTGTTCTTGGTTGTATTGACTGTTTCTGTCATTTAAGTTTATTGTGCGTGTTGATGTATTGTGCGTGTATTGGATGTTTCTGTCATCAACTTGTGTTGTGTCGTGTTCTTGGTTGTGTTGGCTGTTTTTGCCTTTAACATGTATTATTTCGTATTCTTGGTTGCGTTAGCTATTTCTTTCATTACCTTGTATTTTGTTGGTTGTGTTAGCTGTTTCTGTTCTATTATTGGTTGTGTTAGCTGTTTCTGTCATTAACTTGTATTTTGTTCTGTTCTTGGTTTGACTATGTTGCTAAGTACATATTTTTCAGTTACAATTTTCTTTCTTTAAGTTTTTTTTAAATGAAAACTACTACATACTAGAGAAGAAGACATAGACTGATGCCTAAGGTACACATTGCTGCAAGAAACTGTCTACCATTGCTGATTTACCAAGATATAAATTTCTGTGGCTATACTTAAAGCCGGTTATGCTTTCGTTTTAGAAGAATTAATCTCGCTGCAGATGATATGTCCTATTTATCTGACTGATTCTCTACAAATTTGTGAAGTTAAAATATTTATTCAGGGCTAGAAGTTGTTGAAATATAATTGCAGGACTGAAAAAAACTTTAAAGGCCCAACATTGTTTAAATCTACTAGTTTGGAGCCTGTATTTATCTAGTTAGGTCTGAAATTGTCTCGTGACTTTAGAGGATTTTTTTGTTTTATAAGTGTTAAATGTTGCTGGTCCAAGTGTTAAACTTATGGCTATTATCATGTTGGCTATTATCATGTTGCTATAAAACCAGTGACTTAAAACCAGAGTCAATGTTATTAAACTTGTGGCTTCAAACCCGAGTCTAATGTTATGACTCATGGGTTTAAACCAAAGTCCAGTGTTATTAAACTGTTGGGTTTAAACCCAAGTCAAGTGTTATTAACTGATGGCTTTAAACCCAAGTCCAGTGTTATTAAACTGGTAGCTTTGAACCCGAGTCCAGTGTTATTAAACTGTTGGGCTTAAACCTGAGTCCAGCGTTATTAAACTGGTTACTTTTAATTTGAGTCCAGTGTTATTAAACTGTTGGCTTTGAACCCGAGTCCAGTGTTATTAAACTGGTGACTAAACCTGAATCCAGTGTTATTAAACTGATGGCTTTGAACCTGAGTCCAGTGTTATTAAACTGGTGGCTTTGAACCGGAGTCCAGTATTTTTTAACTTGTGGCTTTGAACCTAAGTCAAGCATTATTAAAATGGTGGTTTTAAACGGGAGTCCAGTGTTATTTGACTTCTGGCTTTGAACCTGAGTTTTGTGTTATTAAACTTGTGACTTTGACCCTTAGTCCAGTGTTATTAAACTGTTGGGCTTAAACCTGAGTCCAGTGTTATAAACTGATGGCTTTTAACCCAAGTCCAGTGTTATTAAACTGGTAGCTCTGAACCCGAGTCTAATGTTATGACTCATGGGTTTAAACCAAAGTCCAGTGTTATAAACTGATGGCTTTTAACCCGAGTCCAGTGTTATTAAACTGTTGGGTTTAAACCCGAGGCCAGTGTTATTAACTAAAAGTTGTGATACCAAAATAAAAGTTAAGATATGTAACACGACTTGCCGCGATACTTATGTTGACCAGTCGTGATAATTATCTTGATATCTCGACTTATTTTTATCGCGGCTAGTCGTGTTAATTATCTCAACTTTTTATTTTGGTATCACAACTTTTCATGATATTATCACAACTTTCCATGATATTATCTGGACTTGCCAAGATATTAAGTCGACATGTTGAGATAATTTTATGTCGACTAAAATTATGTCGATGTCAGAAATAAGCCACCATAGTAGTATTTTTTTTCAAAACAAAATTTGGTCACGTGATTAGACTTACCCTGTAGAGAAAAACAGTATACTACGCCCCAACACAAATGAAAACAAAGTTTACAAACCAACGCAACACTGAATTAAGAGAAGTGTGATTTTATTTCAAAAAAAAAAAAAAAAAAAAAAAAAAAAAAAAAAAAAAAAAAAAAAGATTATGGACATTGGAATGCTTTAGTAACAATGTTTTACTTTCTAATTCTAACTGCTTACATTTGTGTATATCAATTTTATTTTGAATTTTTTTTAATAGAAATCTGAAAATGAATTAAAATTCTTTCATTAATTTTCAACAGTTTGGCTTATGTTTTTAATCTATCGGCCCCTAGTGTTACTGACGAAGAATTGTTTTCCGAAATGTGCACATGTGGCATATCAAAATTTAACAGGTATTTTTGAGCGGGTACCGCTACTGGTGAAGTATAACTCCACGAGAGTGTCTAAAACTACTCTTATGCTGTCAGATAATGTGGTTTGTGGCAAACTTTTCAGCCGTCTTAATTTTTGACATTTATTCTGCAAAGCATTCCTCAGTTGGATTTGGATTCTTATACTTTTGGAACTTTCGATTCATTAATTTTCAACTGTTTGGCTTGTTTTTTTTTTTTTTTTTATCTATTAAACTTTTCGGCCCCTAATCACAGACAAGGAATGATTTTCCGAAATGTCACATCAAAATTTAACAGGTATTTTTGATATAAAGTTCCTACAGGCTTATTAGTTCGTTTAAACTCTATATATTATTCTGATTTTTTTTTTTAACTAAAGTTGCTGATTTTGATACAGTCTAAGATGCTAGCAAGGACAGATCCAAGTTCTAAAGCAAAAGAAATGAACAGTTACGGAACCCGACACGTATCACATACATTGAAAATATGTCACAAATACGAGATCAATTAACAATGAGAAGTGTTGTAGGTGACACGTTTGGGCTTTCGTAAACAGTTATTATTAGCCTGGTCCGAGTTTCGCAATCATCTCTAAATTAGGATTTTCCTTACTTTAATCTGGCAAATTTGAAGTTGTAATACATGTTATTTTATTAATTGTTCAGATCTACAGAATTTTAGGTGTCATTTTGAAGATCACTTCAAGCTAATAACATCCATATTTAGTTTTGTAAAAAATGTCCATTGATAGTTCAAAAAGATATTGCTTAAATTTACTAAATTCAACTTAAGGAAATCTTAGGTAAGGAACGATTGTGAAACTGGGGCCTTATAGTTAATATTTTAAACACATTTTCATGATGATGGTCCTTGGTTCATTCACAGCTAATTCAAATGAGTAATTCCAAGGATAGGCGACTTTAAATAAAGAATCGAATGTTTTTTACTCCTTATATTACACCAAGGGCGAGTTTGTATGGAGTTTATACAAAATCGTTAGAGACGGACATGAAAGCCGTACCAGTCACCAAACAAGGTACTGAAATCTATAAAATTTCTGATCATGCGGGTAAAACTGAAGGCAAGAATATGACGGGCGTTAAAATAAATGTCTATGATCCTTTTGTTGTGTCTGTTATAGCTCACTCACAGCCGTTGGTGGCGGGTAAGGCCAGAGGCACGAACCGTAAAACATGGTGTACGAACTCGGAACTGGAAAACCACCAGGTGAGATACTTGTGGACACAGTATCACAGCTCCTATAAATAAATAAAAATATCAATTGAGACAACATTGTATCATCATCATCATCATCATCGCCATTCGATGCCAAACACGGAAAAGTACACAGAAAAATACACTGGTGTTTACAACAACACTTACTGAATCCAATCATCAAATGCCTTTAAAAGTTGTTTTAACCATTACTGTCAGAATAGTCAAAGAAAATCCGTTATTTTAAGCTGTCAAAAAA
Source organism: Tegillarca granosa (assembly GCA_029721355.1). Lineage (NCBI taxonomy): Eukaryota > Metazoa > Mollusca > Bivalvia > Arcoida > Arcidae > Tegillarca > Tegillarca granosa. Next base: position 6,324,832 of record CM056609.1, read on the forward strand.
GCTTTATTGTGTCATATCACTTCCGTTTTTAGGGAACCTCTTGAATCTCTATGGGTTTATTTGCACCGGGAGCTTCCTTTGAAATATATCCATTAACGATAGGCAGCTGTTTTTAACCGATGTTTTAATTTGATAATTTAAGCACTAAGAAATACTCGCCGGTTACTTTGCGACTGATTAACCTGACCACTAGGTGACACAGTATTGGACATCTATATCAGATTTCTTAAACTTTTGTTTCTGAGCGTAAATAATACAACAGTTTTACAAAAGTGCTCTTGGTAGACGAAATAAATTTCTTATATTTTGTAAACAGAATATTTACTTTGTACAATTGAAAATTTAATATACAGATGCAAATCCAAGAATAAAATTATTTTGGATATTAAAATTCATGGAATAAATATGATAAAGAATGGCCTTATCGGTGTCTAATTATTGCTTCTTTCTCTTAGGAAAAGACTACTCTGCATTAGAATCCCGGTATCATCTATATAATATTGTCAATGAAATTTTTCGTAGACGTTATGCTTGCTTTGAACATTGAACATTCAATATAAAGATGCGAGTCCATTGAAAAATAATTTTTGTAATAAATACAAAATACAAGCTGTTTTTATATGATAGAGAATAATCTTATTAACGCTTTTTGTAAATGACGAACGTCGTATTTTTTTTTAAAATCTCGAATACTAATGTCCGCGAGACTAATACGTTATTGTTTTATTTACCTTATTTGGTGGTCAACATGGGCCTTTTCTATTCGTTTCTCCTTTGCTCTTCTGTTTTGAAACCATATTTTGATCTGGCTTTCTGATAGGTTGAGAATTTCTGCCAGTTCGTATCTCCTCGGACGTGATATATACTCGGATCTATTATATTCTACCTCCAATTTTAAGGTCTGTTCACTTGTAAATGTGGTTCGTTGTCGTCTGATTCGGTTTTCACGTCGTTTTCTCCTCTGCACTAAAACAGAATAATTAAAATATTTCACTTCCACATGTACATCAAATTAAGACATATGATTTTCCTTCATCAAAAATTTTCAATAATTAAACTTAATGTGGCAGTTAAAAAATAATGGTCCGAGGCAAAAACACATTTTTAGTTACCAATGCAAGAGGCCTCGATAGACTAAAGGAATATAGCGCGCTTGCGGATCACAGCGCCTCTTATGGTCTAGCTTTAAATCCGACTCTGGACGGATTCTAGTGTCAGAAAGTTTGTTACTTCGCTTGACGAAAGTGGGTGGTTTTCTATTGGCACTCCGGTTTTCTTCCACCATACCAGAACTAATCGCCTGGATAAAGTGAAAGAATTCTGACCGGGGCGTTAAAACTCCATTACTTCGGTGGACTGCTTTAGTTACCAAACCAAGCTACATTTACACATAATAGTCATCATGCGTGACCGTTTAGCTTTTTTCTTTTTTGTTCTTCACAGTCACGCACAGACAACTTCGTGACAAACAACATGTTGCAATTGTCGGAACTCTTAAAGCTGTTACTTGTTACAACCTAAAACGCTGGTCGTTAGGCTTATGGCATATTGGACTCAACACAACACAGCTGGCTAAATATGGCATGCTTATATTCGCAGGTTTTACTAGATAGTTTGGCGCTACATATATTTACGTCTAAACTGAAAATAACAACATGTTCTATGGACTATTCACATGAAAAATTTTTGACAATCTAAAGATCCTCGTTTAGAAATAATAAATGATGATAAAATCTTCAGAGAATACTCAGTTTTGCAACAGAAATAGTTTATCATTGCAACTCTGTTCCATTTTTGCATTTTTGTCAAATACGGTTGATTTTGTGTTATTCTATGAGTAAGGTTTGAACTAAGTAAAACAACAACAATAAATAAATAAATAAATAAATAAATAAATAAATAAATAAATAAATATAAAATCAAACAATTATAAATTTATTGCTTGAGGTAAAATTATCTTAATTTCAAGACATCATAAATTCAAAAATACTTTTGACTTTGACTTTGACATAGATTACGTGTCACATGTAACTGTCTATAACGATACTGTTATCATGTTGGAAAGACTTCCTTTTGTACCCTCCACTAAAATTTTGATTTAGACTGAAATAGCCTACTTGAAAATGATTAAATCAAGCCATTTTGCACATTTCTTTGAAAAATACATTTTCAAACATTTTTCATAAAATTAATGACTGGTGGTACAAAAGGAAATCTTTTCATCATGTTTTTTTTTTTTATAAAAAAAATCATAGGACTTCAACCATTTAACATAAATATCGCCAACCTGTAAATAAAAACTAATTTAGTTTAAAAAGAATAAAGAAAATGGCAATACCCGACAAAGATGAAGGACCTTCACAATTTTGATCATACAGAGTTGAATAGATTATGCGATATGTTTTAAATCGCGTTCCTTTTCAAACTTTTCTCTTTTCACGTGTAATAAATTGATTAAACAATTTCACAAAAATAAAGTATAATTATACGTTTTTAAATACTTATTTTTAAAAATCATATACATACTGTATTATCGGTTCTATTTTAGGAAATCAAGGATTATTCAATTATAATAAATCAATAGTGCGAATAAGTGGTCAAAAATTGATGTACGTGTTTATTCAAATGTGCTAGTATTTTCATGTGCTATTGTCATGTGTTACTTTTGAATTGTACTATTTTATAAAAAATTCAAAAGTAGCACTTGACAGTATTAAGAAGATTATAAGGGCTTATAAATATCCCCATCTACTGAATACCATTCTATTATAAAAAAAACATTAATAATTAAAAAATATACGCAACAACAACAATACTACTACTACTACTACTAATAATCTATTATTATTAAAATAAATAAATAAATAAATAAATAAATAAATAAATAAATAAATAAATAACATACTTATTCCTGCAAATACAGAAGTAACCGGAAAAACCCTGTTCACTGAACACGGATCAAGATGAAGCCGCTTAAATGGAAAATCGTCGGTGATCCTCGTAGACGTTGTAATAGTTCCCATACGGCTTAATGGACCTCTGTCCGGTTTCAATGCTGTGAAAGCTGAATGTGAACTTCCAATTGAATCATGTGAAGTTTTCGGTGAAAAGTCAAGGAAAAGTCGTTCGGTGTCTGTTTCATTACTCAATGCCAATTTATCAATCGTCGAATTAGATTTTTGACTTTCGACATTTTTTGTAGATGGTCCAATTAGTGACAACATATCGAATGCCTGCTTCGGCTGTTCTTTACTGGCTTGCAACATCGTAATTTATGAAACTGGTTAAATAAGTTCAAAAGTTTCAATTTGAAAAAAAAAATATTGAAATTCCAGTTTTAAAACTTATTTCGAAATTCGACCAAATTATTTAAAATCCCATGTATTGAGTTTCTTTTTTGCTGTTAACTTGGCAATAAGATTTAGCCAATAGACAAATCGTTTTTGGTATCTCGCATTATATAATGACAAAGATTGTTATAATAATGAGGTAGTGAATTTCAAATTATGAGAACATCCAATATGTTTGACTGGTGAAATTGAATCCCTAAAGCTTTGCAGATAGACAGAAAATCATCATTAATTTTCTTTGAGCAAATCACACAACGGGGGCAATTTACAGATAGGAAACCAGTCTTTTTTTCAACACGAACGAGGTCTTTCCGATTACGGAAGTGTTTAAATACAAGACTATTTTTATTATAAAGATCTCGCTGATTGACGATTAATCTAAGCTAATATCAATTGATAGACTTAATTGGTATTTAACATGTATCACACGACGGAAAAATGTTTATCAATATTAATGAATAGTTAAATAGATGATTGTATAGCGATGTATCAATTTGTGGGCTTTTCTCCGTCCACCCAGCTGAGAATTGCGGGAAAAAGGGCGATATGTAAAATTCGGAGTGTAAAAGAGTTTGGATCAAATTGAGAGTAAAGAGTAGAGTAATGCTGTTTTACGCCCCAGTCAAGATTCTTTCACTTATTTCGAGGCGGTCGGTTCTGGGATGGTGGAGGAAACCGGAGTACCCGGAGAAAACTTTCTCACACTAGGATCTGTCCCGAGTGGGATTCGAACCTAGGCGGTGAGAGGCGCTGTGATCCGTAAGCGCGCGCTTCAGACCACTCGGCCACCGAGGCCCCTGGATCAAATTGCTAGGCTAATTAATTGTCATGTGCTACTTTTGAGAAAAAAAATAATTCAAAAGTAGCACATGACATCCGATCATAAAATATATAGTTATATATCGTTTTTGAATGCATTTTATGATTACATTCAAAAATCATATATGATGCTACTACCATTGTGATGTCATTTTCGGTGCCCAAGGTCTGTTTTTAACCAATGGACTAAACGGTATATCTTTTATTTTTATTCGTACTCAACTTTTTGTTGTGGTTTTCTTAGTCTTTTCATCAACCGACTCGGTGATGTAGTATGCGTATTGCGTTTAAGCAATATGTGTACAGTATTTAATATAAAACAAGAAAATATTTGCGTTCGTTTTAATTTCGAGTTAATTCGTGAAAGTAACAGGACACAAACGTTAACTTTAAAAAGAATGTTTTATTTTGATATATTTCACTGTCATCTGCCCTGACTATCTTTTTGAATGCTAGAAAATAAAAGTTAAGGAATATACTAAATGGTGAAATTTGCGAAAATTAACGAACGTGAAAATTTCCCGGTTAACAGTATAAATTGCTATAATACTGATTTTGAAAAAAAAAAAATCAGATATGGAATATAAAGGGAAAACATTATGGCATAAAATAAAATAAAATGAAATGAAATGAAATGAAATGAAATGAAATGAAATGAAATGAAATGAAATGAAATGAAATAAAATAAATAAAATAAAATAAAATAAAATAAAATAAAATAAAATAAAATAAATAAAATAAAATAAAATAAAATAAAATAAAATAAAATAAAATAAAATAAAATAAAATAAAATGAATTGAATTGAAATGAAATGAAATAAATAAAATAAAATAAAATAAAATAAAATAAAATAAAATAAAATAAAATACAATAAAATAAATAAAATAAAATAAATAAAATAAAATAAAATAAATAAATAAATAAATGAAATGAAATGAAATGAAATGAAATGAAATGAAATAGAATAAAATAAAATAAAATAAAATAAAATAAAATAAAATAAAATAAAATAAAATAAAATAAAATAGAATAAAATAAATAAAATAAATAAAATAAAATAAAATAAATAAAATGAAATAAATATAATGAAATAAATCAAATGAAATCAAATAGTTTGAAATAAAATAAAATAATTTAAAATAAATAAATGAATGAATAACACAAGTCCCTTTCTAAAATACATGAATATAGTTCAAAATAGAATTCAAAAGTCAAGCCTTTAGACCAAAAGTAGAATTTTAGAGTCCAGACTAAAAGTCTAATTGATTATCCAATCAAGTCCACGTTTTACACCTCACCCGGAAAAACGGTTAAAACGACGACAGATTAATTAGAGATAACTGCAGTCTGATAAGAACATTATATTTTGTTAGATTTAAAGTTATTTGATAAAGAAGAGAGATCTAATTAGATTGTCATTTTCTTAGGGGGAACACGTGTTTGGTTCACATCGTTTTATTTTCTATTTCCTATAATTATTGTCTCGTTAAAATATCAGCATCTGTATTCACACACACTTTAAGAAGAATGTTATCAAGATAATCTACACACATGGGCTAAGTCATAAAATTGAATCACTTTATATGTTTAAAATGGTAAGATGAAATGTATTTTTAATCATCTCATTAGCGGGATATCATTTATTATTTTTTATTATGGGTAATAGTTGTACGATAGTTATGCATTTTATTATTATTCATTGATGTTTAAAGAAATTGTTTAAAAATTTAATGATCTTAATAAATCAAGTTTTATAACGCATTTTTGTAAGAATATTAACTAGAAACAAATCGCATTTACGAAAGCGGTAAGTAATTTAAATAAATGGCTTCTTTGTCAGATATATGGAAAATACTTATCTTTAGATTTGGGCAAAACAAAAAAAATTAAAATAGTGATAAATAAATAAATAAATAAATAAATAAATAAATAAATAAATAAATAAATAAATAAATAAATAATGAAAATAAATAAATAAATAAAGAAAGAAATAAATACGAAAAGTAAACATTTAAATGACAAAATGAGGAAGTACATTTTCATTAGAATTACTAATTTCTCCATTTGGATATGTTTTTTAAAGTGACCATCTATTATATGGATCAAAACTTTAGAAGATTTTGGCAAAATAAAATAAATAAATAAACAAAAATTTAAAAAAAAAATTAATATAAAGAAATACATTTTTAAAAAAACAATGAAATTTTATCATATTTTTTACATATAAATTTTCAATACTGCTCTTTTAAAAAAAAATATTGATTTTTGAAGACCAGTCTCTCTGAACGTAATAAAGATCAACTATATAATGGCCTTTTCTTTCTGACAGTTTTGTGATTTCGTTCTTTTTGGATTTTTTGTTTTAACTATGTAGTAATTATTGATTTTTAATCTTTAACAGTACAAACAGGAAGAACGTTTTAATTAATGAAAGTGGTTGACGACATTGTAAAACAATCTCTCTCTCTCTCTCTCTCTCTCTCTCTCTCTCACTCACACACACACACACACACACACACACACACACACACACACACACACACACCTGGTAGTGCCGTCGACAATATTTTTATTTTTAAATTTTCTATTTCCGATAGTTCGGTAAAGTATCAACATCTCGTAACACAATTATGAATTAAAACTTTCTGAATTCTTCCAGTATATTAAAAACGATTAAATATGTTATACGAAGGTATAAGTTATAAACAAACGCAAACATACCAGTCCATACTCAAATCCAAAAAAAAAAAAAAAAAATAAATAAAATAAAATAATAATAATAAAAAATAAATAAATAAATAAATAAATAAATAAATAAATAAATAAATAAATAAATAAAGACACCCGACAAATATTAAGTAGAACACGTCAACTTCGGTGAACTTTCATCAGGGAAGTGAGACCGGGTGTACCGGAAGGGTTAGCACATTCTGCCGGACTAGCTTGCGATAAATTAAAAATGTGTTATATAATAAACCAAAGGAAACACTGACCAATTTAATTTACGTACGAGTTAGGCCGTTGAAATTTTTTTTCATTATTTATTTCCTCTATTTAGAGATTCATAAGAATGTTGTACAATTCAAATGTTAAGTAATATATACATACTAACTAAATTAAAAAAAAAAAAAAAAAAAAAAAAAAAAAAAAAAAAAAAAAAAAAACATATTTACAACATATAAACATTACTTTACGTGGTATTTGTTAGAGAATACCACATCTAAATGACAAGCAATGCAACACAACAAAATGTGTGGTTGGGTGCTATCCCCATCAACACTGAAACGGATTGCTTATGATTTAAAGGCGGGTCAATAAATGCATACGACTTATATTACACTGGCTGAATATTCTAAGTGGGCTCCTGTTTATGCTCGACAATGGCCGCTAACCTGGTAGTCCTGTATACAAATTTGAAACAACAGAATGCAGCATCGTGTTTGTGATTATCCTGAAAGTCTATGTTGAGTATATTACCTAGTAACAGTTGAAGGACATGTTCATCTCTTGAGTATGTTGGTAATAACTCTGCCTGTATATTAGGATGAAGTTGCTGTGGGGAGGAAAAGAGACGGCTTCGACTCCAACTAAACGCCGAGCACTGTACTAATATGTGTCGTAAAGAGTCCGTATATGGTTCGTAACATAAGTAACAAAAACGTGTTTCGTGATTAATAATAAGGGCAATTAATAGGAGTGAAAATACTCGTTCCATATAAACTTTAACAGCATTGAACGTAAATCGCCATCTATTTTCATAGAATGAGGCATTGTCGAGCATAGACTGGAGACAGTGGGGAGTGACACTTACACTGCACTAGGAGGTCATTTATAAAGATAGAATAACGTAGCGTAGACAACACTCCACCTTGGCGTATTCCTTGTTGCATATTTATACATGATAATTGTTTAGTATTTAAAAATACATAACCTTTTGTGTCTTTATGACAATCATAAATTAAACACCAGAGCTTACCTGTGATACCCAAGTTAAATAATATATACATAAGCCCTGAACGCCATACCGTGTCAAATGCCTTCTGAGAGTCTAGGAAGGCCGTGTTAACTTTGTTATTGATCCAAGTTGTGGATTATAGCTTCTTGGAGATTAAAGGAAACTGTTATGCAGCTGAGACCTTTCTGAAAGCCTTGCTTTTGGCTGTGGGGGAAATTATTTGGAAGTAATGTATTGCTGGTTATTCTTTTATAAAGTATTTTCTCGAATACTTTAAAAATAACCGAGAGTAATGAAATAGGCCTGTAGCTGTCAGGTTTTGATTTAGATTTGTCACCTCCTTTAAATATAGAGAATTCACACACGATTTAGGACATCAAATTAAATCAAGACTTATAATCATACTTTGAACATGTCTCGCACGCACTGGCGACCCTTGTACCTCCACAAGTACCGAGGCTGTATACGGAAAATAAGTACAGCTGGAATTATTATGGTCCTACAAAAGCTACCATTTTGGATCTGTCACAACCCCGCTTATGAGGCTGTAGATAAATAAAGCTGGAATTATAGGGGCCCAACTAAGCCTGCCCTCCTGAATTTGTCAATACATGTGTATCCGCAACCCGTCAGTCTTTAACACCTCATTTATTTTTTTTCCCTATTGCATCCATGTGTATTATTGTTTGGCATCGCCATACAATTTGTAGATCTCGCTTAAAACTTCCTATCTAAATACAAAAGTGTTCCCAACAGGAAATTGACGCTGTCAGAAGCAATTGCAACTTGCATCAACTTAATATTTGATGAAGTAATTTTGCATTTTCTCTCATAATAGACAATATGAAATAAGACGTTGGCTTTAACAAAGCAATGCTTTTATGCGACGGAAGCGCCTTCTTTTTAAAGTCTGTGCAAAACAAAAAGTCTTATCCGAGCGTTAATTCAGGTTTCTACGGCATATTTAATCATGAAATAAAACTTAGAGCTTCAGAAGTCATAGCTTTGATGGTATATTCCTGGCTCTCGGAATAGATAACCAAGACCGGCGTTAGATTTCCATCAAAACCACACAGATTTTTCAACAAACATTTGTTATTATTTTTCACAAGTTTTTAGATGTAATCCGTACTTATTTAGATCTTCTTATATTTGAACACATAGGGCAGAATTTACGGAATAATTACATAAATGCGTATATTTGCACAAACGGACCTTGTGTTAAAGTCCAATAACGTTTAGCTTTAAGAATAAAATTCTGAAATTTTATTTATTGTAGCGATTTTTGGCAAACAACAATAATTATATAATAATACACTTCAAATTCTTATACTTTATGAACTTAAGCTTTTTATTAAGGTTTTGCAAAATGTTAGGAAAAACAATTACAGTTTTTTTCTCCGTGTCGAAAATCGTAGCTGTTTAATATCAAGACAGTTGGAAATACAGTACTAATGTACATAAATCTGAAGCATTTGTTCCATTTTTTAAAAAAAAAAAAAAATTCTGTAGATAATAAATTTATTTTCATAAACAACTTTAATATCTTATTTGTCGTCACAGTGCAAAAATGTTTAGGTGACAAAGATTTGTTCAGAATCTGAGTTTTTGTTATAGTTGAGCACATTTGTTAAAGTTATTTGCTGATTTTTGCTGTCGGGCCCTGATAATTGGCACTGCAAATTATAATAAACAGTTATTTAAAACAACATGTAATTAGATCCGACTGCTTAATATTTTGTTCACTAAGTGTTGGAACTACATTTCATTGCATTATTTTCTTTTTCGGAAGCCAGGAACCTTGTCGATTGTTTTTTTTCTATCAAAAGGGTAATTTATCAACACATACCGCTTGACTTTTTGAAACTAAGCGTTAAAAGAGTAATTTGGATAAGGTGACAGATCGTTTCAATTAATATTCCACAGACATGTCCATATAAATATACTACAAACAAGATCAAATGATATACAGTAATTTTTATTCATTCATAACAAATGATTTTTTACTTTTTTTTTTCTAAATAATTCAAATTTATAACATAAAATTCATATTTATCTGACAAAAACCATCAAATCAAGAAAAAAAAATTTAAAAAATTAAGAAAAATTAAAAAATAAAAATAAATCTCACATCTGTGTGACAATGCCTTGTTATTTTGTGTTAAGCAACACATCACAATTAATTAGGATGCAATTGTTATAGACAATTCATACATACATTCACAACTGGTTCTATGTTTATTTCATGAAAGACAACTCTCATTTCAAAGTTCAGATCCCAAGAATTTCCTCATCTTAACAACAACAACAACAACAAAAAAAAAAAAAAGAAAAAAAAAGAAAAAAAAAAAAAAAAAAAAAAAAAAAAAAATAGAATGGCTTTAGTAGTTCAGTGGTATAAAAGCCGGTATTTAAAGGCAATAGAGTCTCCCCTAGACATAATGTTCCAACCAATTTGAAAACTCTATAACAAAAACTATTTATACTTTCTTAATTGTATTTGTTTGATTGTCACTGCATAGGTTGCATTATTCCAAGTTCTAAACAAATTAAGTACAAAAACTGCATTTCAAAAATTACTAACAAAGATATACTTATACTAGATATATTTCTTTGAAACAGATGTGTCGCCCGACACTGCATAAAATCAATCAAAGGGAAATAATTAAAAAACGGAACAAGATAGAGTTGTGGTTCTTGTGCACTGCACTTCAAGTCATTGCCAGAAACATGTACACCAAGTTTGGAGTCATTTGAACATACTACACCAAAGTTATGCTCCGGAGAAGAAATGCTCTATAAAAATCAATCAAAGGGAAATAATTTAAAAACGGAACAAGATAGAGTTGTGGTTCTTGTGCACTGCACTTCGAGTCATTGCCAGAAACATGCACACCGAGTTTGGAGTCATTTGAATGTACAACACCAATGTTATGCTCCGGACAAGGAAATCCGGATGCCGCAGACGCCGACGCAGACGCCAGTAATACCTATATGTTGCCTAGTCAGGCGACACAAAAATGTGATTCAGCTACAATCAAATAAAGAATACTGAATTCAAATTTTGAATGAATACAAATACAATATCTTTCATAGAATCATAGAAAATGTTAATTTACCAGATGTCTTTCCAGCAAAAAAAAAAAAAAAAAAAAAAAAAAAAAAAAAAAAAAAAAAAAAAAAAATACTGACCAGCATGTGAAGGTTGCAATTTTTTCATAAAAAAAATAATATCTAATTCACTCACAAAGAATTTGTCCTTTTTTATACACTTACACACTCACACACACCACATCAACTTGTTTTAGAACGAATCATTTTAGATCAAAAATACTATTTTCAATGTCTGTTGATTCTGAATATAGCAATAATTATTTCCTAAAAATTAGGGTGTAGTACACTTTTGCATTTGCTGTACTATACAGCGTTCACAATAAATTTCTATTACTTGTTGAATCAAATTTCATGTGAAAAATCTATTTTTATCCCATGTTCAATTCAGCTGGAACATGAATATGCAAAGTTATTTTTAATTAATAAAAATTTGGACTGTGTAAATTATTCATAAATCCATGTAAAAAATCTTTTTTTTTCATTGTCACTAATTCAAATAAAACACAAATTAGCAAAATATTTTTTAAATTGTACAAAATTCTGACCAGTCAAAAATTCTTAATTTCATGTGTAAAAACCTATAATATCTAATGCAACAAGTACTGGATTTCGAAACAAAAGAAATTCTAAATCAGTAAATTTAAAATTTTTATGGTGAACCACAAGTCTTCATTGATAATATTCCTTCCAAAATTACCAGACTCACATCCCTGAGCTCATGTCAGAAATTGACAAGTATTGTGTACTTCATTTCTTTAATTTTGGTAGAATTCCGCTATATTTACAAATTATAGATAACATCACCTCATCAGCTCCTCCACCAATAGACAGTAGTCTATTATCTCTGAAAAAATATGAAAAAATTGTCAGAGAAACTGTCAAACTTGATAATCATTTTAAGTACCTGGTAGATGTTTTAATTTGGATAACTAATAATCTTCTTTTGGTCCAAGCTGTTTTCGATTTTTTTTTCATTTCGGAAATTGTACTTGTAACAACAGCATAAACAATCTGAACTCGAAATCATAGTCACATACTCTTCCAGTTTGGTTATTGATACTTTGCTGTGTTTTATTTGTTTGATTTCGGTAATTTTGGTAGAATGTCCATGTATTTACATATTATAGACAACATTACTTCATCAGCTCCAGCACCAATAGAAACTAATCTAAAATCCCTGAAAAATACATTATGAAGAGTTGTCAGAAGAACAGAATACATAGCATGGCTTTAAATCGACATGTAGTCCCACTGAAAGATTTTTTTTACACAGGTCAATGAAAAATGATGTTGAAGCTAAAGGTATGAAAAGGTATGAAATAATTTTATACAAGCCAGCTTAAAACAAGAGCATTGATAAGCAGTACATTATTCTTCTGTAATTCAAAGCTCTAAGTCTATTAAAGGTCACAAGGTTCCAATATCATAAGTGGAAAGGGACATAACTCCATCAGTGTCCTTGGAGGACCAGTGGTCTAAAGTGCACACTTGTTGATCACAGTGTCTCTCAACTCCTATAGAGGGGGCCTCAGTGGCCGAGGGGTCTAAAGCACATGCTTATGGATCACAGCGCCTATCACCGCCTGGGTTTGAATCCCACTCAGGACAGATCCTAGTGTGAGAAAGTTTGTCAGTTCACTTGCCAAGGGTTGGTGTTTTCTCTGGGCACTCCGGTTTCCTCCACTATCCCAGAACTGATCGCCTCGAAATAAGTGAAAGAATCTTGACTGGGGCATAAAACACCATTACACCACTCTCAACTCCTATAGGTTACAATACTGCTATGGCAAATCCTAGTGCGAGAAAGTTAATCAGTTCGCTTACTCAATGTCTTTTATTTTCTTTGGGCGTTCCACAATCCTAACCCTGAATCCCTTGATATAAGTGAAAGAATCTTGATTGGGGCCTAAAATGCCAATAACCCAATCCAATCCATAATTAAATTAGTTTAATTAACTCAATTAATTAACTCAGTGTCAAAAATTTTATAATCTGCAGAATTTCAGGTCATAACAAATACACATACAAACTGAATTTCATTAAACTCCATTCACTGTATGATAAGTTTAGGTTGAAGTTTTCCAATATAGTCAAGTGGCAAAGGGGCATGAAAAATTTGATCAGCATCTGACTTCAGTTTATAACTGATACAAAAACAAAAATTGTTTCAATCAGGATAAGCTCAGTATGGAAATCACTGTCTGCAAGGCTGCATGATACAGCCCTCAGCAAAATATCTGAATTTATATTGCTCTACCAAACTGATAAATCAAAAAGTATTGGCAAAACTGTGTGTGCTATATAATGTGGGTCTGTTTTTCCATCAAAAGGTGTACCTTATAGGTAAATTAGGGTGAGCTCCAAACTGATTGGTAAATAGGTCTCTGACAGTCTTATTCTTATTTGTTTAATCTACCTGTACAATCTGCTAATGAGTACTTCATCTGTATATCCCATACCTCCCCAATACTGTAAACATTTGTCTATTATCTCTCTAGCTAATCTACCACCTTTTAATTTGCACATTGAAGCATATTTGGTTACATCATTTCCCTGTACATACTGATCTAAAACAGAAATGATAAATGTTACTGTGTCATTTTTTAAATGTGTTACTATGTCATTTTTGAATGTGTTACTATGTCATTTTTAATGTCTTACTATGTCATTTTTTAATGTGTTACTATGTCATTTTTTAAATGTGTTACTATGTCATTTTAAATGTGTTACTATGTCATTTTTTAAATGTGTTACTTTGTCCAACATAACATCTAAAACATTGTTCTACCAAAAGAAAATTGTAAAGATATGCCATCAACAATCATTGCTGCATGATTTCATTTAATTATATGCTTTTGTAGTCAAGACCACAAATTTTTAGTAGAAGCAACATCAGCAAAACCATGTGGAGTTGAGTTAAGTTGAGTAATGGTGTCTCAGTCAAGAATATTTCACTTATATTGAGATGTCGCCAGCTATAGGCAAAAGTGCAGAAATTTTGCCTATGTGTTGTGCTGATGGCATTATACAGCAGGGTTCTTTATCGTGCCATGCTTGCCATGACTCGGGACCTCATTTATTTTAAGTTCCCATCCGAATGAACCATGACTTTCATTTCATAATGCCGAGTGCTTGGCGAAAGAACAGTCACTAACCACTTTCAAGTCTTGGGTCAGACCAAAACCATGTGGACAATGTTAAATAAAGAAAAGGGACATAACTCTATTATAAAGCTTTAAACTGGAAAACGAAAGACAACCAAAATGCACATAAACTTATTTATATTAAAATATTTATCTTTTAAAAATGAAATTCAAGTTCAAAAATAAGAAAAATAAAAATGGTCTGGAAAAAATCAAACATTGATTAAACAACAATAGTACCAAGATAGTACGTTATTAGTCAGGAATAGAAAGGGGTTTGTTTTGTCACCAAAATATATTGATTTCTCTTGTTGTAAGCCTCTACTTGTGTGCTCAATACTGGTACAGTGGACTTTATGGTCTGCAGTGTTTATCTGCAACATTGTGGGTGAGTGTACTAGCACTTTAAACATGCTAAAGTTTGCCATAAGTGGGCACTTAAGTACTATGCAGATCAGAAACACACTACATTAAACTGTGTTTGAATTAATCCTTGAGATTGATAAAAACCCTTTCATCACAAACAGATGAAAAATTGCTGATGTGGCATAAAACAACAGTAAACCTTCCAACTAAAAATTACTTTCCTTAAGACAAAGAAATGTGGAAAAAATGATATTTTTCATGACATTACAGAGTAGATATACCGGTACATATACTATAGTGATAAACCAGTAACCAAAACAACACCAAAGCAAGCATTAATACAATCCAAGTTTTTCATGTTACAGGTACTTACCTACAGCTCTGTACAGCAGAGATCTTAGTAACTCTACTTCAGTCATACATTCTGCTAGGGTAAAGTGTACAGTTTGATTGTTTAAAACTGGTTGTCCAAATACCTTCCTCTGTCTTGTGTACTCAATAGTATCTTCTATTGCCTTCTCCATGGGTCTCAATGCTAAAAGTAAAAGTATATTTATATATATCTTTATTAATTACAAGACCACTGTGGTAGCTCAGTTGGTAGAGTGCTCACTCCGTAAGTGGAAGGTCATGGGTTCGAACCCTGGCCAGGTCTGACCCAAGACTTGAAAGTGGGTAGTGACTGTTCTTTTGCCAAGCACTTGGTTCTTTCGGATGGGAACTTAAAATAAATGAGGTCCCGTGTCATGACAGGCATGGCATGATTAAGAACCCTGCTGTATAATGCCATCAGCACAACACACAGGCAAAATTTCTGCACTTTTGCCTATAGCTGGCGACATCTGGATATAGGTGAAATATTCTTGACTGGGATGTTAAACACCATTACTCAACTCAACTTTTTATTAATTACAAATAGAAAATGTTGATTACATAAACCTTGTTTTCCCTTATACTATTTAAACTTGATATTTATTGGTATTTTTTGGGTGTTTTTTATGTGCTTTCAATTTAGATAGCTATAACATTATCAACAAATCAAAAGTGAAGTCCTGTGTATTTTAAGCTATTAGTTTTGTTTCAAGGGGTGCAGAGATAAATTCATGTGATAAGAAGTTTAACATAAAACCTTTTTCTATTGGTTTTTTAGGGGCAGCAATGTGGTTCAGGTGTTAGCCTTCAAACATAATACAATAACCATAAGTTGATCCAAATGAAAAAAAAATATCTTTGTTAAATTGAAAGATCTTCCAGAGTAATCACGATTCTATGAATTTATTTTTTGCTTTGTCGACCAGTGCAATTACAAATGAATTATCTTTAATCCTTGAAAATGTTTCTAAACATATACAAATTCAAAACAAGTATGATAATTTTCTCTTGATTTAAAGTATAAATTTCAAAGCAGATTGACAAATATACAAGTGAAAATTTTGCATAAATCAACTGTGTAAGCTGTGTTTTTTCAACAAAAGGAAAATATAAAATATAAAATTTACTGTAAAACTACAATATTTACATGCTGCACATCCCCAAAGTCTCTCCTCCTGAAACTGTATCATCTGATAAGTAAATCCCATTCCTTCATCTCCGATTAAGTAACTCTGTGGAATTCTGACGTCCTCTAAGAATATCTGAGCTGTATCCGAGCTCCACATTCCCATCTTACCAATTTTCTTGGCTATTGTAACACCTACATTGTTTAAACAATAGAATTTAAATTGAAACAGTATTATAGAATTCCACTCTAAAGATATGACCCCTCATTACGAGGACCATCAAATTAAAACTTTGGCATGTTTATGAAAAATTTTCAAATTAGTCAAAAAATATTTTAACATCAAATCAAAAACTACTGGTGTTTTATTCATTCTACGGATCAACCTCAGATCTTTGTTACTCTACGACTAAATCATTTAATACTTTTCCTTTTGACATAACTTTTAGTTTATTGGTTCAGATTTCCAAAACTGTATATGTGATATCATGATCACATGGTATAAACAACATGATGAGAATAGGTACACCTGCAGCATAGAAACTGAATGTTAATACAGTTAAACAGTAAACTGAATTAGTACAGTAATTTATTTCAGATAGATGTGGTCAACTACAAGAACTGTCAGAGAAACATCATATTCTGCTTATACAACTTGTTTATCAAAATTTACATAATGAGGACTTAGTTATACACACTGATTTCGAATACTGTCAAGACTTTAATATAAATACTGGTATCAATGAAAAATGTAATGCAGGGATTGAAACCCAGAGTTGCCCATCAGTAAAGTGAGCAATCTACCATTTCCTCTGATTTTTGTCTCTGAGACAGTAGTAATGTCTTGTAACCAGAATAAAGTAAATGTATATAATAAACAATGTAGCTACATATGCTACAATACATCTCTCACCTTCAGTCTGTGTCTTTTGAAGACATATTCTATTATGTACATATTACAACATGTATATAAATAATTATTCAGAATTTTTATACATGTAGTCTCTTTCTTGTGGTCACAGACTGGTGGGTCCCAAATTCAAAGGCAGGGTAAATACTAAATGTAAATACTAGTTGCCATGAAACATGTCACTTCCCTGAATGCTTGGAATCAAATTCAGATCAACCATTGGTAAAGCAAGTGTCCTACCATTTCACCTTCCAGGTAAATCAGCAGAAATGTCTCTATGCCTGTACACAGTAGATACTATGCTGCTATATACATTCCAACATTCTTTTTTCAAATAATTTTTCCTGTTCTGACAATGAGTACACTAATTTCTCAGTGAAAGTGATTTTCAAAAATATTTTAAAAATCACTGACTTCTGGAAAAAAAGTAAGAAAAATTACCTGGTAATTTCATAGGTAAACAAAATAATGATTTATTCATGTGTGCTGGTCCATCACTTGTATTAGCTA
This sequence comes from Tegillarca granosa, assembly GCA_029721355.1. NCBI lineage: Eukaryota > Metazoa > Mollusca > Bivalvia > Arcoida > Arcidae > Tegillarca > Tegillarca granosa. The sequence continues at coordinate 6,342,498 of CM056609.1, forward strand.
ACAGACACATCCAATCAGCTTGTGTGCCACTCGTTGTCCACATTTTACCACCATTAATGATGTAGTCTCCTCCCTTCTTCTCTGCTTTTGTCTGTATACCTGTCAATAAAATACTTTTTGCATTAAAAAAATTCATCCAATGAAATTTCACCTACTATAGTAGGTGTATAGTCAGATTAGACCATGGAGTGCTTATCACAGAACCTGTAACAGGAAAGGACTGAAATGAAAATTTCACCTACTATAGTAGGTGTATAGTCACATTAGACAATGCAGTGCTAATCACAGAACCTGTAACAGGAAAGGACTGAAATGGAAATTACCATAATTCCTTTTGGATGGGATTCCAAGTGTCTATTCAAGAACTGAATTAAGGGAGTTGTTATCCTGACCCAGGCTGTGATATAGGAGCCATATATTCAAAAAGTGTGTAAACATTATATCATTTTTTTTTTTAAATGATAAATGTCTGAAATCAAACAGCCACATATATTATTTCTTTATCAATGAAAAAAGCCATGCTGTCTATAAAATAAAAATAAAACAAACAGTAAAAGTAATTAAGTAAGTTAACAATGTAGGTGAAACATTTTTAAAATTATAATAATGCATTCAGTTTTTAATATGGAATAAAATGAAAATATTACAAGAAACAGATAAAATTACTGCTATTTCAAGTAGTGAGTGAAATTTGTCTTCAATTTTGTCAATAATTTCTTTGGTAGTATAAATGATTTGAGATACTAGTATTTGATATGAGAAGAATCACAGTAAAAGGAGTGAAGTGGGGTAATGATGTTTTATACCCCAGTAAATATCCTTCCTCTTAATGAGTATACTGAGACGGTCACTTTTTGTACATTTGAGAAAACTGGAATGCCTTTAGAAAATGAGAAAACAATCAACCTAAAGCAAGTCAATTTATAAATTTTCTTCCACTAAGGTCTGCCCTTAGTGAGATTTTAAACCTCGGTACTGAGCAAATAAAAGGTATATTGAAATGAAATAATGACTTCAAATTATTCAATGTTTCAGTTGCCATAGCTACAATAGTATATATGGTATTAACTAATAATCTTACTTGCTACATCAGATCCTGACCCAACTTCACTCACGCCTAAACAGGCAACATAATCTCCAGATATAGATGGAGCTAAAAACTCCTTCTTTAAAGCATCTGACCCAAATCTGAAACAAATGTAAAGATATGATTTATTTTTATAATACAACTCATATTTCATGTAAAATTCATGCCATTTTTTTTTATCTTATTATGACTTATATAAAACGAGACTCTTTGGCCAAGTGGTCTCCACTGTTTATCTGCATGTCTGCAAATGGTCTATGCTTTAAAGCAGATAATAATAAGTATCACAAAATTCACACACAAACTTATGTTTGAACTTTTCTAAACATCTTATTACAACATTAAAAACATCAATGGTGAACCTCACAAAACAGTCTGGTATGTCATGGTCACCAAAAACAATCCTTTACAATAGCTTTGTAGCTGCAAATTATCAAACAATCATCTTAGCATTCTACTGACATGCACAAGGTGTGAAAAATCTTTTTAACTGAGACTTTGTTTACACATCTGGATAAACACTATCACTCACATCAACAACTCTGAGTTTGATTTTACAAGCCCAGTCATAAAGCTATTTTAAAATCTTATCAGCTTTTACTTGAAGAGTATAATCATCATTGGCTTTTACTTAAAGAATTTCACCATCATTGATGTTAATGAATGGGCTCAAGATCATATTGTACATTTTTATGATGTTTCTTTTTAATTATAAAAAAATATCTAAGCAACAACACTTTAATTGCTGATTCCACTAAAATAAAACTACCACAAAAATAACAATATATAGGAGTTAGCAGAATCGAAATCAAGATGTTTTAAGTTATTGTTTATTGTTACCATGGTTACAATCTTAATAAAAGTTATTTACCTGGCAAGAGCAGGAGTGGCCATGTCAGTTTGTACTCCTATTGCCATAGGAACCCCACCACAGCTAATGTTACCAAGCTCTTCAGCAACAGCCACACTGTATGTATAATCCAAGCCAAGTCCACCATATTCTGTAAAAACAAGAAACATGCTTGACAGATGGACACAAATGCAGGGTTACCCTGGCCTCTTAAAAAGTGGAGACTTAACAAAAATATTACTGCATTTATTAACAGATTGTCTCAACCATTTAATATGCGAGTTATTGAGAATAAAAGATTATCTTAAGCAATCATAGATTTCTTTGCGAAACAAATCATTAGGTACAAAAGATTTATCTCTATATGCAAAATTGGAATAATTGAACCATTTTGAGTTTTAAAAAGATTTGCATCTGGTATTAATTGTTTATTCTTTAATATTGTTTAGGTTTTCATGTTTGATTATAAAATCCCTTCAGCCCTTTTTAAAAATTGATAAAATTATTTTTTTATTTAATCCTTATCAGACTAAGAAATTGTTTTTAATTTTGGTGAAAAATGGACTCAATTTTGTAAGGGAAATTAAATTCTAAATACAAGTGCATCTATTATGTAGAACTATAAACTGTAGAATTTTTTCATCAGTTAGTTTTCACGTTATCATGTGAAGGTGTCATAGACTTTTTTAAATGTCATCAGATGTCCTGTGCCAATGTAAGTAAAACATCAAAATAAAGTATTCCCAAAAGTTATTTGTGTTAAAAATTATTTTCTCACAAACATAATGCAAGAATTTTCCCGACCTACAGTAATATCTTGCAAGCATCATTACCTGAGTGTGCAAAAATTACAATACTGATTGAGCTTTCAAGGTGTATATACCTGTTCTATTCTATTTACCTGTAGGCTTTGTTACACCAAGGAATCCAGCATCACCTAGCTTTTTAAACACTTCATGTGCAGGAAATATTCCTTCTTTTTCCCACTGTTCAACATGAGGGTTAATGTCTTTTTCAATGATCTGTTTAAATTCAGAATAATTGCATGAGATACATTAAATTGTTTTTTTTTTCTGTTTTTTTTGTCCTGATAATATCCTGTATATAACAGTTCTTATAATTAATAATAACACAGAATATGTGACAGAGATTTGAAGCTATATACACTTTGCAAAGAAAACAAGAACATAATACTGGTATACAACTTAAACTGAGCATTAAATCACTGGATATAACAAAACTGTATTAACTGAAAACCATTTCCTTATGTTATATCCCTACATTCTTGCCACAAATCTTACCCAGGCACATTCTAGTTGTTACCACTGCTAGTGGAGTAATACCCCCCAAAGGTATTCATAACTCAGTAGGTAGTACTTTTGTTCTGTCAAAAAATGTATTAGCAAAATTTTCAGCCGACTTCATTTTTTAAATTTATTGAAAACTAAGGTTTGTTCCCTTGTGCATAGCATTCCTTAGCTGGATTTGGATTTATATAATTTTGGAACTTTTGATTCATTTTTTTTCAACTATTTGGCTTATGTTTTTATCTATCAAACTTTTTGGTCCTTACTGTCACTGATGAGGAATGGTTTTCCAAAATGTGCACAAATGGCACATCAAAATTGAACAAGTTTTTCTGTTATATGTTTACATAATAACTAAAACAACAGAGTGTGTAGCTTTAATCCTCATCCTTATAAGTCCATCCATATTATACCTTTATGTAATGTTACGTAATAAGTTCAGATTTGTTACAGAGTGTTAGAAAATTTGTCAATTTATTTTCAGAAATCCTGTTGTTTTCTCCAAGTACTTTGGTTCCTGCCATCATCCCAGATTCTGTGTAACAGTAAGATGTAAATACAGGGTCAGACTGAGATTTTAACATGGGATCCCTTCCCCCTCATTATAGGCAAGTGCTCTACCAACTGAGCTACCCAGACCACTATATCTGGACTAGGATGTAGAACACCATTCATTCAACCAGAACTGACAGTGTTAATATAAGTTAAAGAATCTGAATTTGGGTGTAAAATGTCATGGCACTCCAATCATGAATCAGCAATCAAGATTTCTTATCTATGTTGTTGGCCACCCAAAAATGTCTTGGAAGAGCTGAGAGAGAGAGAGAGAGAGAGAGAGAGAGAGAGAGAGAGAGAGAGAGAGAGCTCTAGCTCTCAAATACAAACCCCCATCATCATAAGAAATGGATTGAAACATGGGGTGAAATCTGCTATATGTGCAGGTAGCCAGTTATCTGGAAGGAAGCCTCCTAGTGTGGACAATGCTTCAGAACCTTCAGATTAATCGAAAGAAACTGATGATGATGATGACGACAGGAAAGGGAAAAAATACAGTAACGAAAATGGAACTTGAATCTGTGACCTTCCAAATACTAGAACACAAACCGCCACATTCCTCCCTTCTTTTTTTCGATTCAGCTACTTTAATTAGAGAATATCAGGTTCTACCCTGGGACAAACCTTTTGGTGTGTCACTTCCAGGAGTCAGATGAGCTCCCAATCGAACCGGTAAGGGAAACAAGAGGCCCATGGGCCTTAACGGTCACCTGAGGAAATGTCAAAAAACTTGCAAAGAACTTAATTACAAAAACTTTACAAAATTCCTAAAGTTTGGAAATCCTGCAATAATTAATCAGAAATATCTAGTCACATTTTGTTTATAAATAGCTCAAATGCATGATTTAACTAAAGTTCAATGAATAACTTCTAAATCATTAACCATATGGTTATGCAGCCATGATGTTTACCTTTGAACATATGAACAAGAACCTTATATCAAAATGGTCATGATATCAATACCTACAATATTCTAATATACATGCCTATACAAAAAGTTAACAGTTTTCAAGATAATTCCCAATTTCAGTCTTCTTCTAAAGCTATGATCTTGACATTTGAACACATGACCTTGAACCATATATCAAAATGATCGTCATATCAATACATGTACTTACAATATTCTAATATACATGCCTATACAAAAAGATTAAAGTTTTCAAGCTAATGCACAATTTTAATATTTATAAGCCAAAAATAACATTTCAGGGGCAACAATTATCATATAGTTTCAAAACCTGGTACCTTGTTAGATTTCGTCATGCTGAACATTTTAACAATGTTTTGTATTCATATATCTCTTAATATTTGCAAGAAAATTGCCTAAAACTGCATAAATCACAAACTAGGTCATAGCCTTGATTTGTGACCTTGACCCTATTTTAAAGGTCATTTCAAGAAAAAGTCAAAACTGAAAACCCCATATCATTATCTGTTCAAATAGTCAAGTTATGACAATTTGAAGCCATTTTACGAAATTTTTAAAATTAAATGCAAAAATGTGCAACCCATTTTTCGACCAAATTTCAGGAAATGAACAATCAATAGGCTTAAGACCCTAAAGAAGCCAAATATCACATCAGATTTTTTCTCCCATCATCGGTTTCAGAGAAAAAGATTTTTGGACCCCTAGGTCACCTTGACCTAGTTTTGGTAGCCATGGCAACGCCATGAACAAATTTGAATTGCACATATGCTTCTGACCAAGTATCATTGAAATCTGTCTGGCAGATTTGGAGGAGAAGTTGAAAATAGGTGTTAACGACACACGCACATACAGGTGTAGCGGAACTGAGCTAGTCGTGGTATTTGTGTACATAGTAGGCATAATAGAGTGATTTACCGCCAGATTATCTGGTCCGGATCTTTTAGCCTCGTGATAGAGCGCTCGCTTATCACCCAGAAGGGCTGGTTCGATCCTCAGCCGGGCACTTGGAGAGGATGTGTTGTTTTCAGGCATTTCCTCCCTCCTGTTACATTTGGTGCCCAACAAAATAACCCACGGAGGGGTTGTGTGAGATTTCCAAGGTGGGAAATCTCAAGATAACAGAGGAGGAATGTAGGGGAACTGAGCTAGTCATGGTATTTGTGTATGTAGTAGGTATAATAGAGTGATTTACTGCCAGACTATCTGGTCCGGATCTTTTAGCCTTGTGGTAGATCGCTCGCTTATCACCCAAAAGGGCTGGGTTTGATCCTCAGCTGGGGCACTCAGTGAGGATGTGTTTTTTTCAGGTGTTTCCTCCCTCCTGTTACACATGCACACACACATGCACATACATACACACACCATGCCATGCCATAAGCTCACATGACCTTTCAGTCAGGTGAGCTAAAAATGAAGCAGCCAATTAAACCAGAACTCGAAACCAGGACCTTTTTTTATACTAGCAGGACACTCTTATGACTGAGCTATCCAGCCAAATATCAAGTCTGCAAAATCTACAGTCTGTCAATAATAAGTCTTTAATGTGTCTTAAGTACATTGTAACCAATTAGATCTAGATATATTACACCAATATAAATTCAGTGAAAAAACTTATTAATGAAATTAACCATTGAAAACAAATATTCCAAATACAATGTGTCATAGTATCATAACTTAGTTGTATGAAGAAAGAAATGGACAAATTATTTAGCATGACAAATATCAGTCCTGAAAATCATGACTCTTAACGGCTTTGCTATTATGGATATGTGACGTTACAGCACATATCCATATAGCAAAGCCGTTACAGCACATATCCATATAGCAAAGTCGTTACAGCACATATCCATATAGCAAAGCCGTTACAGCACATATCCATATAGCAAAGCCGTTACAGCACATATCCATATAGCAAAGTCGTTACAGCACATATCCATATAGCAAAGCAGTTACAGCACATATCCATATAGCAAAGCAGTTACAGCACATATCCATATAGCAAAGCCGTTACAGCACATATCAATATAGCAAAGCAGTTACAGCACATATCCATATAGCAAAGCCGTTACAGCACATATCCATATAGCAAAGCCGTTACAGCACATATCCATATAGCAAAGTAGTTACAGCACATATCCATATAGCAAAGCCGTAACAGCACATATCCATATAGCAAAGCCGTTACAGCACATATCCATATAGCAAAGCAGTTACAGCACATATCCATATAGCAAAGCCGTTACAGCACATATCCATATAGCAAAGCCGTTACAGCACATATCCATATAGCAAAGTAGTTACAGCACATATCCATATAGCAAAGCCGTAACAGCACATATCCATATAGCAAAGCCGTTACAGCACATATCCATATAGCAAAGCCGTTACAGCACATATCCATATAGCAAAGCCGTTACAGCACACATCCATATAGCAAAGCCGTTACAGCACATATCCATATAGCAAAGCCGTTAAGAGTCGTGATTTCCAGGACTAGACAAATATTCACTTCACGCAAAAAATAAACAACAAATAAAAAATAAATAATAAATAAATAAAGGGTGGGTGGAGGTTTGTGCTGATAAATAATTTCTTTTAGTTTTAAATTCCTCAATTCCTTCTGGTCATGATGCAGGGAAGTTTGAATGAGTTCACCGTGTTTACCAGTGTTTACGCGACAGTTTTGTTCCTTGTCCAATAAACAAACCTTTTGCAATGACTGTCTTAACTGTACATGTTCTTGCGTAAATATGCGTTCTTTAAAATTGTCACTGCTCTCCTTCTGTTGTATTGACACAGAAGAATAAAGCCTGTTACTGACAATTCTTTTAGCAGAAGAAATTGTTCTAGTCCAAAGTCGACTAGCCATTTTTTCTGTTTACATAAAATAAATGAATTACTTCCCTTGACAACAAATTCGAAAATTACCCAGGTTATAAACTCAAATAGTTTTAAGAAACTACATAAATAAAAAGAAGATAAGCTCTCCTCGTTTCTATAGTAGAAAAACACTATTGATTGCAGACGACGCGAGATGGACGGGAAAGAAGGCAGCATAAAATCACCCGGAACAAGCCCAAACTGGCCAAAGATCATTCTCTTTGGTGATTCCATAACACAGGTAAAAGGAAATAATTTTTTAACAACAGAATGCATAAATTAGGTGTTGATGAAAACTTCACAATTTAATCATTTTCGTAGACAAAAGTTTTGTCGGGTGCTTTAGCGTTGGCCAAGTTGATGGTGTTCACAGATTGCACTTGGTTTATGTTACTGATTAACAAAGTACTAACGTAAATGACACGTTTCATTTTGTTTGCATTCAAGACTCGAACTCTAATTTAAAGTCTTCCAACCCATTTATTCATTATTTTTTCTGACTGTCCACAATATTTAAACAACTTCAAAATTACAACTCCGCCATATCTAACAGGTTGTACATTTTGCTAGCCTGACAATGTTTAGACGCCACATGCATCTATTTTTATCAGGATATTTATTTATATACCATGAGAAATATATTTAAATATTCATATTAATACAGATTCCTGTGACATTTTTCATTGTTGATCTATCTTTATTTCACAAAACCTATGTAACAATTTGGTTTATACAGATAATATGTTGATGAAGTACTTTTGTGTATTCATGATTAATTTCATTATATATATATATATATATATATATATATATATATATATATATATATATATATATATATATATATATATACTGAAAGTTTAAGGATAATTATACTGATGTGGTAAATGTAATTTGTTACAATGTAGTTATATCTTATGAAACAGAAAGGGCCAAAAAAACAGAAAGGGCCAAACAAACAGAAAGGGCCAAACTGGGACTCAAACCTGTTTCCTTCCTAATACTAGTGGGATGCTCTACCGACTGAGCTACCCAACTACCTATCAAACATGGTCCGCTCTACTTATTGCACATTAAAGATTTATTGTTGACAGACCTGATGGACAGCTCTAATAAAACTAGATATAATTACATAAAAAAATACATCATTCAGAACCTTTGCCTTGCACACTAAGAGATATTAATATAAAATACTACCAGAAAATTGAATTCAAGTCTTGACTTCTGATTTGAAAATTGTGGCTTATCACTGAGTTACAAAATGATCATTAAAACATCCACAATTGATAAATCAGAGTTTTTACATAAATGATATTAAAGTTAAGGTATAATAAAATTATTTATAAGCAATCATGGTCTTCATATTCCAACAGTGGCAGTATTACTGATATATATAATGGCGATAGTGCTAGTTGGTTGTATTATAGGTAAGATTGATTATAATTGAATAGAACAATACAGGTTTAATGTTTATTTATAAAAGAAAATCAATATTTTTATTAGTTTAGATTTTAATCTCTTAAATCCACAAAGATCTTGGCGTAATGTTGGACCAGTTATTTACTAATGTGATTAATATATATATATATATATATATATATATATATATATATATATATATATACTAGTTTACTAGTATGTACATTCTGTCTCAATTCCATGTAAACAAAATCATATTACATTTATTTTAATGTAATATCTCTTTGATCTGCAAGATTACTGCACATCATTCTTATATTGTTAAAAGGGACATGTAATCTTTTGGGCACATTTATAGATTAAGCTATTCATATTGCCAACATTTTATCTTTACTGGGACGTTCAATAAACTTGCCATTATAAATTTTTTTCAGGAATATATTATGTAAAAATCGAATCTTGCATAATTTCTAAAAAAAAATTGAATTTTTTAAACATGTTTAATAAAATTACATGTATTTTTTATTTAAAAAAAAATATGCACAAATTGCACAAAACTTAACAAATTATTCAACTTGTCAATAAATTCAGCTTTTAATAAACATTCATGTTAAACCTTTTTCAGTGTGTGTGTGTGTGTGTGTGTTTGTGTGTGAGCATGTAATGATACCATACTCATACCATATTTCAAGGTAGATGATTCTGCCATCAAACTTATAAAGAAAAAAATCAAAATTATCATATGGAATCAATTTTTTTCCAAAATTCATGCAAAATTAACATGTCAGTTTGTGTGTCTGTTGGTTTAATTCAAATTGGATAAAAATGATGTAAATTACAGTGTACTTTGTAATCAATGTCTCAGGCCAATGACTTACTGTACAGCTATTAACAAGTACATATCAATATAGCCATTCTGAAAAAAAAACCCTCCTAATTATTCATAGTAATATTGTGTATATATTGCAGAATTATTGATTAAAACACACAAAGAATGTGGTTTATTAATATTGATTAAAATAGAGCAATATACTAGTATATGTTTTAATGATTCATAATACAGAGCTATATCAGTTTACTTGTTCTTGGTAATCATTTCTTTTGAGTCTGGCATCGGCATAAGGCGAGCTTAAGTGTTGCTTTTCCAGTGTCGGTGACGGTGTCAGCCATTGAGGCATGTCAAAATGTGAAAGTTTATGTTAAAGTAATGTATTTTCTACTCGATCAAAAACTAACCAGGCAAGACATTTAAATCTGTGGAATTTTTGTATGTTTAAACAAGTTATTGTTTCACATCTTGCCATCCATCATGACCACTTTGATCATTGAACCAGTAATTTGTTATGTAAAAACAACAGTTTTTAATCAATATCTAATGTTTTGTTACATTTTATTTTTGATAATTTTGATGATCTGATATTGAATGTTTGTAGTTCATAGATTCATTATACTTAAAACATGATTTATTGCCATTACTATTACCTGTTCAGGCAAATATTGATTTTATAAATTAGTTGTAACATTCATTCAATAATTCTCTTGTAATACTGTAGTGTAAGGTTTGGGGGTGTCTAGTTACTTATGGTTGTAACTGTGTTTACAATTATTGTGTATTAAAGATTTCGTGATGTCCAATTTACAAAAGGTCTTAACGACTTTCATGAAACTGGTGACATTGAGAGAAAGCTTGTTTGAAAACAGGTTTTAACAATCAATATTTCCCTTATAAAACTTTTTAACTTGTAATGTTTGGGGGAATCTAGTTACTTGTGGTCATTACTATATTTACAATTATTGTGTATTAAAGATTTCATGATGACTAATGTACGAAAGGTCTTTAATGAAACTGGAGAGTAAGCTTTTTTTTGAAACTTTAATTTTAATTATGTTTTTAGTTCTGACCCTTCCACTATTTTAATAACTTTTTATTTCTATATTTCAAAGAAAACTTGAGATAAAAATGGATTTTGAGACTTCAAAAGTAATGGGGAAATAATTGGATTGGATTGAATTAAAGGGCATTTTTAGTTACATCCCAGTAAAGAATTTTTTCACTTATATCTAGGCAGTCGATTCAGGGATTGTGGAGGAAACCAGAGTGCCTGGAGAGAAGCAAACTGACAAAATTTCTCACACCAGTATCTGACTGAGTTGGATTCAAACCTAGGCAGTAAGAGACACTGCAATCTGTAAGAACACTTAAAATAAGACCACTCAGCCACCAAGCCACCCTATGGTAATAGAGAGATGACATTTGGCTATCATGTCTATTCAGTGCAGTAATCATGATATTTCACATGAAGTTCCATTTTATCCAATCAGCCACCAACTTAGTAATGGTTTATTTTCTTTTTTAATGTAGTTTAGCTTCTCTGAAGATGGTTGCTGGGGAAGCCTCTTGTCTAACTTTGTTCAGAGGTAAGTGGTGATATATTTTGAATGGTTCACTTGATATTTTATATTAAATTGTAATGCATACATTGCAATATAAAATGCATGTTTCATTTTAACATAAGTTATTTGGACCAAATAAAACATTTATAAGCATAAAAAGTTAAGTGCCTCAGTGCATGCTGATAAAAATGTTCATAATCTTTAGAATAATTTAGAAAAAGTAAACCACCCTTGTAATAAAAGTTAAGTAATGTTTTGCAACTTAGTCAAAAAATTTTTCCCTTGTATTAAGTCAGTCCTGGGATGGTGGAGAAAATCAGAGTATCTGAATAAAAAAACACTGGCAAATTTATGAATTGACAAACTTTCACTAGGATCTGCCAGGGTAGGATTTACATCTAATCAGTAAGAGGCAATATTATTAATGAGCTCAGATTCCTACACTTTGGACCACTTAGCCACTGAAGACTACTTTTACAAAGAATGCTCATAAAATACACTGAGGTAAATTTAGACTATATGCACCTTCCTCTAAGAGTTATTATTGTTATTATTATTTTGTCAAATTTGGGGTTAGGTTAGAAAATTTTTCTTCTTACATCTCTTGTTAGTTTTGTTCATGTATTGTTGTGACATAAAGTTTTTTATAGGTGCATGTATTGTTTGTTTTATGAATACCGGTACATGTATTGGCAACACTAAATGCAGATGTTTCTGAATCCTTTTGTCTTTATATGTAATTATAATTATGTATAATCATGTATAACATATTTATATTTGTGTATATATGACTGACAAATAAAATGTGTTTAAATCAAATTAGACAAGAATTGCAGAGTCCAAATCTGAGTGAAATATTTAACCAATTGAGTGAGATTTTCCCCTCTTACATGGATAAACTCATACAATGGATTTTTTTAAATTAAATATTTATTCTTAATTCTTATGTTTGGCTGCAAATATTTGAAAAGGCAATGGCATCATGTTTCAAAAGTCTCACTTTTTTTTATTCAATGTTCAATTTTAAAATGAACAAGATCATTAAAAAGACTGTATCTTGGCTGTTCCAACTAGAAAGTTATTTATTCTAAAATTAGCATTTGAAATTGCATTCCAAAAGATGATGTAATATTCCTCATAGTTTGATGTTGGGTAATTTTCTCTTCATTATAAACATCACATAAGGCCGGTCACACGACCATATTAAATATGTGAATCTCTCATGCATGTGAGAAAGGCTTTGACATCATGTGAGATTTGAGTATTTGACACATGAATTCATTCTCTTTCTCACATGAGCAGACATGGAAAAAATAATTGTGAATGACACAGTACTTGATTTTTAAATATTGGCAAAACCAAAATAAAATATTATTGAAATTAATTAATTGTTTAAAAACAACCCTGGAATGTGTAAATTTTGAATATCTTACATTGTTTGTTGGTATTGTGGAAAGTAAATGTATTTGAGGTAATGTAAAAACATGTAATGAATAATAAGGTTTTTCTTAATTACATCAGAATAAATTCCAGCCAGGAAAAATTGTTTTATTTCAGGTAAAACATACTCGTGATTTTCTGTTAAATAATCAATAATACTACACATAGACTTTTTTCCAGCTGCTTTTAACCCTGCTGATGCATTGGAGCAAGAAATATGTTTGAATAAATGATAAGATTATATCACTATGGGAAAAATGAGGCCAAACTAAAAAAAACCTGTTTTTCGTCCTATGCCAATGACCTAGTAGTGGCTACCTTCAATATCAACAGCTCAGATTCTTTTACATGTAAATTTTACTTATGTACCCTAATTTTTAAAATATTGCCATACATTATATAAAGAAACCACAAGATGAACAGCATTGTTAATTTAAAATAGTCATGCTTAGCATGATTGTAAAGAAGGGTCTAATTTTACATTGAAAATTAAAAAATGTTTTCCTAATTTAAAAGTAAGTTTTCTTTTTTTTTTTTTTTATAATTGTTGATAAAACTACAATTTTACATTCAACAGTAAAAAAATTCCTATAGATAAATCTTTTGCAGATTCTAGTTTATACAATGTAAATGCACATGCTTCCATTTCTACTTTTTTTCTATGCAACTATCAAACATGACACAGAAGAGTTTTTTTTGGACAACAGACTCCCTGAGAGAGAGAGAGAGAGAGAGAGAGAGAGAGAGAGAGAGAGAAACCAAAAGAACTTGAACAGAAGAAAAAAAAGCACTTGTATACCTAGCCTTTATGAAATGTTGGTTCAGTAGTCAGGAAACAAACTATTTTTTAGAGTTATCCTAACAACTCCCTTGGGCTGAATCAAACTGGATTGTTTTTTCCATTTAGTACTTAATGGTCATATTGTACGTCATGTATCTCATAAATCAAATGTATTTATCCAAGTGTTAAATTGATTGCCAATTATTTATCATAAAATCTTATTCTTATGTATATAAATTTGTATCTTTAAAACACCTTATGGAGTTAAGTTTTTTATAATAACAAAATTTAACAATACATGTACTTATATTAATGATTGCCACAATTATTATACATATAAAGTGGAAATATTTTGAATGATCTACTCATATAAATGAAGGTTTAAAAAAAAGCCAATTGTGGCCAAGCTATCTTAAGTAATAGCCTAATAGGTTATATTAACTCTCAGTGCCTTGGGTTTGAAAAATTAAGATTGTTGACTTCATCCTTTTTGTAAAATTAATTGCCTCCCTTTGACATGGAATGCTATTTTTTTTATTCTGACAATTTATTAAATATTTTTGATGTTTGATGATGATGATCATTATTATTAAATTAATTTTTTGGAATTACAGTATGCTTAAGCTAACATTTTTTCTTAAAACAGAAAATGTGATGTCATAAATAGAGGTTTTTCTGGGTACAATACAAGATGGTGTAAAGTGATTTTACCCAAGGTGTTTAGGGAATTCAACTGCAAGGATATTATGATGGTAACCATATTTCTAGGAGCCAATGACTCAAATTTAAGTGCCAATACTCATCAACATGTGCCTGTATCAGAATATAAACAACTACTTATAGATATGGTCGAGAATTTACAGGTAAAATAGAAACACAGTAGATATAACATTTGATTGACTTTTAGTGGTACCTTAACTGAAGTGGCCAGTTTGAAATTCAAGAGTTACAGTATTTTGGAAATTTTGTGAAAATATGATAAATGTTGAATTGATTGTCCACTATTTCTATTTTTATATAAATATATATATAAATATTCTTATACAGAATTTTTAGGCTTCAATACAATTTACTGCCAAATATTCGTTTCAATTGTAAGGTTTAAATTCACTAAAAACTAAGATTTTTAAAGTAGAAGTTCAGGGCCTTGATGGCCGATTGGTCTAAAGCACATGCTTATGGGCCTCGACAGCTGATTGGTCTAAAGCACATGCTTATGGATCAAAGTGCAGCTCGCCGCCTGGGTTTGAAACCACTGGGGACAGATCCTGGTGTGGGAAAGTTTGTCAGTTTGCTCGCCAAAGGCAGTGGTTTTCTCTGAGCACTCCTGTTTCCTCATCCCAGAACTGACTGCCTCAAAATAATTGACTGAATCTTGACTTGGGCCTGAAACACCATTACTCCACTACACTCTAGATACCAGTAGTTTGGGAACTCAAAAGTGACTGTAGTGTATGGTACATGTATATCATGACATGTTGGATTCAGCAAGCTACTTCATTATGTCATTTTTTTTGATGATATTTTATCTCTATGATTAAATAATACAAGTATACAACCAGAACCTGGTTGGACAAAACTTGATTGATTAGTCAAACTGTGATTTTTTTATTTATTACATTTTGATTATATATATATATATATATAAAGTGTTTCACACATGGTGTTTTAACTTATCCATTTTAATTACAGTATATTTATTTTTTGATGTTTTAAAAATTTTCAGAATTACGGAATTGCTAGAGAAAAAATTGTATTGATAGCTCCACCTGTATGTGATGAAGAAACATGGGAAAAAGATTGTATAGCAAATGGTAATAAAAATTCCAAATTTTCTGTGAATTGTATAGCAAATGGTAATAAAAATTCCAAATTTTCTGTGAATTATATAGCAAATGGTAATAAAAATTCCAAATTTTCTGTGAATTGTATAGCAAATGGTAATAAAAATTCCAAATTTTCTGTGAATTGTATAGCAAATGGTAATAAAAATTCCAAATTTTCCGTGAATTGTATAGCAAATGGTAATAAAAATTCCGAATTTTCTGTGAATTATATAGCAAATGGTAATAAAAATTCCAAATTTTCTGTGAAGAGTAATTCTAATATTTGATTCTGTTCTGTATTAAGATTGCTAGCCTGTGTTTTTCTATGGAAGTGATGACTACTATATAAGTAGTGCTAATGTGCTTTTATACAGTGAATAATATATTCTTGTGGAACAAAACATTTTTCAGGATATTAAGATATAATGTCCTCCAAATAAAGTTGGGGAGACATATTGGTTTAGCTGTGTTTCTTATTCTTCTCTGTCTTCCCATTAAACCCTTGTCCTGAGCAATTCAAAGAGATGTCCAACTTTTTCAAAACTTTACAGGAATACTAAGTAGTGCTTGCCATGGTACCTTTTGCTATGTTATAATTTCAAAATGGCAACAAGACCTATATTTTTGGAGTTTAAAGCCCCCTCCAAAACTTTTTCTTCATTTAACAGTTACTTTTCCCTGAATACTTGACAGATATTGTTGAATCTTGGTAGATACTTATTACAAATGTCCTTTTCAAATGACATAGAGTTTTGAATAAACAGGTTTATTTTTATCAGAGTTTAATGCCCCCTCCAAAAACATATTTTTTATTAAAGTTATTTCTCTCTTAAACAGTTCCTGTTGAATCTTGATAGTAAGGTAATACACGATAATTAAAAAACAAGAGTTACATTACCAGAGTGTAATTCCCCTTTCAAAAACAAAATATAGTTGTGCCTTTTGCAAATTATAACTTTGTTAACTTTTAACTTATTTAGATTCATTTTCTTCCAATTGATGATAATGTGTTTTATTTACATGACTTTTAATGAGACTTAGCACAAATGTAAACCAGCATGCAAGGGTGTGTTTTGAATCATGGTTAGTTATGCAGGTTAAAAGTCAAGATCACAAATACTTTAGAAGCTGGTTGATGTGGAAGCCAGCTTCTTCACTTTTCCTCTTGTTATTTCACATTTCTTTCATTTTTGAATACATTATTCAATATCATTCATACCTAAAATTATCAGTCAGTTTAGAAAAAGAATATTGCAAATCAAAAATCTTATTGCTTTATTTGGGGGACTTTGTAATGACATCCTGTTACAATTAACCTACATCTTCTAGACCATTGGTGGAAATTCATATATACTCCAAGAAATCTTCCATAATTGATGCAAGACATATAGTCACCTGTCAATAATTGATATTTCTTATTTTGATTTTTTTTGTTAAAAAGCTTTCAATAATGTAAATTATTTATGCTTTAATTGTATCTCCCTTACATACTTCATAGTACAAGAGCAAAAGGCATTTCCACTGACTGTTGGTTTTAAGTTTTAGTTAGTAACCATGCATCACCATATGTTAAAACTCATACCAAATTGTGTTTAATGAGAAACATTGTGTTTGAGTTTGCTTTCTTTTAAAGGATGAGTTTATTATATATATTTCAGGTAGACATTTTACAAAGTGTAACAAAGAAGCAGGAATATTTGCTAAAGCTTGTGTAGAAGCAGCTAAAACATGTGGTACTAATTGCATAGATCTTTATTCAGAGATGATGAAACAAGAGGTATGTCACTACAATTGAACCTGCATTTAAGGTTTGTTCTTTAAGACGATCCAATCATAAGAAAATCATAATACTCTACAAGACACATTTATTGCCAATTCTTTTTCAAACTAGACCAGTATTACCTTCTTGAGTGGGTACTTTTATTAAACCTTTCTGATATTTGTTATGGACAAAACTGAGGTCAGATTTGAAACGGTCATATTGATGAATAATTTGCAGTGTTTGCCAGGCCTCCATTGGTCTATATACTTGTCTTGCATACCTTTGTTCTTGAGATATCTTTTTTTCAACCAATGCTTAACAAATTGTATGACATGGCATCACATAGTTATTGCTTGGCTAAATAAACCACTTTGTATGACAATATGGACAACACAAGTAACTTTCACTAGAGATGTAAAATATACAAATTTGATCTCATATTGTATGTTTAATACGTGAAATATGATATAAAATACATAACACAAATCCCTGTTAAACCCTGATGCGCCAGGTGCACACACTGCGGAAAATCACTCCCCACCAGTGTCTTGACAGATAAAAAACACAAGCCAAACAGTTGAAAAATAATGAATCCAAAGTTCCAAAATTATATAAATCCAAATTCAGCTAAAGAATGCTTTGCATGAGGGACTAACCTTAGTTTTAAATAAATTTCAAAAATTAAGACAGCTGAAAATTTTGCCAAATGGTACATTTTCTGACAGCACAAAGTACTGCCTACTGAGTTATATAAATGTTGTAAAGAACTTTATTTTACATTTTTTTAAATTAAAAAAATACATGTATAGAGATTTTTTGATTTATAGCTGCTTTTTTGTCATTTTGAGTAATATAAATGAATCTTTTGCCATCTTTTTTTTACAGAATATAAAAGAATTGCTTAATGATGGCCTTCATTTTGCACCTGCTGGTTCCCATCTGCTTTTTGATTTGTTGAAACCATTTGTTATCAAGGCAACACAGCACTTGAAGGACATGTTCCCAGATTGGAAGGATATTGATAATGAAAATCCTCATGAAGCTCTTAATCATCTTTAATGCACACATACTATCATTTTTCATTTCAGAAGGGTCTGTAGGTTTTGAATGAAATTTTCAGATAGAAAAGTATATATTTTTTTTTAAAAAAATTCGTCGCAAATTACCAGAAAAAATTGCAAAGAACATTTTTATATCCAGAATTTGTACTGAGACTTACAGTCTCTATTGCCTTAAATATACATATGACTCTGGATATAAAACATGTCAGTGGACAGTAGTTCTTAGAATCATTGTGTATTTGTTGTTTATGCATTACAAAAAACAATCAGAATCTTTTAATTTTGTCTAACTACATACATGATATAAACCAGATTTTGCTTTGATCAGTAGACATTTATTCAGTGATAGTATTAATCAATTTTTTCTTGTGTGATAAATCTTTTCCTACCAAAATGTTTTGTTTATAAAATTTTTAACTGAATACAACTGGATCATCCAAAAAACATTTTAAAAGAAAACAACAAAACATTTATTTAATCCATATTACAGTAAAATCAGTCTGAACTAAATAATTTTGGAACTGAAGATTTTGTTTGAATAAGTCAGGTTATCTGGTATGTGGTAAATACAAGAAAATTTGATTTCTGTGGCCTAATTGAATTGTTTTAACTTAGAGAGGTTTCTGATTTACTCAGAAGTAGGTTTAAATATTTTCATTCTCTGTAGTACTGATTTTTTTTAGATATTTTAATTTCTTGTTTCTTATTTGATTTTTAAAATTTTATATCTTGTTGATAATATTTAATGATCTTTGAACAGCTGGTCTTTAATCTTCTTTATTTGATAAAGGTAACAGTTTGAAAATTGTAATCCATCTTTTAAGCAAGTTTTATTGGTATCCAGACTTATACCATTATATTAATTGATGCCTAATTGTTCTATTTACCTTTCATTCTTAAATTTGATTTTGCACATGTCAGGTCAGGTGTAGTTAGCTAGACAAGAGGTGCTTACCCTTTCAGAGCTTTCATACTCACCTCTGTGATGAAAATTTAGATGTGTAACTAATTTGGCCGGTTTTCAACGTTCTTGATTTGATTTTGGGATTGTAATTTGGACATGGACTGTATGTTTTTGTTATATTATTGAATCCATGTTAATCAGGTTTAAAGTTAATCTAGTGCATTTAACAAGTTTTGACTCAAGTTTTAAATTTTATAGTATAGACAGGGACCATTATCTAAGGATATTTGTTTTTATCAATTAAGTTCTTTAACTCTCATACTTGTCAAACATTTTATGAATATTTTGTTTTAATGAATAAATCATTTTTTATAGGACCACTCTTTGTTATTGAAATTATTATGTTGGTTAATTTTCAAATTGTATTTAGGTAAATAACACTATGTTTTTATTCAGATAACTATATGTAAATTGAAGTTTTTAAGGTGGACATTGTTGCATATTTTATGGGTTTATGCAAAATAGCCAAAATAATAAAATAAAACTATCAGACAAATTTAGAAATTTTTCTTTAATCTGATTTTTCATGGTGGTTATTGGAAAAACTTAAGCTTTTATTTTAACTTGCTGTAAATCAGTCATTGGTTTTATTTTATTTTTAAATATTGGATACAAAAAAAATTTAGCAAGTTCAAATTGTGTCACATGATTTGATTAATTTTTTTCAAATCCAATATCAATATCAACGATTTTAGATAAGACTTGTAGACCCAGTTGGAAAAATTTTATTTGTATGCCATCAAGTAGATTGAGAAAAGGTTTTTCTGTAGATATTTTACTTATATTATTGTTACAGTTATTATATAAATATTTTATATTTTATTACTCTCACGATGTTAATTTTGTAATAATCAGGAAAATGAAAACACCTGTTTATTTGTATATATATATACATATATGTAATCCAATGGTATGTAATCCAATGGGCAATGGAAGCTATGATATCACAAATTCATTATCTTTAAATATTAAGGTACACTTAAATTGTTATTGTTTTATATACATGTACTTTTAATTTTTGTTACACTCTGCATATGATTTTACAGTGCTTTTGGTTTTGTAAAAATTCTATTGTTTTTCTATTAGGTTTGCTTTTTATAGTCTATGCAAAAACAAAACATATTTTTTAAAATTTACATAATTTTTCTTTCATGTATTTGCAGTCAACATTGTCATTGTATAGTCTACAGAGTACGCACTCTTTGAGCTAGCATGTTACTTACATTTGTCCACAATAGTACATGGCTGACTATAAAACACACTTGTATATTTCACACATAAATGAACTTGTCCTAGATTAAACCTTAAATTGATCAACTTTTCATTCTCATGCTGATACCACACGAACAACAAAACAATACATTATTATAAAGGTTGTTCTCTGTCTGATGTCATTGTATACAACCAGTCAGTTTATTCAAACAGGAGGTGTAAAGTGTGAATGTTAAGACTTCTCATTTGCGAATAAGTAACACAAGATTAACATGCTATGATTTTACAATGTTAATGATATATAGAGAGATATGTAGAGATATATATGTTCAGAGAGATTGAAGAAAAACCATTGAATTTTTCCATGTTAGTAGAAATAATCGGATCATAAATCGAAAGAATCAAGAATTTTATTCTTCTGATGTTGATTTCTTTTATCATTATTGCAAAGAAGCGACAAAATTCTGTTACTTTATGGTGTAATTTTATACACATCAGTGAAGACAAATTGCACACCATAGATGTTTAATATACTTATCTGTTGTGCTTTGTGTTCTAGCAATTATATTTTTATATATGTAGCTTTTAGATTATATGGAATGTTTAAAATATAATCATTGTTCACTGTTATAAATTTTATGAAATTTTTATATTATTAATTTTTACTATGCACGATTCTCTGATTCAAATATGCCTTGCACAAAATAAAATTAAAGACTATTATTATTCTATTTCCTATTTCATATACATATATTTATTTAGTTTTTTTTATATATTTGTTTGTGATTCAAAAAAAGATTTACAATTCATTATAAACCAGAATTTTAAACACTGTTATTCAGGAAATTTTTGTATTTGTTTTATTTGTATGTTTTATTTTCCAGAGTAACAAAGTGAATGAAACTCCCGTAACTTTTTTTTTTTTAAAAAAAAAACGTATTTCGCTTGCATTTGCAGTGACCATCATCCATAAATGTGATTGTCTCAAAACCATTAAACTCGTGCTGATAAATTAAGGCAAAAATTTCCTGTTAATAGTATTTGAAAATTTTTGTGTACATCCATACATATATTTATATTTTAACCAAGTACCATTTTAAATATTCATGTAAATTTGCAAATTTTTGTGAATTTCCATACATGTATTTATATTTTAACCAAGTGCCATTTTAAATATTTATGTAAATTTGCAATATTTAACATTTGCATCAATAGTCAAATTAAGATATAGTTAGAATAAATAAATGCTTTTACATCAGTGAAAATAAATCTCCAGTATCAATTTGACCAAAGCTAGATTTGCATTTCCAAATAGTGAGTTTTCAAAATGTTTTTTGATTTGACAAGTATTCATGATAGACAAAAGATTTTGACATTAAAACTATTGTATGTGATATAAGCAATTTTACACAATCTTCTTTGACGAATAAAATTAAAATATTTTGTCTTGTACAGTCAAACCAGACTATAAAGGCCACCCATTGGAATATATAAAATTGGCCTTTATGGACAGGTGGCCTTAATATAAAAATTCAAATAATATAGACAAAAATCGACTGGGATAAAATTTTATTGGCCTTTATAAGCAGGTGGTCCTTATAGAGAAGTGGCCTTTACAGCAGGTTTGACTGTACATAATAATTTTTTCACTAACCAACTTGTTTAGTACACGATACTTTGAACTATCAGACTCAGATTTATCCATTAAAAAAAGATATAATCATTTGTAAAGTACATAACGTAGAAAAATAAACATAATGTAAAAGTATAAGGCATTTTAGTGATTTTTTTCAAATGCAGATATCTGATGTGTATCGATAAACACTTGAAAAAACACCTATGTTAAGGTTTTTGACTAAAGTATTATACTTTGATGCAAAAAACGTTGGACTCAGTCAGCCTCGAAAACCCATTATTTTCTATTATAAATCTCTATTATGGTACTAGAAATGAAATGTAACAAAAACAGAATTCAGATAGAATATGATGTAATTATTAAAATGAAGAATTTTTTTTTACAAATACATGTATCTAAATTTAACAAAATTATTGAGATCTAATTTTTCAGTTTTAAGTTAATGAAAATCTTTTAAGGATATGACCAATAAACTTTAGCAAATAACTATATTCCCACTGAATATATATATTTTTCTGAAATACTATAAATTGTATACATACATGGATTGTTGGTTTATTGTTTGGTAACATGTCTCATTTTTGTGTCGCCTGACTAGGCGACATATAGGGATTACTTTCTTCGGCGGCGTCCGGATTTCCTAGTCCGGAGCATAACATTGGTGTTGTACGTTCAAATGACTCCAAACTTGGTTTGCATGTTTCTGGCAATGACTCGAAGTGCAGTGCACAAGAACCGCAACTCTATCTTTTTCCGTTTTTGAATTATTTCCCTTTGATTGATTTTTATAGAGCATTTCTTGTCCGGGTCATAACTTTGGTGTAGTATCTTCAAATGACTCCAAACTTGGTGTACATGTTTCTGGCAATGACTCGAAGTGCAGTGCACAAGAACCACAACTCTGTCTTGTTCCGTTTTTTGAATTATTTCCCTTTGATTGATTTTTATAGAGCATTTCTTGTCCGGGTCATAACTTTGGTGTAGTATCTTCAAATGACTCCAAACTTGGTGTACATGTTTCTGGCAATGACTTGAAGTGCAGTGCACAAGAACCACAACTCTATCTTGTTCCGTTTTTTGAATTATTTCCCTTTGATTGATTTTTACAAGAAATGTGAGCAATGAGTGCTGTAGATTTAAAGGAAAAACTGTCCTTCATTTGGAAAAAATATCCTTCATTTGTATTTGTTTTGAAAAGTTTTGCATAGTGTGCTTTGCGACAATATTGCTCATATTTTGTACCATTACTCTTGTTGAATTATTCCCATTTGATTGACTTTTATAGAGGATTTCTTGTCCGGAGCATAACTTTGTCAACTACAGTCAGGACTCGATTTTGAGGGTTCCAAGGGAAATCCAAAATACCTCTGAAAATCGAGTACTTCTCAAAACTGGGTCCTACTAAAGTTACATAAATGAATTACTAAACAGACTGATTTTAATGCATTTTATTGTTTTCCTTTATTAAATATTGTTCTTTCTAAATTGTTGGGTAATAAAATAAAACAAAACAATTTGTAGGTATTTTTACAGGTACAAAATAACAGAAATTATTTGAAATTATTTACATAGATTTGGTACAAAAATATGCGACATTCACGATGGCATTGTACCTGACATCTATTGAGTGCATCTTTCTCTTTACACCCCTCATTTCAGTTGCCATTTCTTCATAAGAATGATAACACCAGTGAAATGTCCTGATCCAGTTTTTTCCCCTAGGTAGACTGGGTCCCAGAACAAAAAAACAACCGTATGCAGGGAATACGACATATGATATCAGTTTTGTGTTTTGCTGACAAAGTGATAATAGCAGAACTTAATTAACTTATACATTTTATATTGTTAACTTCAGTTTGACATTTATTAATCACTTCTATATTAAAAGCACCTTAACACACTTGGATGCCTGAGTAAAAGTAAGGTGTGATTTGATACAATGGCTGCTTACAACTATAGGTGAGACAATAACTCTCACCATCGAGTCCCAAATCAGTTGATTATTGGCTTTTGGAACCTGCAAATGTGTTTGCAAAATCGAATACTTCTCAAAATAGGACCTCCAAAAATTGAGAACTTTTTAATATAGAGTTAAGAACAAATATTGTTGGGACCTGAAAAATACCTCTCAAAATTGAGTACCTCTCAAAACTGAATCCCTCGAAATCGGGACCCGACTCTACTATGCAGTGTCAGGCGACACATCTGTTTCAAAGAAACATATCTAGTTATTTTAAATTGTGCACATTAATGGACCAATGGTTATCAAAATTTAAAAGGTATAAAGAACTGAATAACTATGACCACTCAAAGATAGATTATGAATATCAGTGACCTCAATATGCGCCAGCCTTTCCCTTTCTTGTTGGTTTTCTTTGTTAGATTGCACTCTTTCTATATTGGGACTTGGCTCCTGCCAGGTAAATGTTATTCAGATGCATTTTTTTTCTTTTAATTAACAATCCAACTATTCGAAATTGATAGCCCCTATCAAAGATTTTAAAAACGTACCATGTACAAACTTTTTATTCATCTTACTTTTTGAAGCTTGTTAATAATTAAGGTTTGTTCCTCCATGCAAAGCATTCCTTCGCTGGATTTGGATTCACATCATTTTCGAATTTGGGATTCATTAATTTTTAACAGTGTTTGGCTTATGTTGTTTGTATCTATAAACTTCTTTGGTCCCATAGTGTCACTGATTAGAAAAGACTTTCCCAAATGTGCACATATGGAACATTAAACTAAACATTTATTTTTGTTAAATATTTACTACCCCTAAGCAGGTTCCGCTGCTGGTAGAGTAAACGTCCCCAAGGGTATCCTCAACTCAGTAGTCCGTACTTTATGCTGATAGAAAATGTACCATATTGCAAACATTTCAGTCGTCTACCTTTTTGGAAATGTTTAAAACTAAGGTTTGTACCTTCATGCAAAGTATTCTTTAGCCGAATTTGGATTCACATTATTTTTTTAAATTATAGATTCAATAATTTCTAACTGTTTGGCTTATTATCTTTGTTTCGGTTCCATAGGGTCACTGATGACGAAAGTACATACCGTGCATCAAAATTGAACAGATATTTTGTAAGATAAATTATGTCACCTAAAGGCGGATTTTTTCAGAATAACATGTGTTTTTAAATCTTTTTATATCAAATGTCGAAAAAATGAATTAAATTTATATCTAAGTTTTTATCATATAGTTTGATAAAAAATAGTATTTGATACAACTAGTTTCTGGTCTTGGTCAAATTAAAACTTGTGTTTATTGCGTTAAAAGCCCAAGTTAAATGTGAACTGTATATTTATCATTTGTTTTAGTTATGTTTTAGTAAATAATATGCCTTATGTGTCATTTTTCATTACAAAAATATCAATTTGTCTTAACATAGTGAAATGGCATAGTGTGAAAGAAAAAAAAACCATATATGAAATAGAAAGCAAAATAAACTCTGTAATGAAATAAACAATTATTTATTTGCAAATTTATTTTTGGACTAAAGTAAAACCACTTCCACTTTTATATGGTATTATCAGTTTATGATCATACTGGTACCTGTTCAAAGAAAAAAACAGGAAATTAATTAATTGAACAATTATAAATTTAAATGAAAAACATAGTGGTCAGAAAGCTCCAAAATATTTTGTAAATGTTTTATATATTAAAACAATATCTTAATAGCTAAATTTGTCCGGTTGAAATCATATTAATTAAGTCGTCCACGTCAATCTCATAAAAAACAATTAAAAAAATTAAAAAAAAAAACTTTTACAATTCACACACACACACACACACACACACACACACACACACACACACTCTCTCTCTCTCTCTCTCTCTCACTGTTTATAAAAATAATAATTGGACACACAACTTTTAAAAAAATAATACTTACCTTACATTTTAATGCAGTAATCCAGAAAGACAAAGAGCTCAACAAACAACACATAATACATTAATGACATCAAACATATACATTTATAAATTTATAAATCAACTCTTACCTGACAATCAAATGCAGAAATCCAGAGAGACAAATATATTAACAAACAAACAAATAAAACATGAATCGGGAATTGTTTAAAGTTCCATACATAAAACGTAAACTATGATAACACACACACACAACCTGTATGAAATCAGTAATTTAATATAAGACTGCATGTTATAGAAGTGAGATTTACAATGATTTACTAAAACCACTATTCAAATAGTTCATAGATCATACTTTAGTTCAAGACTATTTAAGAAAAATAAAATGCCTTTTGATATTTGTTTGTCAAACTGCTGTTTAAGTTCAATGATCTATGAACAATTTGAAAAATCGGTTCGCGTTTTGATCTTCACTGAATCGTCATCTGAAAAAGAAACTAACATTCAATTTATTAATTTTAGATGCAATTGTTCTGAAATGTCCAAGCGTGATGTTATGATGTAGGAGTAAACATAATGGAATAAAAACGAGATCATAAAACGTGTAAAACACAAAAATACGTTTTTATTCTATTATTTCTTTACACTTTAACTACATTCTACATAACATGTATGAAAGTAACAAATTTTAATAATGTGACAATTATAAGATTTATTAATATATTCAAACGATAATTCATAACATGTTTCTATCATCTATGTTACGCAAATCTGTGTGAATGAGTAAAGTCTATGTCACTTTGTCCTTAGTCTTGTTACCGTGTAAAGTGAAAACAAAACTTTTTAAAATTTATATAGTTGATAAGAATTTCTTTTTAAAAACGCTTTTATACCATTAACATTAGAAAATTATGTAAAGGAAATTTAGGTTTTAAAATTTCAATTAAGTTACAAAACTGTATTTTTAAAGCAGTTTTATATGTCAATATTCAAAAGTTTATACTATAAACATAAGGGAAATAAATATAATACTATTAAATGATTTTTTCTGGAAATTTGAAGTTATATGGTTCATGAAACAGTTTGCAGTCTTTAAGAGAAGAATTGAAAATAGCAGAACTGAAGGATTAAACAGTCAGTACTTATTAAGTTAATTTTCAAAATAAATAAATAAGTAAAGAAATAATAATAATAATAATAATAATAATATTAATAATATATGTTTATAATATATATAAACCTATATTAAACTATAAATGCAAGATTCATTAATCATACCTATGTCACCGTCCATCTTAATTGATGCCACTGGAAGTGTTGTATTACCATATCTCAAAAAAGTTTC
The DNA here is from genome assembly GCA_029721355.1 of Tegillarca granosa. NCBI lineage: Eukaryota > Metazoa > Mollusca > Bivalvia > Arcoida > Arcidae > Tegillarca > Tegillarca granosa. Next base: position 6,369,822 of record CM056609.1, read on the forward strand.
TCCAGTTACTAGTGTATCCAATGACCGTTTTACCAGGCTAGAAATATTCTTTTCAGCCACCTGTCTGGTTACTATATTATAGTTAACTATCAAACTGCCTTCCCTATATTAAAAAATCCTTTCTTAAATCCACTCACTTTACACGCAAAAATGCATGATGCATATAACTATACACAATATATAAATTTGTAAAACGCATGGGTACAATTTTGAGGCTGCTGTAGTTAAAAGACATAAAGATTACAAGTCAACTATTAGTGTCACGCATGAAGGAAATTACTTTTCTAAATTTTGTACTCAGTCTAGTTTATGACTTAAAATTCTTTATCCAGAACCACCGGAATTGTTTACACACCATCGTAAGGGATGCTACTATAAAGAAGATGTAAAAAAACAAAAATCGTTTGTTGAATAAATTAAGAAGTATGTATGAGAAAAAGTTTAGTTTTAATTTGCGGTTAAGAAATTTATGAAACATTCGCTGTGAGTAGCTTGGATGGTTGCGAGTTAATAATTATAACATAGTAACCTATATGAACGAAATTTTGTCCTAGCTTAAAAGGCCAGTTAAAAAAGTTATAATGGTGATGCCTAGACGCTTAAGTTTTTTGTCTTATTTACTTTTACTTGAGTAACATAAAACAAATACCTGCTTAATTTTGATGTGCCATATGTGCACATTTCGGAAAATCATTCCTCATCAGTGACACTAAGGGCCGAAAAGTTTGATAAGTCAAAAAGTTGAAAAATAATTCATCTAAAGTTCCAAAATAATATGAATCCAAATTTTATTTAGTGTTTCATGTTGTTTGCATTTTATGTAAAAGTAGCAGTTATAATTTTTTATCATTTTTTTTTATTATATCACTTATTCTCTATGTTCGGGTTGCTCCTCATTAGGAGTTATCTATCAAACTTTTCGGTCTTAGTGTCACTGATGAGGAATGAATTTCCGAAATGTGCACATCCGGCACATCAAAATTTAACTGGTATTTGTTATATATTTACTACCCCTGAGCGGGTACCGCTGCTGGTGGAGTAAAACTCCCCGAGGGTATGCATAACTCAGTAGGCAGTACTTTGTGCTGTCAGAAAATATACCATTTAGCAAAATTTTCAGACCTCTAAAATTTGAAATTTATTTAAAACTAGGGTTTGTACCCTCATGCAAAGCATTCCTTAGCTGGAATCGGATTTATATAATTTTGGAACTTTAGATTCATTATTTTCAACTGTTTGCTTATGTTGTTTATCTATCATACTTTTCGGTCTTAGTGTCACTGATTCACTGATGAGGAATGAATTTCTGAAATGTGCACATCTGGCACATCAAAATTTAACTGGCATTTGTTATATATATACAAGGGATACTATACTAACCTGATGCTATTGATGATAACATTTATGAATACTTCATTAGTCAGTTGGTATTGGTGGTAATTAAATAGCTGAAAAAGATTTTACTGCAAATAATTTCTGTAAATTTGAAGTCAACTATTCATAATGCATACCAAAATGTATTTACCGGGTTCTTAAACTAATCTTTGCACCAAATATGTTTCTGTTCATCTATTTTTCCACAATTAGTTTCTTTATTCGATAAATAGTATTTTTATGTTTCAAAATTGTGTATGTTTTTAATGAACATGGCCTCGATAACAAACAAAAGATATAATTAATTGTCATATACTGGACAATGTAAAAATATTGCGTTGAAATTTGTTACTAAATTCTTAAAAAAATCAGAGAGAAAGGTAAAGTTTTGGTACAAAAAGTATAAGTATTTTATAAGTATAAAATGAAAAAGCTTGATTTAAAATAAAATTATAAAAATATAATGATTCTAATTGAAAAGAGTTATACAACCATGAAATTAAAAATTGTAGAGATTTTGGAAACGTTTATCTACTCGGTAATATTTTAAGATAATCATAGACAAAGACATTTAATCCAGGACCTGTTAAAAGTCTAAATTTTATTATCAGTGGTCCCGATGTGTGTTAGTCAAATTAGATTGTTTCGACATATGGCTGTACACAGATTTTAGAACCAAATTGCCTCCCATCTAGTTACTTAGTGTTTAAAGCTCACGCCTACGGACCAAAGCGACTCTAACTAAGTTATAAAAGTCCAAATACATCACAAGCGGTTGAATAAAATTAACACGATATAAATTTATATAAACTTACCAATGATGTAAAAACGTTTTTGAGAGCTATATAAATTTCACTGTCAGTGTCACTTATATTTTTTGTGATGATCATGGCAAATGTTGTTTCAATAACAAACATTACTTCACCAGGTACTGTGGATAAAAACATAATCAATTTGCAAATATGAATACCATGAATTGAAAAGGAGGTTTTAAAAAATTACTCTGTACTAAATATTATAAGTAATTTTCACATTATGCATTTGTATGTTATACTGAACATTCTTTATAATTATTAAATAAAAAGACTTTAATTCGTTTTTATGTAACAAAAAATCCTTAATCTTTGTATTTCGTCAGCATAACTATATAATTAAATGAACTGAACCACCGCTGTTACAAGTATTATAAAACATGTCTTAAAATCCCTCATTTTACTCCGGTAAAACAAACTAAACAAAATAATTAAGAACTAATTAATATAAAAGTCAAATATTTAAATCGAATACTCAAATGATGCACAAAAACCAAACATTTCCAACATTATACTAACCATTTTCATCACATTCATTTCCTGTCAGTCCCAATATACATTCACAAAAAGAAGTTGTTCTATTGCAAAAACTATTTTTCACATTTGAGCAATTTCTGTTTTCTGTACAAACAACTGTAGAAAATACATAAAAATTACAAAAAAAAAAAAAAAAAAAAAAAAAAAAAACTCTCAAAATATTTTCTTGTTTCAATTATTTTTATGGGCGACGTTCATATTACCATTTGCGATTTTAATACAGTGACAGAAAATTGTAAATCTTCTCATCGTAAACTGTATACTCGATTTAAAGTTTAAAACTATTTAACGCTATAAATATATAATTTGATTTAAGATGGACATCCGAGTCATTGTCTTATTATATTAAAGATTAGAAAAATGAATCAATAGTTTTGATGATAGACAGAGGAATAAGAAAAATCGTGATATTTCCATCCGAATAAAAATATATGTATGAAGTATTAACATACTTCTAATCTACATCTAAACGATTCGGTTTTTATTTCAATTTGCATCTAATTCAAAGTTTTTGGCTTTATTAAAGTTTTCTTTAAATGTTTTCTTGCGTTATAAATAATACAGATTTGAAACAATAGGCTTGTTCAATCTAAAAAGACAAAAATTAACATTTTTATCATGATAGATTAAATGTAGTTTACTTAATTTACTCAGAGAAAATCTATCGTGTTACGAATATTACATCGAATTTTATATGTAACTTTAAAACTAAATAACTAAGATTCACACACACACACACACACACACACACACACACACACACACACACACACACCGGATCTCGCTATAAAATCAACGCGGCATATTTTCTATGCATTTGTAATATTAATTTAATAATATTGCAATAAATGGACGACGTCCATTTATATCTTTATAACTAGTCGCAAAACAAAGAAAATGTTACAATTATCGTAATCCATTGCTATATTTATAAAACAACAGCGGTAAATTATTTTAGGTAAAACCATTTTGTAATTTCTCTGTAAAAAATTAAAAATCATCTCTTTATAAAAAAAATATTTATTTTACACAATAACTAATTTTCATATTGAGTACACACCACTGAACAACGGCAAAACTTCCACTTTTCAAAAAACAATATTTGATGATTTTAATCTTGCGCTAAAAACTGAGAAACATCGAACTAAATGTCAATAACTATATTTGCGTTTGAAGCAAAAGTTTAACGCAAACCAAATAATAACTAAAGCATGATCGGATCTAAGACATGTTAAGGTTTTGACTGATAAACGTGTGTAGGTACTTTCAACTTATAAATATACATACTTTGTTCATTACATTCCTTTCCCTTCAAACCTAGTGCACATTTGCATGATGATGTTAGGGTATCACAATACGAGTTATCTACTGATGAACAGTTGCTGCTTTCCGTGCATACAACTTAAAAAAGGAGTAAAACAGGAAGATGAACATATGTGGCGACAGATGAGTAAAAGATAAAGGATCTTTAGAAAATATTCAATAACACGTTGATACAACAATTGATAAAAATTAAACTCATATATACTCACTTTTTTTTACTTTTATGACGAGTCAAAAAACAAACAAAATGTAACAATTATCGATATTAATATCGAGACTTACAAAGTCAATGGCGATGAATAAATTTGGATAAATTCAGTTTGGAATCTAGCAGTCAATTCAAAATAAATGTGATTATTATCAATCGATTCCTTTTCTGTAAAATCATTCATTTCATTGACTAAACAACTTTTCCATATTTACTAGTTAAAAAACAAAGACTATTGATTTTTGAAAAACAATATTTGATCATTTTGACCTATAGCTTAAAAATGAAAAACTTTGAGCTCATTTGATAGTACAGTAGAACTTTGATGGCTCGAAGTCCAAGGGACTTCGACTAAATATTCGAGCCATCGGGTGTTCGAGCGATCGAACACAGAGATCCGATCCGGGATTAAGGTTCCTATACTCATCCACTTTTTGTTTTATGATGTCTTTATGGCTACCGGTCTTAATATAATATTTCGTTTCCATATATAAATAGTTGTTGAAGAAAAATACAACAGACGATGATATAAAATAAATTCTAATTGCACATGTAGCACTTAACAAAGTAAAAGTTTCTTACAATGCATAGAACTTTAAGTACCGGTCATGCATAATCACAGGAAATACGGTCAATACACATACCAATTACATGTAAATTACAGAATGTTTTAAGAAAAACGAAACATAACTAAACCTATATGACATATTAAATAGCACACATATTTAAACATCAGCACTAGACAAAAAATAATAAAATACAATTTAAAAATTATATACAATAACGAAATAACGATATGCAATGAAAGAAAGGGCAATAATCTATTGTCAAAATAATGTTCACGATCACATATTTTTAATAACAAAATAACGATATGAAACAAAGAGCAATAATCCATTGTCAATACACCATTTACGGTCACATTTTTGCATGCAATCAAATAAAATCTTTCAATTTAGTCATATTTGTCAAATGTCACTTAAAAAAGCTGGTGTTAATTAACTGTTTTGCACTATACTTATTAAACGAATCCTTCGAAACAACATCTTACATTTTACACATGGAATTTAATAGTCCATCGGAATCGGCACGGCACTGTATATAATCGATGAGAGTGTCACATGCTTTGATGGCGTCTTCGATAGATGGCACGTGTTTGGGTTGATCGGCAGATACTTCATCTTCGTCGGCTTCAGTCACTACTTCTTTAGAACCGCTGATTTCATCAATAATTTTTTCATCAGTTATTTCCAAACAGATAGGGATGTTGTTGTCAGCACTTATAAACTTCTTGATTGACCCTTCTACAAGATTATGCTGGACAGTTGCAAAAGCGGGATGTCATCATCTGGATCTTCAACAAGCTGAGATAAGAGAATGTCGTGATCTGTATCTGTTGTATCAGCAGCGACAAACCCAGCATGTTTGTAACAATTTCTTATAGTCTGTGATGTAACACACAACCATGATTGCCTTAGCATAAATAAAGCATCGAGAACATTTAATTTCACTTCAGTGTTTGTTTCAGTAGCCCTTATATATTTAAATATTACCCTCTTTCTGTAGTGGGTTTTTAGGTTTGTATAATGCCCGTCCATAGGCTGGGTTTTAGATGTCGTATTTGGAAAAATATCAATGCAACTTACTTCAGATTGTTAATTACTGGGTGGGCTTGGCAATTATCAACTATCAAAGCTACCTTTCTGTTTTTTTTTTGCCTTTTTTTGGTCCAACTTTTTAACCCATCTAACGAAAATTTCTGATGTCATCCACGCTTTTTTATTTGATTCATAGTCAGTGGGATATATTTTAAGATTCTTAAAGCAGCGTGGATTTGCCGATTTTCCTATAACAAGAAGTGGGAGTTTATCGTTTCCTGACAAATTGACACAAACCATTGCCTTTCCTTACTTTTTTGCCACCATGACAATCAATATCTTTAAACTCTAAATTTTTGTGTGGTAGTAGGCGGAAGAATATACCGGTCTCATCTGCGTTATACACATCATCTGGGCTGTATTGGTTTAAGATCACTTGTAGTCTAACAACCCATTCATTCATTGAGTCAGAGGTTGAGTCAACTGAATTCGATTCTCCACAAACTTTCTTAAAAGAGATACCATGCCGCTCTTTAAACTTATCGACCCACTCAGTTGAAGCCTTAAAATCCTCACAGTTTAATCTGTCGGCAAATTGTTGTGCCTTGAATAACAATGTGGGGCCAGAAATGGGAACTCCCTGGTCTATAGCATTTTTAAAAAATTTTAAAGTAGCATTCTCTACATCATCGAAACTGCCGGATTCATCGTTTTTCTTTTAGGCCCAAATTTTATGTAGCCATCTTTGATAGAATCTTTATTTTTCAGCTATGTTGACAAAGTGTTAGCTAGAACCTGGTACTTTCGTGCAATTTCTGCTTTAGTTTTACCTCTAATATTGCTTTATATTTGGTCTCTATGCATTTTATCTCAAGTTTTCTTTGAAGTTCCTTTCCACCTGTAGCTGATCTAGCTTTCCCCCGGGACTACCGGGTCCTCCACTAGATTGCTCAGCTACAATAGCAGAAGTCACCTTTTCTAATGATAGTGCAGGTCCAGCTATCCTCCCAGTATTACCGTCGCTGGGCCTTTCACTGGATTGCTCGGCCAATAACTCCAACGCGATATATCTGTTAACCTCTGACATTTGCACTGATTGATGACATAAACAAAATTCCCCCTTTTTTAAGAAAAAATAAAGGTAAATAGGAGTAGCTCATAAGTTATTCGGCGTCCTTGACTGACATTGATCTGTTTACAATGCAAGTATCGCTTGGCTAATTCAATTTCTAAAAATTCCGATTTAGCTAATGCGCTTGGCCTCGTCAGGTGAAAAGGTTGATTACTAAGCGTGGTCTGCTTTAATGTTCTACCGACCAACCAACTGTGCGTGTATTAATCGGATTAAGAGATTAAAAAAACGGGATATGCCGTGTACTGTCAATTAGGTTTATAATTAATCCCGAGTAGAACTCAAAATAACAGAAAACTGTCAAGACAAATTGTTTTGTTTCACTTCATTTCTTTTGAAAAAAATCTGTAATATGGCTTCCGTATGGTTTTTGGGATAAAATTTTGTTCGAGCGAGCGGGGGTATTCCAGTTACTGAAGTTCGAGCCATCGAGGGTTCTTTACACAGGATTTAATAGGGAGTTTGTCGGGACCGACAGATGACTTCGAGCCATCAAGGGTATTCAAGGTAACGAAGTTCGAGAGATCGAAGTTTTACCGTACTTTGTTTTCGTTTGGAGCAAACATTTAACAACAAACCTAATAAAAACTAAAGCATGATAAGATTTTAGCCATGTAAATGTTTTGACTGATAAACGATGTGCAATTAATTTCAACTAATAAAAATACATACTTTGTTTTTTACATTCCTTTCCTTGTAAACCTAGTGTACATTTACATGATGATGTTGAGGTATCACAATACGAGTTATCTACTAATGAACAGTTGCTGTTTTCCGTGCAAACAACTATAAAAAATAAGTCAAACAGGAAGATGAACATATGTGGCGACAGTTCAGCAAAAGTTGATAAGGTGTAAAAAAAATATTTAATAACGGGTTGATACAGAAATTGAAAAAAGTTAAAACTCATATGAAACACTAAAATGAGGACATAATTTTTGTTACTTTTATTACGAGTCCAAAAACAAACAAAATGTAACAATTATCGATAATTATATCGAGACTTACAAAGTCAATGAAGATGAATACCTTTGGATCAAAACAGTTTGGAATCTAGAGGTCGGTTAAAAATAAATTTGATTATTATCAATCGATCCCTTTTCTGTAAAATCATTCATTTGATTGTCTAAGCAATTTTTTCCATATTGACTTGTAAAAAATAACAATACTATTGATTTTTGAAAAACAATATTTGATCATTTTGACCTGGAGCTTAAAAATGAAAAACTTTGAGCTCATTTGATAGTACTTTGTTTCCGTTTGGAGCAATCATTTAACACCAAACCTTATAATAACTAAACATGACCAGATTGAAGCAATGTAAATGTTTTGACTGATAAACGATGTGCATTTAATTTCAACTAATAAAAATACATACTTTGTTCATTACATTGCTTTCCTTGTAAACCTAGTGTACATTTACATGATGATGTTGAGGTATCACAATACGAGTTATCTACTGATGAACAGTTGCTGTTTTCCGTGCATACAACTATAAAAAAGAGTAAAACAGGAAGATGTACATATGCGGCGACAGTTCAGCAAAAGTTGATAAGGTGTTAGGAAAATATTTAATAACGCGTTGATGCAGCAATTGGAAAAAGTTAAAACTCATATGTACTCACTTTGTTCTTCACACGTCGGTCTCTTCAAACCAATATTGCATTTACAGGTAGAACTCGACACATCACAATAACTTTCTGTTACATCAGAGCAATTGCTATTCACAGAACATTGTACTGAAATGAGGACATAATTTTTTTTACTTTTATTACGAGTCCAAAAACAAACAAAATGTTACAATTCTCGATATTCATATCGAGACTTACAAAGTAAATGAAGATGAAAACCTTTGGATCAAAACAATTTGGAATCTAGCGGTCGGTTCAAAATAAATTTGATTATTATCAATCGATCCCTTTTCTGTAAAATCATTCCTTTCATTGACTAAGCAATTTTTCCATATTGACTTGTTAAAAAACGAAGACTATTGATTTTTGAAAAAAAACAATATTTGATTATTTTGACCTGGAGCTAAAAAATGAAAAACTTTGAGCTCATTTGATAGTATTTTGTTTCCGTTTGGAGCAAACATTTAACACCAAACCTTATAATTATTAAAGCATGATCAGATTTAAGCAATGTAAAGGTTTTGACTGATAAACGATGTGCAATTAATTTCAACTAATAAAAATACATACTTTGTTTTTTACATTCCTTTCCTTGTAAACCTAGTGTACATTTACATGATGATGTTGAGGTATCACAATACGAGTTATCTACTAATGAACAGTTGCTGTTTTCCGTGCAAACAACTATAAAAAATAAGTCAAACAGGAAGATGAACATATGTGGCGACAGTTCAGCAAAAGTTGATAAGGTGTAAAAAAAATATTTAATAACGGGTTGATACAGAAATTGAAAAAAGTTAAAACTCATATGAAACACTAAAATGAGGACATAATTTTTGTTACTTTTATTACGAGTCCAAAAACAAACAAAATGTAACAATTATCGATAATTATATCGAGACTTACAAAGTCAATGAAGATGAATACCTTTGGATCAAAACAGTTTGGAATCTAGAGGTCGGTTAAAAATAAATTTGATTATTATCAATCGATCCCTTTTCTGTAAAATCATTCATTTGATTGTCTAAGCAATTTTTTCCATATTGACTTGTAAAAAATAACAAATACTATTGATTTTTGAAAAACAATATTTGATCATTTTGACCTGGAGCTTAAAAATGAAAAACTTTGAGCTCATTTGATAGTACTTTGTTTCCGTTTGGAGCAATCATTTAACACCAAACCTTATAATAACTAAACATGACCAGATTGAAGCAATGTAAATGTTTTGACTGATAAACGATGTGCATTTAATTTCAACTAATAAAAATACATACTTTGTTCATTACATTGCTTTCCTTGTAAACCTAGTGTACATTTACATGATGATGTTGAGGTATCACAATACGAGTTATCTACTGATGAACAGTTGCTGTTTTCCGTGCATACAACTATAAAAAAGAGTAAAACAGGAAGATGTACATATGCGGCGACAGTTCAGCAAAAGTTGATAAGGTGTTAGGAAAATATTTAATAACGCGTTGATGCAGCAATTGGAAAAAGTTAAAACTCATATGTACTCACTTTGTTCTTCACACGTCGGTCTCTTCAAACCAATATTGCATTTACAGGTAGAACTCGACACATCACAATAACTTTCTGTTACATCAGAGCAATTGCTATTCACAGAACATTGTACTGAAATGAGGACATAATTTTTTTTACTTTTATTACGAGTCCAAAAACAAACAAAATGTTACAATTCTCGATATTCATATCGAGACTTACAAAGTAAATGAAGATGAAAACCTTTGGATCAAAACAATTTGGAATCTAGCGGTCGGTTCAAAATAAATTTGATTATTATCAATCGATCCCTTTTCTGTAAAATCATTCCTTTCATTGACTAAGCAATTTTTCCATATTGACTTGTTAAAAAACGAAGACTATTGATTTTTGAAAAAAAACAATATTTGATTATTTTGACCTGGAGCTAAAAAATGAAAAACTTTGAGCTCATTTGATAGTACTTTGTTTCCGTTTAGAGCAAACATTTAACACCAAACCTTATAATTATTAAAGCATGGTCAGATTTAAGCAATGTAAAGGTTTTGACTGATAAACGATGTGCAATTAATTTCAACTAATAAAAATACATACTTTGATCATTACATTGTTTATCTTGTAAACCTAGTGTACATTTACATGATGGTGTTGAGGTATCACAATACGAGTTATCTACTGATGAACAGTTGCTGTTTTCCGTGCATACAACTATACACAGATGAACATTTGTGGCGACAGTTCAGCAAAAGTTGAAAATTTGTTAAGAAATTATTTAATTACGCGTTGATACAGCAATTGAAAAAAGTTAAAACTGATATGTACTCACTTTGTTCATAACACGTCGGTCCCTTCAAACCAATATTGCATTTACAGGTAGAACTCGACACATCACAATAACTTTCTGTTACATCAGAGCAATTGCTATTCACAAAACATTGTACTGAAATGAGGACATAATTTTTTTTATTTTCATTACGAGTCCAAAAACAAACAAAATGTAACAATTATCGATAATTATATCGAGACTTACAAAGTCAATGAAGATGAATACCTTTGGATCAAAACAGTTTGGAATCTAGCGGTCGGTTAAAAATCAATTTGATTATTATCAATCGATCACTTATCTGTAAAATCATTCATTTTTTCCATATTTACTAGTTAAAAATAACAAATACTATTGATTTTTGAAAAACAATATTTGATCATTTTGACCTGCAGCTTAAAAATGAAAAAAACTTTGAGCTCATTTGATAGTACTTTGTTTCCGTTTAGAGCAAACATTTAACACCAACCTTAATAATAACTAAAGAATGATCAGATTGAAGCAATGTAAATGTTTTGACTGATAAACGATGTGCAATTAATTTCAACTAATAAAAATACATACTTTGTTCATTACATTGCTTTCCTTGTAAACCTAGTGTGCATTTACATGATGATGTTGAGGTATCACAATACGAGTTATCTACTGATGAACAGTTGCTGTTTTCCGTGCATACAACTATAAAAAAAGAGTAAAACAGGAAGATGTACATATGTGGCGACAGTTCAGCAAAAGTTGATCAGGTGTTAAGAAAATATTTAATAACGCGTTGATGCAGCAATTGGAAAAAGTTAAAACTCATATGTACTCACTTTGTTCATCACACGTCGGTCCCTTCAAACCAATATTGCATTTACAGGTAGAACTCGACACATCACAATAACTTTCTGTTACATCAGAGCAATTGCTATTCACAGAACATTGTACTGAAATGAGGACATAATTTTTTTTACTTTTATTACGAGTCGAAAAACAAACAAAATGTAACAATTCTCGATATTCATATCGAGACTTACAAAGTAAATGAAGATGAAAACCTTTGGATCAAAACAATTTGGAATCTAGCGGTCGGTTCAAAATAAATTTGTTTATTATCAATCGATCTCTTTTCTGTTAAATCATTCATTTCATTGACTCAGCAATGTTTTCCATATTGACTTGTTAAAAAACAAAGACTATTGATTTTTGAAAAAAAACAATATTTGATTATTTTGACCTGGAGCTTAAAAATGAAAAACTTTGAGCTCATTTGATAGTATTTTGTTTCCGTTTGGAGCAAACATTTAACACCAAACCTTATAATTATTAAAGCATGATCAGATTTAAGCAATGTAAAGGTTTTGACTGATAAACGATGTGCAATTAATTTCAACTAATAAAAATACATACTTTGCTCATAACATTGCTTTCCTTGTAAACCTAGTGTACATTTACATGATGATGTTGAGGTATCACAATACGAGTTATCTACTGATGAACAGTTGCTGTTTTCCGTGCATACAACTATAAAAAAGAGTAAAACAGGAAGATGAACATATGTGGCGACAGCTCAGTAAAAGTTGAAAATTTTTTAAGAAATTATTTAATTACGCGTTGATACAGCAATTGAAAAAAGTTAAAACTCATATGTACTCACTTTGTTCTTCACACGTCCGTCCCTTCAAACCAATATTGCATTTACAGGTAGAACTCGACACATCACAATAACTTTCTGTTACATCAGAGCAATTGCTATTCACAAAACATTGTACTGAAATGAGGACATAATTTTTTTTATTTTCATTACGAGTCCAAAAACAACTAAAATGTAACAATTATCGATAATTATATCGAGACTTACAAAGTCAATGAAGATGAATACCTTTGGATCAAAACAGTTTGGAATCTAGCGGTCGGTTAAAAATCAATTTGATTATTATCAATCGATCACTTATCTGTAAAATCATTCATTTTTTCCATATTTACTAGTTAAAAATAACAAATACTATTGATTTTTGAAAAACAATATTTGATCATTTTGACCTGCAGCTTAAAAATGAAAAAAACTTTGAGCTCATTTGATAGTACTTTGTTTCCGTTTAGAGCAAACATTTAACACCAACCTTAATAATAACTAAAGAATGATCAGATTGAAGCAATGTAAATGTTTTGACTGATAAACGATGTGCAATTAATTTCAACTAATAAAAATACATACTTTGTTCATTACATTGCTTTCCTTGTAAACCTAGTGTGCATTTACATGATGATGTTGAGGTATCACAATACGAGTTATCTACTGATGAACAGTTGCTGTTTTCCGTGCATACAACTATAAAAAAAGAGTAAAACAGGAAGATGTACATATGTGGCGACAGTTCAGCAAAAGTTGATCAGGTGTTAAGAAAATATTTAATAACGCGTTGATGCAGCAATTGGAAAAAGTTAAAACTCATATGTACTCACTTTGTTCATCACACGTCGGTCCCTTCAAACCAATATTGCATTTACAGGTAGAACTCGACACATCACAATAACTTTCTGTTACATCAGAGCAATTGCTATTCACAGAACATTGTACTGAAACGAGGACATAATTTTTTTTACTTTTATTACGAGTCGAAAAACAAACAAAATGTAACAATTCTCGATATTCATATCGAGACTTACAAAGTAAATGAAGATGAAAACCTTTGGATCAAAACAATTTGGAATCTAGCGGTCGGTTCAAAATAAATTTGTTTATTATCAATCGATCTCTTTTCTGTTAAATCATTCATTTCATTGACTCAGCAATGTTTTCCATATTGACTTGTTAAAAAACAAAGACTATTGATTTTTGAAAAAAAACAGTATTTGATTATTTTGACCTGGAGCTTAAAAATGAAAAACTTTGAGCTCATTTGATAGTATTTTGTTTCCGTTTGGAGCAAACATTTAACACCAAACCTTATAATTATTAAAGCATGATCAGATTTAAGCAATGTAAAGGTTTTGACTGATAAACGATGTGCAATTAATTTCAACTAATAAAAATACATACTTTGCTCATAACATTGCTTTCCTTGTAAACCTAGTGTACATTTACATGATGATGTTGAGGTATCACAATACGAGTTATCTACTGATGAACAGTTGCTGTTTTCCGTGCATACAACTATAAAAAAGAGTAAAACAGGAAGATGAACATATGTGGCGACAGCTCAGTAAAAGTTGAAAATTTTTTAAGAAATTATTTAATTACGCGTTGATACAGCAATTGAAAAAAGTTAAAACTCATATGTACTCACTTTGTTCTTCACACGTCCGTCCCTTCAAACCAATATTGCATTTACAGGTAGAACTCGACACATCACAATAACTTTCTGTTACATCAATGCAATTGCTATTCACAGAACATTGTACTGAAATGAGGACATAATTTTTTTTTACTTTTATTACGAGTCCAAAAACAAACAAAATGTAACAATTATCGATATTCATATCGAGACTTACAAAGTCAATGAAGATGAATACCTTTGGATCAAAACAGTTTGGAATCTAGCGGTCGGTTTAAAATAAATTTGATCATTATCAATCGATCCCTTTTCTGTAAAATCATTCATTTCATTTACTCAGCAATGTTTTCCATATTGACTTGTTAAAAAACAAAGACTATTGATTTTTTAAAAAAAAACAATATTTGATTATTTTGACCTGGAGCTTAAAAATGAAAAACCTTAAGCTCATTTGATAGTACTTTGTTTCCGTATAGAGGAAACATTTAACACCAAACCTTATAATTATTAAAGCATGGTCAGATTTAAGCAATGTAAAGGTTTTGAATGATAAACTTCAAAAAATTATGAACATCGATAATTGTTACATTTTGTTTGTTTTTGGACTGGTAATAAAAGTAAAAAAAATTATGTCTTCATTTCAGTACAATGTTCTGTGAATAGCAATTGTTCTGATGTAACAGAAAGTTATTGTGATGTGTTGCAGTCCACCTGTAAATGCAATATTGGTTTGAAGGGGCCGACGTGTGATGAACAAAGTTAGTACATATGAGTTTATAACTTTTTTCAATTACTGTATTAACGCTTTATTAAATAATTTCTGTCGCCACATATGTACATCTTCCTGTTTTACTCCTTATTATAGTTGTATGCACGGAAAACAGCAACTGTTCATCAGTAGATAACTCGTATTGTGATACCTCAACATAATCATGTAAATGTACACTAGGTTTACAAGGAAAGCAATGTAATGAACAAAGTATGTATTTTTATTAGTTGAAATTAATTGCACATCGTTTATCATTCAAAACCTTTACATTGCTTAAATCTGATCATTCTTTAGTTATTATTAAGTTTGGTGTTAAATGTTTGCTCCAAACGGAAACAAAGTACTATCAAATGAGCTCAAAGTTTTTTTCATTTTTAAGCTCCAATTCAAAATGATCAAATATTGTTTTTCAAAAATCAATAGTTTTTGTTATTTTTAACTAGTAAATATGGAAAAAATTGCTTAGACAATCAAATGAATGATTTTACAGAAAAGGGATCGATTGATAATGATCAAATTTATCTTTAACCGACCGCTAGATTCCAAACTGTTTTGATCCAAAGGTATTCATCTTCATTTACTTTGTAAGTCTCGATATGAATATCGATAATTGTTACATTTTGTTTGTTTTTGGACTCGTAATAAGAGTAAAAAAAATTATGTCCTCATTTCAGTACAATGTTCTGTGAATAGCAATTGCTCTGATGTAACAGAAAGTTATTGTGATGTGTCGAGTTCTACCTGTAAATGCAATATTGGTTTGAAGGGACGGACGTGTGAAGAACAAAGTGAGTACATATGAGTTTTAACTTTTTTCAATTGCTGTATCAACGCGTTATTAAATAATTTCTTAAAAAATTTTCAACTAATAAAAATACATACTTTGTTCCTTACATTGCTTTCCTTGTAAACCTAGTGTACATTTACATGATGATGTTGAGGTATCACAATACGAGTTATCTACTGATGAACAGTTGCTGTTTTCCGTGCATACAACTATAAAAAAGGAGTACAACAGGAAGATGAACATATGTGGCGACAGTTCAGCAAAAGTTGAAAATTTGTTAAGAAATTATTTAATTACGCGTTGATACAGCAATTGAAAAAAGTTAAAACTCATATGTACTCACTTTGTTCTTCACACGTCGGTCCCTTCAAACCAATATTGCATTTACAGGTAGAACTCGACACATCACAATAACTTTCTGTTACATCAGAGCAATTGCTATTCACAGAACATTGTACTGAAATGAGGACATAATTTTTTTTACTTTTATTTCGAGTCCAAAAACAAACAAAATGTAACACTTATCGATAATTATATCGAGACTTACAAAGTCAATGAAGATGAATACCTTTGGATCAAAACAGTTTGGAATCTAGCGGTCGGTTCAAAATAAATTTGATTATTATCAATCGATCCCTTTTCTGTAAATTCATTCATTTGATTGTCTAAGCAATTTTTCCATATTTACTAGTAAAATAAACAAATACTATTGATTTTTGAAAAACAATATTTGATCATTTTGACCTGGAGCTTAAAAATGAAAAAACTTTGAGCTCATTTGATAGTACTTTGTTTCCGTTTGGAGCAAACATTTAACACCAAACTTAATAATAACATACTAAAGAATGATCAGATTTAAGCAATGTAAAGGTTTTGACTAATAAACGATGTGCAATTAATTTCAACTAATAAAAATACATACTTTGTTCATTACATTGCTTTCCTTGTAAATCTAGTGTACATTTACATGATGATGTTGAGGTATCACAATACGAGTTATCTACTGATGAACAGTTGCTGTTTTCCGTGCATACAACTATAAAAAAGGAGTAAAACAGGAAGATGTACATATGTGGCGACAGTTCAGCAAAAGTTGATAAGGTGTTTAGAAATTATTTAATTAAGCGTTAATACAGTAATTGAAAAAAGTTAAAACTCATATGTACTCACTTTGTTCATCACACGTCGGTCCCTTCAAACCAATATTGCATTTACAGGTGGACTGCAACACATCACAATAACTTTCTGTTACATCAGAACAATTGCTATTTACAGAACATTGTACTGAAATGAAGACATAAGTTTTTTTTACTTTTGTTACGAGTCCAAAAACAAACAAATTGTAACAATTATCGATATTCATATCGAGACTTACAAAGTCAATGAAGATGAATACCTTTGGATCAAAACAATTTGGAATATAGCGGTCGGTTCAAAATAAATTTGATTATTATCAATCGATCTCTTTTCTGTAAAATCATTCATTTCATTGACTCAGCAATGTTTTCCATATTGACTTGTTAAAAAACAAAGACTATTGATTTTTGAAAAAAACAATATTTGTTTATTTTGACCTGGAGCCTAAAAATGAAAAACTTTGAGCTCATTTGATAGTACTGTGTTTCCGTTTGGAGCAAACATTTAACAGCAAACCTAATAATTATTAAAGCATGATCAGATTTAAGCAATGTAAAGGATTTGACTGATAAACGATGTGCAATTAATTTCAACTAATAAAAATACATACTTTGTTCATTACATTGCTTTCCTTGTAAACCTAATGTACATTTACATGATGATGTTGAGGTATCACAATACGAGTTATCTACTGATGAACAGTTGCTGTTTTCCGTGCATACAACTATAAAAAAAGAGTGAAACAGGAAAATGAACATATGTGGCGACAGTTCAGCAAAAGTTGAAAATTTGTTTAGAAATTATTTAATTACGCGTTGATACAGCAATTGAAAAAAGTTAAAACTCATATGTACTCACTTTGTTCTTCACACGTCGGTCCCTTCAAACCAATATTGCATTTACAGGTAGAACTCGACACATCACAATAACTTTCTGTTACATCAGAGCAATTGCTATTCACAGAACATTGTACTGAAATGAGGACATAATTTTTTTTACTTTTATTTCGAGTCCAAAAACAAACAAAATGTAACACTTATCGATAATTATATCGAGACTTACAAAGTCAATGAAGATGAATACCTTTGGATCAAAACAGTTTGGAATCTAGCGGTCGGTTCAAAATAAATTTGATTATTATCAATCGATCCCTTTTCTGTAAATTCATTCATTTGATTGTCTAAGCAATTTTTCCATATTTACTAGTAAAATAAACAAATACTATTGATTTTTGAAAAACAATATTTGATCATTTTGACCTGGAGCTTAAAAATGAAAAAACTTTGAGCTCATTTGATAGTACTTTGTTTCCGTTTGGAGCAAACATTTAACACCAAACTTAATAATAACATACTAAAGAATGATCAGATTTAAGCAATGTAAAGGTTTTGACTAATAAACGATGTGCAATTAATTTCAACTAATAAAAATACATACTTTGTTCATTACATTGCTTTCCTTGTAAATCTAGTGTACATTTACATGATGATGTTGAGGTATCACAATACGAGTTATCTACTGATGAACAGTTGCTGTTTTCCGTGCATACAACTATAAAAAAGGAGTAAAACAGGAAGATGTACATATGTGGCGACAGTTCAGCAAAAGTTGATAAGGTGTTAAGAAATTTAATTAAGCGTTAATACAGTAATTGAAAAAAGTTAAAACTCATAAGTACTCACTTTGTTCATCACACGTCGGTCCCTTCAAACCAATATTGCATTTACAGGTGGACTGCAACACATCACAATAACTTTCTGTTACATCAGAACAATTGCTATTCACAGAACATTGTACTGAAATGAAGACATAAGTTTTTTTTTACTTTTGTTACGAGTCCAAAAACAAACAAATTGTAACAATTATCGATATTCATATCGAGACTTACAAAGTCAATGAAGATGAATACCTTTGGATCAAAACAATTTGGAATCTAGCGGTCGGTTCAAAATAAATTTGATTATTATCAATCGATCTCTTTTCTGTAAAATCATTCATTTCATTGACTCAGCAATGTTTTCCATATTGACTTGTTAAAAAACAAAGACTATTGATTTTTGAAAAAAACAATATTTGTTTATTTTGACCTGGAGCCTAAAAATGAAAAACTTTGAGCTCATTTGATAGTACTGTGTTTCCGTTTGGAGCAAACATTTAACAGCAAACCTAATAATTATTAAAGCATGATCAGATTTAAGCAATGTAAAGGATTTGACTGATAAACGATGTGCAATTAATTTCAACTAATAAAAATACATACTTTGTTCATTACATTGCTTTCCTTGTAAACCTAATGTACATTTACATGATGATGTTGAGGTATCACAATACGAGTTATCTACTGATGAACAGTTGCTGTTTTCCGTGCATACAACTATAAAAAAAGAGTAAAACAGGAAAATGAACATATGTGGCGACAGTTCAGCAAAAGTTGAAAATTTGTTTAGAAATTATTTAATTACGCGTTGATACAGCAATTGAAAAAAGTTAAAACTCATATGTACTCACTTTGTTCTTCACACGTCGGTCCCTTCAAACCAATATTGCATTTACAGGTAGAACTCGACACATCACAATAACTTTCTGTTACATCAGAGCAATTGCTATTCACAGAACATTGTACTGAAATGAGGACATAATTTTTTTTACTTTTATTTCGAGTCCAAAAACAAACAAAATGTAACACTTATCGATAATTATATCGAGACTTACAAAGTCAATGAAGATGAATACCTTTGGATCAAAACAGTTTGGAATCTAGCGGTCGGTTCAAAATAAATTTGATTATTATCAATCGATCCCTTTTCTGTAAATTCATTCATTTGATTGTCTAAGCAATTTTTCCATATTTACTAGTAAAATAAACAAATACTATTGATTTTTGAAAAACAATATTTGATCATTTTGACCTGGAGCTTAAAAATGAAAAAACTTTGAGCTCATTTGATAGTACTTTGTTTCCGTTTGGAGCAAACATTTAACACCAAACTTAATAATAACATACTAAAGAATGATCAGATTTAAGCAATGTAAAGGTTTTGACTAATAAACGATGTGCAATTAATTTCAACTAATAAAAATACATACTTTGTTCATTACATTGCTTTCCTTGTAAATCTAGTGTACATTTACATGATGATGTTGAGGTATCACAATACGAGTTATCTACTGATGAACAGTTGCTGTTTTCCGTGCATACAACTATAAAAAAGGAGTAAAACAGGAAGATGTACATATGTGGCGACAGTTCAGCAAAAGTTGATAAGGTGTTTAGAAATTATTTAATTAAGCGTTAATACAGTAATTGAAAAAAGTTAAAACTCATATGTACTCACTTTGTTCATCACACGTCGGTCCCTTCAAACCAATATTGCATTTACAGGTGGACTGCAACACATCACAATAACTTTCTGTTACATCAGAACAATTGCTATTACAGAACATTGTACTGAAATGAAGACATAAGTTTTTTTTACTTTTGTTACGAGTCCAAAAACAAACAAATTGTAACAATTATCGATATTCATATCGAGACTTACAAAGTCAATGAAGATGAATACCTTTGGATCAAAACAATTTGGAATCTAGCGGTCGGTTCAAAATAAATTTGATTATTATCAATCGATCTCTTTTCTGTAAAATCATTCATTTCATTGACTCAGCAATGTTTTCCATATTGACTTGTTAAAAAACAAAGACTATTGATTTTTGAAAAAAACAATATTTGTTTATTTTGACCTGGAGCCTAAAAATGAAAAACTTTGAGCTCATTTGATAGTACTGTGTTTCCGTTTGGAGCAAACATTTAACAGCAAACCTAATAATTATTAAAGCATGATCAGATTTAAGCAATGTAAAGGATTTGACTGATAAACGATGTGCAATTAATTTCAACTAATAAAAATACATACTTTGTTCATTACATTGCTTTCCTTGTAAACCTAATGTACATTTACATGATGATGTTGAGGTATCACAATACGAGTTATCTACTGATGAACAGTTGCTGTTTTCCGTGCATACAACTATAAAAAAAGAGTAAAACAGGAAAATGAACATATGTGGCGACAGTTCAGCAAAAGTTGAAAATTTGTTTAGAAATTATTTAATTACGCGTTGATACAGCAATTGAAAAAAGTTAAAACTCATATGTACTCACTTTGTTCTTCACACGTCGGTCCCTTCAAACCAATATTGCATTTACAGGTAGAACTCGACACATCACAATAACTTTCTGTTACATCAGAGCAATTGCTATTCACAGAACATTGTACTGAAATGAGGACATAATTTTTTTTACTTTTATTTCGAGTCCAAAAACAAACAAAATGTAACACTTATCGATAATTATATCGAGACTTACAAAGTCAATGAAGATGAATACCTTTGGATCAAAACAGTTTGGAATCTAGCGGTCGGTTCAAAATAAATTTGATTATTATCAATCGATCCCTTTTCTGTAAATTCATTCATTTGATTGTCTAAGCAATTTTTCCATATTTACTAGTAAAATAAACAAATACTATTGATTTTTGAAAAACAATATTTGATCATTTTGACCTGGAGCTTAAAAATGAAAAAACTTTGAGCTCATTTGATAGTACTTTGTTTCCGTTTGGAGCAAACATTTAACACCAAACTTAATAATAACATACTAAAGAATGATCAGATTTAAGCAATGTAAAGGTTTTGACTAATAAACGATGTGCAATTAATTTCAACTAATAAAAATACATACTTTGTTCATTACATTGCTTTCCTTGTAAATCTAGTGTACATTTACATGATGATGTTGAGGTATCACAATACGAGTTATCTACTGATGAACAGTTGCTGTTTTCCGTGCATACAACTATAAAAAAGGAGTAAAACAGGAAGATGTACATATGTGGCGACAGTTCAGCAAAAGTTGATAAGGTGTTAGAAATTATTTAATTAAGCGTTAATACAGTAATTGAAAAAAGTTAAAACTCATATGTACTCACTTTGTTCATCACACGTCGGTCCCTTCAAACCAATATTGCATTTACAGGTGGACTGCAACACATCACAATAACTTTCTGTTACATCAGAACAATTGCTATTCACAGAACATTGTACTGAAATGAAGACATAAGTTTTTTTTACTTTTGTTACGAGTCCAAAAACAAACAAATTGTAACAATTATCGATATTCATATCGAGACTTACAAAGTCAATGAAGATGAATACCTTTGGATCAAAACAATTTGGAATCTAGCGGTCGGTTCAAAATAAATTTGATTATTATCAATCGATCTCTTTTCTGTAAAATCATTCATTTCATTGACTCAGCAATGTTTTCCATATTGACTTGTTAAAAAACAAAGACTATTGATTTTTGAAAAAAACAATATTTGTTTATTTTGACCTGGAGCCTAAAAATGAAAAACTTTGAGCTCATTTGATAGTACTGTGTTTCCGTTTGGAGCAAACATTTAACAGCAAACCTAATAATTATTAAAGCATGATCAGATTTAAGCAATGTAAAGGATTTGACTGATAAACGATGTGCAATTAATTTCAACTAATAAAAATACATACTTTGTTCATTACATTGCTTTCCTTGTAAACCTAATGTACATTTACATGATGATGTTGAGGTATCACAATACGAGTTATCTACTGATGAACAGTTGCTGTTTTCCGTGCATACAACTATAAAAAAGAGTGAAACAGGAAAATGAACATATGTGGCGACAGTTCAGCAAAAGTTGAAAATTTGTTTAGAAATTATTTAATTACGCGTTGATACAGCAATTGAAAAAAGTTAAAACTCATATGTACTCACTTTGTTCTTCACACGTCGGTCCCTTCAAACCAATATTGCATTTACAGGTAGAACTCGACACATCACAATAACTTTCTGTTACATCAGAGCAATTGCTATTCACAGAACATTGTACTGAAATGAGGACATAATTTTTTTTACTTTTATTTCGAGTCCAAAAACAAACAAAATGTAACACTTATCGATAATTATATCGAGACTTACAAAGTCAATGAAGATGAATACCTTTGGATCAAAACAGTTTGGAATCTAGCGGTCGGTTCAAAATAAATTTGATTATTATCAATCGATCCCTTTTCTGTAAATTCATTCATTTGATTGTCTAAGCAATTTTTCCATATTTACTAGTAAAATAAACAAATACTATTGATTTTTGAAAAACAATATTTGATCATTTTGACCTGGAGCTTAAAAATGAAAAAACTTTGAGCTCATTTGATAGTACTTTGTTTCCGTTTGGAGCAAACATTTAACACCAAACTTAATAATAACATACTAAAGAATGATCAGATTTAAGCAATGTAAAGGTTTTGACTAATAAACGATGTGCAATTAATTTCAACTAATAAAAATACATACTTTGTTCATTACATTGCTTTCCTTGTAAATCTAGTGTACATTTACATGATGATGTTGAGGTATCACAATACGAGTTATCTACTGATGAACAGTTGCTGTTTTCCGTGCATACAACTATAAAAAAGGAGTAAAACAGGAAGATGTACATATGTGGCGACAGTTCAGCAAAAGTTGATAAGGTGTTTAGAAATTATTTAATTAAGCGTTAATACAGTAATTGAAAAAAGTTAAAACTCATATGTACTCACTTTGTTCATCACACGTCGGTCCCTTCAAACCAATATTGCATTTACAGGTGGACTGCAACACATCACAATAACTTTCTGTTACATCAGAACAATTGCTATTTACAGAACATTGTACTGAAATGAAGACATAAGTTTTTTTTACTTTTGTTACGAGTCCAAAAACAAACAAATTGTAACAATTATCGATATTCATATCGAGACTTACAAAGTCAATGAAGATGAATACCTTTGGATCAAAACAATTTGGAATATAGCGGTCGGTTCAAAATAAATTTGATTATTATCAATCGATCTCTTTTCTGTAAAATCATTCATTTCATTGACTCAGCAATGTTTTCCATATTGACTTGTTAAAAAACAAAGACTATTGATTTTTGAAAAAAACAATATTTGTTTATTTTGACCTGGAGCCTAAAAATGAAAAACTTTGAGCTCATTTGATAGTACTGTGTTTCCGTTTGGAGCAAACATTTAACAGCAAACCTAATAATTATTAAAGCATGATCAGATTTAAGCAATGTAAAGGATTTGACTGATAAACGATGTGCAATTAATTTCAACTAATAAAAATACATACTTTGTTCATTACATTGCTTTCCTTGTAAACCTAATGTACATTTACATGATGATGTTGAGGTATCACAATACGAGTTATCTACTGATGAACAGTTGCTGTTTTCCGTGCATACAACTATAAAAAAGAGTAAAACAGGAAAATGAACATATGTGGCTGACAGTTCAGCAAAAGTTGAAAATTTGTTTAGAAATTATTTAATTACTGCGTTGATACAGCAATTGAAAAAAGTTAAAACTCATATGTACTCACTTTGTTCTTCACACGTCGGTCCCCTTCAAACCAATATTGCATTTACAGGTAGAACTCGACACATCACAATAACTTTCTGTTACATCAGAGCAATTGCTATTCACAGAACATTGTACTGAAATGAGGACATAATTTTTTTTTACTTTTATTACGAGTCCAAAAACAAACAAAATGTAACACTTATCGATAATAATATCGAGACTTACAAAGTCAATGAAGATGAATACCTTTGGATCAAAACAGTTTGGAATCTAGCGGTCGGTTCAAAATAAATTTGATTATTATCAATCGATCCCTTTTCTGTAAATTCATTCATTTGATTGTCTAAGCAATTTTTCCATATTTACTAGTAAAATAAACAAATACTATTGATTTTTGAAAAACAATATTTGATCATTTTGACCTGGAGCTTAAAAATGAAAAACTTTGAGCTCATTTGATAGTACTTTGTTTCCGTTTGGAGCTAACATTTAACACCAAACTTAATAATTACTAAAGCATGATCAGATGTAAGCAATGTAAAGGTTTTGACTGATAAACGATGTGCAATTTATTTCAACTAATAAAAATACATACTTTGTTCATTACATTGCTTTCCTTGTAAATCTAGTGTACATTTACATGATGATGTTGAGGTATCACAATACGAGTTATCTACTGATGAACAGTTGCTGTTTTCCGTGCATACAACTATAAAAAAGGAGTAAAACAGGAAGATGTACATATGTGGCGACAGATCAGCAAAAGTTGATAAGGTGTTTAGAAATTATTTAATAAGCGTTAATACAGTAATTGAAAAAAGTTAAAACTCATATGTACTCACTTTGTTCATCACACGTCGGTCCCTTCAAACCAATATTGCATTTACAGGTAGAACTCGACACATCACAATAACTTTCTGTTACATCAGAGCAATTGCTATTCACAGAACATTGTACTGAAATGAGGACATATTTTTTTTTACTTTTATTACGAGTCCAAAAACAAACAAATGTAACAATTCTCGATATTCATATCGAGACTTACAAAGTAAATGAAGATGAAACCTTTGGATCAAAACAATTTGGAATCTAGCGGTCGGTTCAAAATAAATTTGATTATTATCAATCGATCTCTTTTCTGTAAAATCATTCATTCCATTGACTCAGCAATGTTTTCCATATTGACTTGTTAAAAAACAAAGAGTATTGATTTTTGAAAAAAACAATATTTGTTTATTTTGACCTGGAGCTTAAAAATGAAAAACTTTGAGCTCATTTGATAGTACTTTGTTTCCGTTTGGAGCAAACATTTAACAGCAAACCTAATAATTATTAAAGCATGATCAGATTCAAGCAATGTAAGGGTTTTGACTGATAAACGATGTGCAATTAATTTCAACTAATAAAAATACATACTTTGTTCATTACATTGCTTTCCTTGTAAACCTAATGTACATTCACATGATGATGTTGAGGTATCACAATACGAGTTATCTACTGATGAACAGTTGCTGTTTTCCGTGCATACAACTATAAAAAAGTACTAAAACATGAAATGTACATATTTGGCGACAAATCAATAATGAAAGTCCTCACGTTTGAAAATTTGTTTTTATACAATGATTTAAGACTTAAAATTCATATACTTTATTCTTCACATGTCGGTACCTTCAAACCAATATTGCATTTGCAGGTAGAACTCGACTTACACAATAACTTTCTGCTACATCATCGCATTAATTTTTTTAACCAACATTGTACTAAAATGGAGATATATGACTATTTGTATATGTCGATAATGAATGGAATTTAACAGTTTAACAGTTGTTGTTCTGATAATGCCAGACAAGCTTAAACATAACAATTGCGATAAATATTTTAAAAAAGAATTTTTTTTAATTCCACAGTATGAAGTCAAGTTATTTTTTTTAGAAGCGAACCTTTTTATAAATACATGCTTTTTAATTTTTTTTGAATATTTACTAGACACAATATAGGAATTACAATACTAATTACTTTTAATTGTAAACATTTGCAGATTGACAAAAGGAGACAAGTATTTCTTTGGAATATCGATTTATTTGCTTGCAGTTTCAATCGGATTCAAATTTTGCAGTTTTTTTATGCACTTGTAAATCTTAAAAGCAGTTTATTATATATTGTATGGAATGAACAAATCTCTTTCTTACAATCAAATTATGTTAACTGCAAATAGATTTATAAGAAATAAATCCTTTTTGCGATATTTTCATCATAAACTTTCCTACAAATATTACGATTTCTTACTTTTTTCAGTGCTCTTGTTTTTAGCCAGACTAATACGAATACATTTGAATGTAGAAGTTAGGGTATTGAAATACCTTTTCGCAACAAAGGCTGCATTCGCTTTGTTGTGCTACTTGCATTGCTTTCTGTAAAAATTATTTTTGCTCTCTGTACAGTTTGAAAATTTCTTTGCTAATTTAATGTTTTATATGTGGTGTTGCAAATATTGTTTTCTAAAATTGTTTGTTTCCTGTCATTCAAACTATTGGGAAGACTCCTTTAGATCTTCTATCTACAAAAGTAAATGGAGTTGAGCATGTATTCAAAAAGTTTTCATTGATGTTATGTTTTCTTTATTTCCTATTTCAAACATGATCAATTTACCCGTTTTTGAAAGTACTGAGACTGAATAGACTAATTTATGTAACCTGAGTAAACTGAGTAAGCCTAAAAAATTTAACAATTTAACAGCAAACCTTTCTTAATGTAGTATCTGTCTGGGCAAAACTAAAACTGAGATCCTTAATTATAACATTTGAAAGTTTTTTTTTCTCCTAGAAAACTTAAAAACATACTTCGTTCATTACATGAATTTCCTCGAAAGCCAACAGCACATTTACAATTTGAGGTTGACGTATCACAGTACATGTTTTCCACAGAAGAACAATTGCTGTTATGTGTACATCCAACTTCAATGATAAAGAAATAAAAAATTAATGCAGAAATGAGATAATTTTGAAATCTTTTCAGTATGCAATTTTTCCAATAGCTGCTTTTTATTTTGTAAAGTTTTTTAAATGTAAATTAGAACAGAGTATTATAATATAAAACATGATACATAATTTGACTATTTAAATATTTACTGTAACTTGAATAAAAATTTTTGTTTATGTCATATCAAAAACAATTTATGGATAATATGAAAATTATCTGGTCAGATGTCAGTCACTTGAACTACATTCACAGCTTATGAAACACAATCATTCCTGTCTTCCACGAGCAAAGTCAAATTTGAGAATGTAAGGAACATGGAACTATGGTAAGTGAAATATATCCAGTATAAGTTTGGATACAGAGACTTCATACTTATCAACAATATTATGATAACGGCCATGAAGGCCTTAATTAGCCTATTCTTGCAATATTCTAGAGTCGAAAATTTAATTGTAAGCAAGTTGCTTCTTTGTAGAATGTCTCCGTAATGGTAACAAGCTCTACCATACCATATAAACTGTGAAACATATTCACTTATACATTATACGCAGGAGAAGCAGGGATGTTACTGCAAAAAAAAAAAAAAACAAAAAACAAAAAAAAAAAAAAAAACTGAAAGCTGTCAGTGTAATTATACTTACGAACTATTAATGTAATGCATCTATGTTCGCTTGTAGCTCTGTAAGAAAAAATTATTTATTTCTTATAAATTATAGCTTATGGTCATTATTACTCTTATTTTTTTAAAAACATAAATTAAATTAATTAATTAATCATCGTGACATATCATCCTTTAAACGTAGTATATATATGTTGTATGTAGTAAAACCGTCGCTTGTTAAGCGTAGTTCATCTTTGCTGAATATTTTCAAAGTTTTATCAAAGCAATAAAAGTATTACAAACGGTATTTCTAGACATTCAGTACAATATAAATGAACAGGTATTTGTCGTTCATTGTTTTGCTTATCCGTAATTGAAAATTGTTTTATGACAATTTACAATGGTAAAATGTTTTACCTTTATAAAGTAATGATAGAAACCAATGATGTATGTAGGTAATGTCTCACCAAGATTTTTCATCTAAAATTTTGTTTAGTTTTCAAGAAAATTTCAAAGGCATTTAAATGCCATCTCTACTAAAGCGTGTAAGTGCCATTTTATACACTAGAAAAAATTGACTATCTCGTTTGAATGAGATACTAACTCGTTTTAACAAAATAATATCTCGTTTAAACAAGATAATTATCTCGTTTAAACAAGACACTATCGTTTACACAAGATACTTTCTCGTTTAAACAAGATAGTATCTCGTTTAAACAAGGTAATTATCTCGTTAAACAAGATACTTTCTCGTTTAAACAAGATAATTATCTCGTTTACACAAGATACTGCACTTTTCTGTTTAAACAAGATGATTATCTCGTTTAAACAAGATAATTATCTCGTTTTAACAAGATACTTTCTCGTTAAAACAAGATAGTTTCTCGTTTAAACAAGTAAATTATCTCGTTTAAACAAGATAAATATCTCATTTAAACAAGATACTTTATCGTTTAAACAAGATAGTTGTCTCGTTTAAACAAGATATTTTCTTGTTTGAACAAGATACTAAGTCGTTTTAACGAGTTAATACTTCATTGTTATTCTGGTAAATTGACGAAAAGGGTGATAGTGAAAAGCAGTAGTAGTAATTTGCTATAGCTGGAGCTGGCTACTTGTAGAAGAAAAGTTAGCTACTAATAGCCAGTTACTTGATGATTAAAAATACAAAACTAGCAATTATTTCTAGTTACTAAATGCAGTTTTTATTGACTTTCAGAAACAAACAAACGTTTACCGTGTGTAGTTTGGTTTTAATCGCGGCTTTCGCGGATATCACTTCCGCATTCGTTTCCGTGTACCACGAACGTAGTACATCATCATTTTAATAAATCACCCACATTTTAGTAATAATTAAAAATGATATTGAATTCTGTCTCCAATGATCCAAAATATTCTAATATTTTAGTCTTCATACGCACATATATGCTCATATATACGCTTACACAATCTGATTTTTGTATAGATTTTTATTATTTTAAAGCTGAACATTTATTTAAAAAATATTCAGTATTAATTTATATCATGATCAATATATTTTGTGAACATTGATATCAAATATCAGCCATAAAAGCCTTAATACGCATATATACGCTTACACGACTTAACGGGGGAAGGGTTACATTAAAGTATAGATTTCTACGGGTACATTTTTCGGCTTCAATTTCTTTTTTACTATATATATCTTTATCCTTGTACTTGTCCTGTATTTGACCAACATTACTATGAACAGAAAAACAAAACAAACTAGAGTTGTAACTGTGGCCCTATTACTAAACACAACCCAAAATTTTGACCCCCGCTTCAGTTTGTACCATAAGATTGGTTAGTTATGTTGTGTAATGTCACATCTTTTTGGTAAGGTGCTAGCTCACCGTGTCAGTATGCCGCAGACAAGTAAACTATTTCCCCTGTTCAATATCCTGGCAAAAGTTCATTTTATCATTTCAGTGATTCAAATGATTCGAAAAATTGCTTATTGAGTGTAA
The DNA here is from genome assembly GCA_029721355.1 of Tegillarca granosa. Lineage (NCBI taxonomy): Eukaryota > Metazoa > Mollusca > Bivalvia > Arcoida > Arcidae > Tegillarca > Tegillarca granosa. The sequence goes on from CM056609.1 coordinate 6,399,727, forward strand.
TTTTTGAATCATGTTTAATCATTGCTTGAAACTATATCACTCCCCCAGTCCATTGTCCTGGCACCTTATGAATCAGTCCATACTCTATCTTTCTAATGCCGAGCACCATGCGCGGAGGCAATACATATATATCAATATTTAAAGTCTTATGTATGGCCTGGTCAAGGTTTGAACTCACGACCTCCCGAGGCAGACATGCCTTGAGTCCGATTATCCAGGCAACCAGTCCATTATCCAACCCTTTTCTAGTTCTTAATTTACTCTCTAAAATTATTTTATTACACCAAAGATTCAAATCTTTCCAAAAAATGTTAATTGAGTGTTATGTTTCTATTATATTAAACACCACCTTGAAACCTTGATACAGTTCTAATTGTGAATTTGGTGAATTATTTTTGATTGACAGCAATTCTTCAAACACTAATTTTTTATTTTAAACACCCCTTATCATGTTTTGTGGTTTGTGGTAAATCAAATTTGGCAGTTACAATTAGTCAATTAAATTGGTCAAATATTCAACTTTTGATAAAAGTCAAGTTAACCAGGAAGTGTGGAGGGTGTAACCAACCATTTGATTGACGTGTGATGACTGCGTTATATAGCCAGAAGCTACATATGTAATAAATAATTGACCAGGATTAAAGGATGTAAATATGCTATTCAAATTATTTTCAATTCTTTGAACAGGACTTGAATCCTATAAGTTTGCCTTATAACATGAAATCAAGTTTGTTTAAGGATAGGAATTTTAAATGAGGGTGGGGGAATTCTGGCCCTACAAACCTTCCTCTCACTTGGAAATGATTTCCTGGAGTTTTTTTTTTAAATCACTCAATTGAAATTTCCATATTGGACGAGGAAATATACTGTTAGGGGCAGGGATTTCAACTTTTTCAAGTTAAATGTGTACATATCACAAACCAGCCCTATCTCACAGTGGGGAATAACCTTAGGTGTCTTTCTTTAGTATGAATCTTTTCATTTTATTATAAGGAATCAGAAAATAATAGTTTAAGAATGGGGATCTCGACAGTTAAAAAGTTATGACACATTCCTTAGTGGTAACCCAGGAAAAACGTTTTATATGAACCGATTCACCTCGAGATGCTGATTACAAATATACATAATTTTATAGTAAGGGTTTATGGAAAAATTGATAATTTTTGTTTTTAAGACCCCACCATTATGCCCCTCTCGATTGAACCCTCGAAAATTTTAATACCACATCCCATAATACAAGAACCTACCTTAAAAAATAATCAAGATTGATTGATGTGTCTAGCAGAAATCATGTGGCACAAAGTGAGCAGGTGAAGAAAAAAATAATGGAAAACCGGAAACGGAAGAGAAACAATAAGTCTAGTGAGGTTGAAGACATTATAAAAACATTACAGATTGGTTTTGGATTGATTTAATTCACAAAATAAGTAGATGTAACGCTATTTAACGGTTAGAATATTGTATGTATTGATATGACGATCATATATGATTTAAGGTCATTGGTTCAAAGGACAAGGACAAAGCTGCATACGTATACTGAATAGTTAATTTTGTGGAAATTTTTAGTGTATTTTAGTTACCACATACACATTAGCTACTTATAACTTAAATGTTGCTGGATATTTCTGATTAAGAATTTTGTCAGCTCTAAGCTTGAAAAAACTTGGAAAGTTTTGTAATTAATATATTGCCTATTGCACTTTAAAAACAATTTTGGACATATCCCCAGATAAGTCTTAAAGTCCATGGGCCTCGTTTGTTTTTCTAAAATAAATATTATGTTGTCTCGGTTTTATGAACATATGCAAAAAATGTCTGTTATTTCAAGTCTTTTATCTTAAAACCCTGAATTTCACCAAGCGAAAGTAAGACTTAATTTGTGGTAAATACTCTTGGTTGTAGCATAGTCATCAATTACCCAAGATAGCCACAGATACTTCAGATCGAACTAACATAAGATAAATAACAATTACATATTATTTTTAATCAATAAAAGCTAACTAGAAATAATTGCTAGTTTTGTATTTTTAATCATCGTTCAAGTAACTGGCTACTAGTAGCTAACTTTTTTCCTATAAGTAACTGGCTATTAGAAGCTAACTTTTCTTCTACAAGTAGCCAGCTACAACTTTAAGTAGCCAAGTACTACTTCTGCTTTTAACTATCACTGCTTTCGTTAAAATACCAAAATAACAATGAAGTATCTTGTTTAAACGAGAAATTATCTTGTTTAAACGAGATAATTATCTTGTTTAAAGGAGAAAAAAATCTTGTTTAAACGATATAATTATCTAGTTTAAACGAGATATTATTTTGTTTAAACGAGATAATTTTTAAACGAGATAATTATCTTGTTTTAACGAGAAAATATCTTGTTTAAACGAGATAATTATCTTGTTTAAACGAGTTAGTATCTCGGTTAAACGAGATAGTAAAATTTTTTCTTGTGTAGGAAACGGCACTATCACGCTTTCGAATATCTCATTTGAATGAAAAAAATGACCGAAATAATTTGCCGAAACCATTTATTTATGTATAAAGTTAAACACTAACATTCAAACAATTGAATTAATATACATAGATAGGTTAATAAATAAATTTGTAACTGTTATTTATTTATTGTTCTTTAAATTACCTGAGAATGACTTTGTTATAGAAAAACTATGTCGTTTGCACTTTTAATTAGCATCTAAAAGGGATTTTCCCTACTCAATTTTATTCTATGTGTTTTAGTTTTTTATGTTTAGGAACAGATTATCAAAAATGACAAAAAATAAAAACTCATGTTTATAATCCGATAAAACACGCTTTACGAAAATTGGTTGGGAGACCTAATTATATATTATATTTTAAATGACTATTTTTCTGCCGTTTGTAAATCAAATTTGACATCTGTTATAATTGTTGCATTGCTTTTCATCTTCTCGTTAAAATACTGAATACTCATTCGGCTCTTTAGATTTACACACCTTTTCAATGCCATAACTCATCTTGCTAAACAAATGTTTGTAAAATTGAATAAGCATACTATCAAATGAAACGAAGTGTTTACTTGTTTTACTGTAAAATGAAAATACTACAGAAATTCTGAGAAATCAAATGTCATATTAAAACTTTGGCACTTAACCAGTAATTAAGCGTGAAAACAAATAATTATATTCAGATTTGAAACTGATCTTTTTTATCATTATAAGATAAAATCGAAAATCAAATCAATTATTTTAAATAACTTACCCAACGTTATCAACAGCCCAAAAACAAAAGAAGTGAGGTCCTACTTGACTGCTTGTAGGTGTCCACGTTATTCTTACCAATTTACCAAGGGAATAAGTATTCAGTGAAGATTTTGTTAGTCCAATGGGCGACGAAGTCTCGATGTATTGTATGCTAAATTTATTTTAAAAAAATTCTGCATTAAATTTCGATGATGACTATGGCTGCACGAATTTACACCTTTTAAGTGACCATTTAGACAAAAGCAGTACTAATTAATGGGAGCGAAACTGTTATTATTTAATACTTTATCTATGGCACCAGTCATTCAAAATTTAAAAAGTCAAACTACCTTATTATTTCTGTTGCATATTTCGATAATAATTAGCCGAAGTAAAATATGTCGAGAAAAAACTTATTATAAATACTTTCTGTTTTTCGTGGTGAAACTAAATCCGTCACTAAATAATTTACTTATAAGAATTTATAGAAATGATGATTAATATTCTGGTTATTTTATTCTCTGTGACATACCATCAAGCTTATTTGTTTTATTAAAACCTTAAATTTTTGATTTATTAAATCAATCAAACTTGCGCAGTACTGGTCAAAAAAGATATCTTAACAATTAGTGATAATGACATATTTAAATCACCAGGCAATATATCTTTGCATTTCTCAGTTGGTTTGCTGCAAGTTGTAATTTTTGTTTTATAAAAATGAACATAAAAAATTAAATTTGCAGCATATAAGAGAAAACATATCAATCTTTGTCCATGGAGATTTGGTCAAAATATTCGCCGTGCATAGGTTTGTTAAATTTATTTTTTCAGTCTTCTAAAAAAAATATCGGCTTATCAGAATTGTTAACAAAAATTTCTATTGATAAAATTTGAAGTTCCAAATCATCAACTTATCCTTAATTTCATTTATTCCATTTTAACAGTACTTGCCATTCATATACAGCCAGTGATTGTGTACGGTTTCTTCTTAAATAGTTTTGTCTTGTGAGTAAATATTACATTGTTGTTTTAATCTTTTTAAAGACTCAATTTTTTATTCATATTTTATCCGTTGTAACGATACATTAAGTGCAGTAACAGGGTTCATCAAAACACTTCCTGTCAAAAATTTATGAAGACAAAACAGACTTATTGACATCTCCAACTATCTTAAATGTTTTTAAATGTTTATTTTTACTTAACGCTGTAGAAATACTAGTGAAGGTGTGTAAAACTACATTTATTTTACTAAGTAGTAATCCTTATATGAATTAAAATACGCATCTTGTATTTTACTTACATTCTTGAAGTATCTCCTCCTTTTGCTGCGATCGTAGCGTTGTATAAAATATTGCTTACTATTTTTATTGGCGTATCATCTTTTGGAGTATAAGTGTCATCAAATATAGGAATTTGACCGCATGATGAAAACGAAGTTACAGTAACAATAAACTGTAACGGTACACTACTAAAAGCTGTTGTTGAAGTACTTGATGCAAAATCTTCTATCTGTATACCTGCTATGTATATTCCAGATGGTATGGTGAAAGAGTGATATATCACACAATTAACCTGTAATTAAAATAAAATTAAAATGGAAATGAAATGTTATTAATTGAGAAACAGGTAAATAGAAAATTAAATCAAGGACCACGTTTTGGAAAAAAGACAATTCTTGATTCAACACATTGGAAAGAATCAGCTCTGTCTTCCATACTAAATGATAGCGATTAAAATAAAACAAACATACCAGTCCTTGTCCAAACCACAATCCAAAAAAAAAAAAAAAAAAACAAAACAAAACAAAATAAAAACTTTGAAAGCTGACATAATTAGTTATACGCGTGAACTTCCATTAAGGAGGCGAGGCCATGTGCTTCGGAAGGGTAAGCGCCTCCTATCTAGCTAGCTACACGGGTATCCGTCACGTGCATGTCAATTTTGAGAATGAAAGGAACAAAGAACTATGGTAAGTCAAATATATCCAGTATAAGTTTGGATATAGTGACTACATACTTATCAACAATATGTCTGTCAACACCAAAGTTCGAATCGCGCTAGGGTAGCTCACTGTGTGAGAAACTTTGTCAGTTGCTTTAATTTACAATTTTTTCATTCAGTACAGGACTGGCAGTCTCTATATAACTGAAAGAATTTTGACTCGGGCTTTAAACAACATCAATATAATGCAATCAGATTTTTGTGGATCCTTACAAAAATATTTTCATGACAGAATACACTTACTTCATCTATCGTTGCACCAGCATTTTTATACTGTTCACACTCTGTGCCGGAACACTCGCCATTTAACGGTCTTGCCCATCGGCATTTGATTACGTCAAAATCTTTATCATATACTACAACAAAGTCACAAACAAATACAACTTTCAAATTAAATTAGCAATATTTAAGAATTAACACAAGTTCTTTCTTACATTTTAACAAAGGAAAATGCATTATTATATCCTTCTCTTTTCAACTTACGTGGAACTTAAATTTCTTTGTGTTCGTATGTCAGTCCACCAGCTTGTCAGTGCCAATTGAACCATCAAACTGCCTTTTTTTGCAATAACTTAAATCTATTTTTCATCACACTTAGTGATTTGTACTGAAATAAGCGCTTAGAATTGATTTTCAGATTATAAGGCCAAATGTCAAGGTCACAAACTGTTCTATTTGAATGAAATATTTCTCATTGTGATATATTTTTCTTTGGGACATAATTTAGTTAATTATTTGCCCACTATCTTAATTCTAAGCAACAATTAACAAATAAAACTTTTGTCTATTCAAGGAACTTTTAAATGTATTTGTAATGTTCTTAAAACCATTCTAAGTTTTTTTTAAATACTAAAAACGTAAAACACTGCATTAAATCAAAAGAAAATGATTTGATATTGAATGACCTGACAGAGCACAGCAGATCCGGACAGAATAAACAGACGTAAGTTACTGTAAAACTGAACATATTCAAATATATAAAACAATTTTTTTGCTAAATTATGTTACTTTTGCACCTGCAAGAAATTCTTGTACAAAATGCAAAAAATCTATCTTGATGAACACAAAATTTTACATTTGATTATAAAGTCTGATTCGTTTTTTTTCAGTGTAATAACTGTGCTGGTTTGAAAATGAAGCATAATTCAATGTCACAAACACAATTACTGAAACAGTAATTTTACATAAATCTAGTAATGTTTTGATACTATCGAATTTTATAATATGCTGATACGGGTTATAAAAATAACTCACCCCCCCCCCCCTATCCCATCAATTAGTTACTCTATGAAATAAGATAACATAATAATTGCCTGGAATGGAATATCCTTTTCAATTTTTGCAGATAAAATGCTTAATGCTAGAAAGTTTTAAATTAAGCAGGATATGCTCATTGACATTTACAATACAAAATGCTTGATTTTAAAAATTGAAAAATGAACTATGATTAAAAGCTTGACAATATTTGTGTGGTTTACCTGGTATCTTTATTGTCTGGGCACAAGCACTTACAACTCTGATGTTTTGTAATTCAGTTAATGGAGGTGTATTTATCGACAGGATATCTGTTCTGGTTGTCTGGATAACAGTTGCCACTGCGTTCCAACCTGGATCTCCCGTAGAGGTAGAAATCCAATTTCCACTCTGAGATCTATTTAGATATAAAATATTTTTCTTTATAAATACATTTGATAGAAAACATATGTATATAGGCTAATTAAACAAATGCCCATTATGATATTGTTCACTGTATATACATGTACTACTCGCTTTATGTAAACGCAACTATAACGTGTAATGAAAAATTTAAGTGCATTGTAAAAATTAATTCTGGAACGTACCGAGGTTAATATTGTTTATTTCATAATTTTACAATTTTTCATTTATTTGCGAAAATTCAGTAAGTGTTACATTTTTATTAGTAATAAATACTGATTAAACCCGCGAATTACTCTCACGCAGCAAGATCACACGCCACATCCGATACGCGTTTCAGTTTATTGATTCCAGTGATTTTTTCGAGCATTTTGACCTTGAAGTAGTGTGACCAATAATGGTAAAAAAAAACTCACCGAACGTGACAATACGCAGGCACGGAAGCAGAATTAGTTACAGTGAAAAGATTTTCCATTCCTCCTGTTGTCCAGCCTCCGTTTAGGCTGTAATCAGTACAGATAAAATTAAGCGAAAAAGAGCCAGAAAAACCATCCGAACAGTTGAACATGCCTCCTCCTATGTCAGACAAAACAGACTGTGAAGCAATAGTTGTATTATCGCAAATATACGATGTCCATGCCATTGAAACTCTGTATTTTAGTTTTATCTAGAAAAACAAAAACAATTAAAAATCAATATAAAATATTACATTATTTGATGATATAATAAATTAAAGTTAATGATGAATATAAAATAAAAACAATATATCTCTATATACAATCATGTGTGTGAGTGTTTGTGTGTATGTGCGTGAAATGTTATAAATTTTAGTTCTTTCATTACTTTCAAAATATAAACCTTGAAATAAAAACGAATCAAGTTATTTTGTTAAAATCGGTTTTTTCTTGCTACTGTATAATCATATTTAAAATATAAAAATACTTTATTTAAATATAAAAAAGTTCTTCGGTATTGTAAACTAATCTTTTTTTCTCTATCTTTTTCGTATCACATTGCTTTGTTAACCATTGGACAGTTTAGAGATGGCGTTGCGTTTATTGTGCTATAAAATGACGTCACACATATCAAAATATATAACAAAAATACCTGGTAAATTTTGATGTGCCATATGTGAACATTTCGGAAAATGATTCCTCATCAGTGACCCTAGGGACCAAAAAATGTTGGGAGATACAAACATAAACCAAACAGTTAAAAATTTTAAAATCTAAAATTCCAAAATTATATAAATCCAAATCCATCTAAAGACGTTTGTAAATTTTCACAAGACCAACCCCCTCCTTTAAGGATCTGTAAATATTCCCTTAAAGATCCTTAAAGGGGCCTTAAAGCCCCCTTTAAGCCATTCCATCTTTAAGGTTCTTTAATGAACCTTAAAGGACTTTTTAAGGACATATTTAAGGATATTTAAGGAGGCTTTAAGGATCCTTAATGGAACTGAAATTTTAAGGATCTTTAAGGAGGCTTTAAGGATCCTTAAAGATGTTTCATACAAAATCTTTTTTTTTCTTCAATTATTAATGGAACGACGGCTATTACATTTATTCAGTTAAAAAGTATGATTTGTTTTAGTATATTTTGAATTTTTAAATTTTTATACGACATAGGAGACATAGATAACGCCTGTCTAAATTCTAATTTCTACATTGAGTTTTTGTAGAGGTGCCGTATGTAGTTTCCTAATAATACTTGTTTCTTAATTGATAAATGAATTAGATAACATATGTGCAGTTTTAACAGTACAGGTAAACAACCCGTGTTTTAATCAGATCGGCAGTAAGCATAAAGTAATAATCGGTATTTGTTAATTGTATACAGCAGTACTTGTTTGATTATAGATCCAAGGTGATTTCACGCTCTGCTTTTGACTTTGATTTGCAGTTTCTTATCTAGGTAGGAGATCACTATGAAGTCAAGTAACATGTTAAAATGATTACCTTAAACCTGAACTCTTGGTGTTGAAATAAAGGTGTGTTTTCGGTAGTGATTTTAAGAGACAATTTTGATATTAAAATATTAAAACATACATTAACTAAAGAAATAAAAGTAATCGCAAAATAATCTTCTAAGCAAGTCTTATATTTTATTATTGTATTTTATTGTATTTTATTTATTTTATTTTTTTTATTTTTATTTTTTTTTTGGGGGGATAGTGTTATGCATATATGCAAATAAAGAGAGAGAGAGAGAGAGAGAGAGAGAGAGAGAGAGAGAGAGAGAGAGAGAGAGAGCACATTTTAGTGTCTTGAATTGACATATATGGAACTGACACATGATGATATCGGATTTCGAATAATTTCAATTCCTAATGAAAAAGAGTTGGTAAAGTAAATATTTAAAACAAAATAAGGACATTAGGGAAAAGGTTATTCTTTGCAAACATGAACAAGTTACGAAGTGAACATATTGAAGTAAGAAACCAGTCACAGAAGATAACCATTAACTGACAAACTTTACCTAGTTGGATGTGAATTCTGCAGTCAGGATGGAGTGCGTTTAAATAACGGCGATAACCTCCTCTATCTCTCTCTGAATATTCATACTCATATACTCTCTCAATGTATTCACTTCCCGATCTTGTTCTCTCTCTCTAAAATAGTTTGCACTGAACTCTCTCTCTCTCTCTCTCTCTCTCTCTCTCTCTCTCTCTCTCTCTCTCTCAGCATATTCAATCTGCTCTCTTTCTCTTTAAAATATTCAGTTTCCACTGATCTTCCTCTATCTCTATCTCTCCTTCCCTCAATGTATTCAGTTCCCGATCTCTCTCACTCTCTCTCTCTCTCTCTCTCTCTCTCTCTCTCTGAAACACAAGTGGATACTCTCTCTCTCTCCCTCTCTAAAATATTCAGTTTCCGCTGACCCCCTCTCTTTCTCTCTCTCAGCATATTCGGTTCCTTATATCTCTTTCTTTAAAATATTTAGTTTCCGCTGATGCCCCTTGTCTCTCCCTCAATGTAATCAGATCTCTCTCTCTCTCTCTCTCTCTCTCTCTCTCTCTCTCTCTCTCTCTCTCTCTCTCTTATTTTATTTTATTTTATTATTCATTTATTTATTTTAGACATTATGGCCAATTATTTAATTAAAAAGCTGTTTCAACGGTATAGTTAACATATTGCTTCTTCTATCGATTACATCTCCAATTATTACATATAAATAATAATAATTTTCAAATAAAAGGAGTTAGAAAGAACAGATGTCATCAACATTAATTAATTAAGTGATTATACACTTGATCATCAAACACCATCTTGCTGATTGATGTAAAGATACTAGTATATTACAGATAAATTTTAGAATGCATTCCTATCAACACATATTTTATCTAATGCAATTAAAATTCTATATATAGATAAAAATGAAAAAAATGTAAATTATACATGTATATGAGATTTTTATAAAAATAAATAAATAAAATTAATTTGATCCTTTTTTGTAGGAGATATTTTAAAAGAAATATAAGAAAATTTTTCACAAATAAATGAAAAATGTCCCACTTGCTTTCTTTCAGTCACGTGATCTCATTTGCATATTGTTAGGGTCATATTTTTTAATTATCAACATCAGTATCATCTCTTCCATAGCTACATAGGTAATGTGATGGACTCCTATTTTGAGGGACCAGGGTTCGATTCCCAGTGAAATATCAAATGAAAATATTAACTATAAAATTTCTTGTAATTTCTATTTAATTAATAGTCTAAAGAATGTAAAATAAAATTAAATAAATAAAATTAAAAACTTAAGATTTAAAATTATATAAAGAAAATTAATTTATTATCACTTTATTTGTTCAAAATTAATAAATGCAATAGTTTTTTTTGAAATGAAATTTTAAAGATAATGATATATATAATATTTCATTTCTTTTTTCTTTTTTTTAAAAAAAGAAAAATATTAATTTTTCCTTAAAGATCCTGAAAGCCTCCTTAAAGATCCTTAAAATTTCAGTTCCATTAAGGATCTTTAAGGAGTCCTTAAAGACTCCTTAAAGGCATATTTAAGGATCCTTAAAGCCCCCTTAAATGTCCTTAAAGAGACATGAAGGCAGCTTTAAGGAGGCTTTAAGGATCCTTAAAGGGGGGGGGGGGGGGGGGGGATGCCTTTTGTCATCCATGTGTTTGTTACGTGGTAGCCATTTTGTCGCACAAAGTACTGACTAATGAGTTAGGATATCCTTATGGGAGATTACTCCATCAGCAGCAGTACACGCAGTAACCGCTCCAGGTTAGTTAATATGTAACAAAATACCTTTCAACCTGATGTTCCATATATGAAAATTTCAGAAAAAAGATTCCTCATCACAGTTTACACCAGGGCCGAAAGTTTGATATATAAAATCACAAGCCGAAAATTCAAGTATCCAAACCGTATAAGAATACATCAATGGAAGTGATAATCGTATCCAAAAAACAAATTTGAGAATGAAAAGAACATGGAAATGTTGGACGTCAAATACATCCGTCACGTGCGAAAACAAATTTGAGAATGAAAAGAACATGGAAATGTTGGACGTCAAATACATCCGTCACGTGCGAAAACAAATTTGAGAATGAAAAGAAAATGGAAATGTTGGACGTCAAATACATCGGTCACTTGCGAAAACAAATTTGAGAATGAAAAGAACATGGAAATGTTGGACGTCAAATACATCGGTCACTTGCGAAAACAAATTTGAGAATCAGAAGAACATTGAAATGTTGGACGTCAAATACATCCGTCACGTGCGAAAACAAATTTGAGAATGAAAAGAACATGGAAATGTTGGATGTCAAATACAAATGTACATGTATATCGTATTAGTCTGTATAGAGCGACTTTATACTGATCAACAATATTGTGATGAATGCCATAAAACTTTTCAAGAGCTTTGATTAACCTAGGCTTGCAATATTCTTGAGTCACGATTTATTTTTAAGCAGCTTGTTTTTGTTGTAGAAAGTCCACGAAGTAGTTGAAACGTTCTACAATACCGTATTGACTGTAAAACATATACACCATATGCAGCAGAAGCAGGGGGTATTACTGCAAAGAAACGGAAAGTAGACAATAGGAAAACCTTTTGTTGGTGTCATAACTGAGATATAAATCCATATATGAAGCAGAACATGGAAAGTCAGTCGTAGTTTTATTTTAAGCTTACTAAATTCATATAATTCAAACAAATTTGGTCTAAAACAGTTTTTATGATCAAAAACATTGCACATGTAAACATAAAGCTGTGAATTAGACTTAAAAATTATTTATATAAATAGTAGTAGTTGACGTAATCAATTGATATATTATTGCTAACAGATTATTATATTTTACTATTATGAATTTTCATTTTGAATACTATATTTTATCCTATAATAATAATATAATAATACAACTGATTTAGACAACTCTTCAACCCTTTTAGAAAAAAGAAATGACACCAACATTTATCTTAAGAATAAATTATCACGATTGAATAGGTTCAAATAACTTCCTGTTCACATTTGTTAGTGACTAGTGAAGGTGACTTACGAACAATTTTATAAGCTTTGTTGCTGATAATCTTAAAAGAAATAAAGAATTTTGCTTACTCACCGAAAACCTATAGGTATTTTATTTTATTATTTAAAAAAAAAAAAAGTTTACACTTAAAGACGATATAAGCATTTTGTGTGTAGAAGGATCATTCATTAGGCAGATATTTCAACAAGTAAAATAGTTATAACGGAAAAGTTTAGCTCTGTGAAAAGACGTTTCATGGTCATCGCCAATACGTACAAAGGGTTTTTCTAACGATTAAGATCAAGTCAGTCAGGAAACAGTACAATAATTTACATTCGCTGCCACAACTCCCGGTCGCGACTTGCACAGACTTTACAGCTGAGGTTCTGCTTTCTAGCTTTGCGCTAAGCACTAGGAAGATAGAGTATCGACTGGTTCATCGGATATCATGTTCCTTGGTAAAGGTATGCTTATCTTTGGCAGACTGACTTAATGTAACAGCACCTAAACAAAAAGGTGTATGTCGTAATACACAATCGCACATCTCACACATACATCGAACTTATTCTTAGAGTAAACCATTAGAGATTAATATGGTCTAATATCATTGCTTTCGAAGGAAAAAGCTGAAAAAATTGACGCGACGTTTAACAACGTAACAAACCAACAACCAACCAACGAACACAGTTATCGTACCAAAGAAAATGAATACAAACCTGTTGCGGGTTTTCTGTAGGTTCCCAACTCAACATTAACCCTCGAAAATGTGACGTCTTTACAACGGCAAATTGAATAATCGTCACCATTAAAAAATTAAACATTTTCATATTGAAACACTTTGACCTGTTTCTCAAAAACTATTCATATCCTTGTCTTACATCAATTTAAAGGACAACAGACACAACATAGTTTATTTTAACTTCCTTCTTGCTCAAACCAGTGAGGGTATCACTGCATCAGGTATGTTACGGAATCGTTGAGGTGAATCGATGAGAAGAATATAAAATTACAACGTCATACACATACTGCATGCATTGTAAATAATTGTTAGTTTTGTTGTATTTAAGACTTATCTATTGTATTTTTATTTAGGCATTCAGTAAAAATTTTTGAGGTTTACATAATAAACTGTAGTTCTAGTCAAACGAACATTTTTAAAGAATATTCTTTACCCCTTTTTCCAAATAGTGTACTGTGTAACACTCTGTTCTAAATAAAACCAGAGTCTCATCCACATGTTATTTAATGAACCAACCTTTCTTTGATAAAAGGGGCCCCGGTGGCCGAATGGCCTAAAGCGCGCGCTTACGGATCACAGTGCCTCTCACTGCCTGGGTTCGAATCCCACTCGGACACACTTCTAGTGTGAGAAAGTTTGTCAGTACGCTTGCCGAAGGTCGGTGGTTTTCTCCGGGCACTCCCGTTTCCTCCACCTAACCGCCTCGATATAAGTGAAAGAATCTTGACTGGGGCGTAAACTCCACTCTTTCTCTGATTTAGATATTTATTTTTTTGATTCATGCAAAATCAAATCCATGAAACCGGTAATGTTAGCTCAGTTTGTTGAGTGTTAAATCCGTTTGTGGAAGATCGGTAGGGTCTGAAAAAAAGGTAGCGGCTTTGGACTTGCAAAGCATTTGCCATCAAAATGAAACAAGACCAAAACCTGGTGTCACGTATGAAAGTATTCATAATACGCTGAGGAATCTACCCTAAATTTAGGTTTAAATTTTACAAAAGATAAAAAGATATCTTAAAAGTTGTGACGTCTCGATATAATGAAGTATTATTGACTGAGATGTAACCTCACATTCAACCAATAAAACAATTATACCTTGACAATGCTTTTTATCCTTTTAACGATCTTATTTAAGTTTTTTCTCTGGTAACAGCAAAGGTACGGTTCAAAAGTCCTCAAATCGTTGGATACCACTCAAGCAGATCATAGCATGGTGTAGAAAATTACAACCATCGCATGTTGCAAGTGTGTACTTTTTTTCTTTATTTTTTAATCGTGATTTTTTCACCATTTCAGAACCGAATTTCTCGGTATAGGTTTGTTAATCTTGATTGAGTCGTAAAACATTATTTCCACACTGTAATATTGTAACTGTTTTCACTCGTTATTTATCAAACCAAAATTATTACCCGCCACGTTTCATTTCGGAGTGCATGTGCACTTATGTATTTAACGAACACATTGGTTTTAAACATGTCAAATTAAAATAGTGTTAGCATTAGTTGATATGATTTCAAACACTTAGGAAAAGCTTTGACTTTATTGAAATGAACACCGGAATAGTTTAATTTTCAAAGTCGTTATGACAAAAGCTATTGTACATTGTATATGTTTTGAAAGGGGGTTCTAATATTTGGTTTACAATTTCACAAAAAGATAAATTCTCTTTTCAAAAGGTATATGATATCGTTTAGGCGTAAAAAAAGATGAATAGCCATTCCCTTTTAAAATTAGAGTTGTTAGTTCGAATCTCATTCGGAAGTTAGACAAGCTCTTGGTAGACGCCATTGTCAGTTTTGCAGCGGTGGAAAAATTAAATTGACTTTTGATATTCTTTGAAAAAATGTAACGAAAAAAAACAGGTACCAAAGTTAATCCAGAATTTCTCTCAGAAAATAAAGTCTAAGAGTGGCATTTTTAACAGCAATACAGTTATGTGAGGCGTGATAAAGAACCTAATGGACTACAATTTTACTATAAATTATGTGGAGCCATCTTGTTGTAAACATGTGTTCACAATATGTATTATATAATACCTGTGTAACATCTTCGGTCGGTTCCCAAGACAGCATCAATCCACGAAAATGATCAGCATTACAAAATTGCAGTAAAATGAAAATGTTCAATAGTACCGAAAATATGCTATAATAAACTGCCATTTTAAAATAAAAATATTGCTTACAAATTACAAAAGGACGCCATATTAAATCCTTTAAATTGACTATTGTAATAATATCCATTAACTATATTGTTTTGATCATTTGCATGCATGATTAACCGCAGTGTCTATACTGATAATGTTTTCTATTAAGTCTGACAATCGGCCATGTTTTATACACGTGATATACAATGCTTTACACTTGATGCATCAAACAGATATCGAAATTTTTTTCTTTTCCACGTAATGATCCACTTAATGTATCAAAGAATCTTAAAAAAATCAGATCACTTTGCCTGTTTATTTTGTTTATTTATCTATCTTTATTTATTTAATTTTTTTTGGGGGGAGGGGGTTAATTTGGTTTTCTTAAACTGTCCGTCTAGTTATATGAAGATTTTTACTTGATCAAATATAATTTCAACCAAACAGTCAACCAACAAACCAACCAACCAAATGACATTGTTCCATTCTTGTCGTCTCTCAAAAGCTAAGTTAGATTCCTGCTTGTGCAGATAGCATGATTCTCGTGTGAGAAGGATTTTTGAAGGTGTTCATTAATTCAAGCACCCGATTCCTCTAATCATTCAATAGCCGTCTGTCTCTAAATAAGTGACAGTAATTATTTCATTTATTTTAAAGAAATTAATTTTTAGAATTGTGAGAAGGAAACTGGAATATACAAGAAAAGCAATCGACTTTCGCTAAGTGAACAAAAAATCTTAATATATGATCTTACTCCAACTATATGATCCCTAAATTTTAACTTAGCCGTAGAGATACGTATTATTTATATACATATTGTTTACACTTGTTTATTGCCAAGCTTGTAATTAAAGGAGTTATGCCGCTTCGTTTGTATGTTCAAAAGGTGTGTGTGTGTGTTTGTGTGTGTGTGTGTGTACTCTATGTAATCACTAAATTTTAACTTAGCCGTAGAGATACATTGTATGTATATTGTGTACTTTATGTATTTTGGTTTTATTATATATATTTATATAAAAATATATAATTATATATATATATATATATATATATATATATATATATATATATATATATATATATATATATATATATATAGTGTATGTTTTACTCAATATTTCAGTTTATTGCTGATTGATGTTAGTTTTAGTAAATAGCACACACACGCACACACACGCACACACGCACACACACACTATCTTCATCTCCCCATTTATCAATCTAACTATCTATCCATCCCGTCGTACACTTATTAAATACATAGCTCAGTTGGTAGTGTTCACGAGTGTTCAGTCACTTCGTATATGGGATGTCGGACGGGTCTGGCCAAGACTTGGCTGTTCTTTCGCCAAGCACTGGACACTTAGAAATAAAAGTCACGAGATCCTTCGGAGAAGACCTCATAAACGACGCACCGGGTAAAGGCGGGCGCGGAATGCTAAAAAACCTTTCATGCACTATAAAAGTTAAAAATTTCTGCCACTTCATCCATATTTGGTAATGCCTGGATATAAGTAAAATATTCTTGACTCTATTCAATTAATGAACTTATTAAATACAAAAAAAAATGTTTGAAAATTGTTCCGGATTCAAAAACAGAAAGATTTTAGAATATTTTTTTTTCAAACAGATGCAAGGTTTGACAGAATTAAAAATGAGTAAAGGGTTTCTTTACAAATTACATATTTGTATATCTTTTACATCTTTAAAATGTTTAAGTTTAAATGCTGTCAATCCATTATCGGTGAACACAATACCGTCATGCTATATTTAACTTCTGTAATTAATACTATATAAAGAATGTTTTAAAGTTCACGTATTTAAAATATATATCAAATGATGTTTATGTGATATTTTATAGAATACGATCAGTGGTTTAGAATATTTTCTTACGTAATATTTCGTTCCTTCTTTTGCTTGGTTAGTTTCTAAAATTCTTGCATATTTGTAATAAAAAATTTTACACTAGGGCTTGGCATTTCAGATTCTGATATTTCAATTGCCGGTATAAAATTGCTGACTCTGTTGAGTAAACTTGTACAGTTTATTTTAAATGTTTTTGTTTTTTGTCTTGTCTCTTACTTTTAACAAGGTGTTCTCATGGCCACGTGATTTTACGTATTAAGTACTGGAGATGTTACTGCGACACTACAATTGTATTCCTAAGGCATATTAATGTCATAATTTTTGGGTTTAAGAGCTATGTTTGTTTACTAAATTATTTCCCTTTTATTATGTTTTACCGGTTTATATATTACACTAGTTAATTGGAAAGCTTAATATTTGACTGCAATTTAGGAGTTATGCCGCTTCGATTGTACGTTCAAACGATGAGAGAGAGAGAGAGAGAGAGAGAGAGAGAGAGAGAGAGAGAGAGAGAGAGTATCTCTGTGGTGGCGTTGCTAAACATTAAACATTACTCTTTAAGTGCTTTGAAATGGAGTAATGGTGGTTTAATCCTTAGTCAAATTTTTCTCTTATAGTTTATGCAAGAAAACAAAACAATAGAACTTTGTAAACCGAATCTAAAAAACAACAACAAAACTTGTAGTTAATAATAGGCAAATGAAATATAAATAAATAAAGTACTGAAAGTACTGCAAATTCACTTGAACTGATTAAAGAACGATTTAAAAATCTTAATCTGCTTTAAGAAATATAATCATAAACTAAACTGAAAATAAAGGTTTTAATTTCGACCTTTGACCCATGGTTGATGTAGAGAGGAAGAATTCCAAAATGTAAGAACTGAATTAGCATATTTCAATAAAAAGTTACTATGAAATGACATAGCATTGAGTTTTGACCTCCACTAAATTTTAGGGTCATTTTATAAAACAAAAAACTAAATTTAACTAATATTGATATATCAATTAAAATTCTCATTTTCTCATTGCTGCCAAAAATTTAATAGCTAAAACAAAGGCCAAACAGTTTAAAATAAATGAATCTTAAGTTCCAGAATTATATGAATCCAAATCCAGCAAAGGATGCGTTGCATGAGGGAAAAACCTTACTTTTTAATAAATTTAAAAAAAAAATTAAATCGGCTGAATATTTTGCTAAATGGTACATTTTCTGACAACACAAAGTACTGCCTACTAAAATATAAAAATTAAGGAGTGAATTTAATTTTTTCCAAAAATAGCTGAAATATTAGTAAAAGTGAAAAAAGCAAAAATAGATTAAAGCCTTTATCTCAATCAAGTGCGACAGTTTCTGAAAACCACATAAAACATTTGGTATTGTAGGTGGGAAACATTCTTTCAATAGAAAATTGATAAGGAGATAGAAAGTTAAAAAAATTAAATTGCCAGGCACATGTACGCCTAAAATTGACAATGTGAGACATAGACTGTTATGCAAATACAGAAAAAGAAAAGAAAAGAAATCATAAACTGTCAAGTGAACTTTTCCTCGACAATTTCCATCGATTCAACGATTTATAATGTTTAAAAAATACCATTGTTCATTGGATATGGAATAAAAGTCAGACTTGAGTGCAAAAAACTCCCAGTACATTGATTGTTAAGAGTCATTGGTTTGAGACTGTTGCAACAGGGATATAACAACAGTAACATCCCATATTGGTTTTTGCAAACATGCTTCTGTTTCGAGTAAATTGCCGTAATTACCTCCAATAAAATTTGTGAAGGAAAATACAAACAAGTGTCTTGTCTGCAGAATGCCAGGGGTGTATGCAAACCTTTTGTTGCCCATGAAAAACTCTATTCACTATGGTCATCAACATAAGATCTGTTTGTGATTGAATGGTAACTGGAAGTGATGTATCCAGTTTAAATAAATTAGAGGGTAATATGAACTGTCCAGGCATGTCTAAAAATACTTTTTTTGACAATTAAGGAAGAAATCGGGGGAGCATGGCAAAAAGTGTGGAAAAAGATTTACTTACATTACAGTTATGGCTGATGGCGGGTGAAGCAGGCGCTCTCATACATACACATACAATGCTTTAGGTGGTGTTACCATAATGATCGAGATATAAGCACATTGAAATGTACACGTTTATTCAGGAATTTTACAACCAACCTAGCAGAATCTTGGATGGCAATCAAATCAATGTTTGATGGAGGGAAATTATACAACGGCTACAATCGTGGATCTTGGCATGTTCGATGCTTTGGGAGAGCACTTCGGAAAAACATGGGTCCTCGGTGGACACATATAGGAAAAAACCACATCTACAGCTGCAGTTAATTTTTTTAAACGGACGTATGAAGTCAGAGATCAGGCACTTGCATTATCAAAAGAGTCTCAGAAAAAAAACAGGAAACGTAGGTGGTATAGAAAATGAAGGGATTACAAGAGTCGACAACCAAAAAAAAGCAAAGAAAGAATATGGTTAAGAGGCCCTAGAAGCTGTAATAGATATCATTAATACAAAAATGGAGGAATTAAAGACAAAATATTTAACAACATCTAGAAATTTTAAATACGGAGAAAAAAAGGCAATGGAAGGAACAGTTATTAATGAAGATTATCGAACTGCTTCTCTTAAGTTTATTGATGTTAAGTAAGTGATAAATTATATTTATTTCATCCAAGAACAGTATTGACAATATCATCTAAAAATTGAACAAATAAAAAAAATTGGCAAAATTTTCAGTCGTCTTAATTTTTGAAATTTTTTAAAACTAAGGTGTGTTTTCTCATGCAAAACATTCCTTAGCTGTATTTGGATTCACATATTTGAACAACTTTAGATTCATTAATTGAAAACTGTGTGGCGTATGTTTTTTAATCTATCGAACTTTTCGGCCCCTGGTGTCACTGATGAGGAATGATTTTCCGAAATGTGCACATCTGGCACATCAAAATTTAGCAGGTATTTATATATTAAACATTTTATGTGAAATTCAATTTCGTATAATTTTTTAATTTTTGTGTACCAGTATAGTTATGTTTTATTTTACAACTCGAACAAAACTTTTTCTGTCAATTTTCCATTTAATTGCCATAAAATTGAATATGAAGGTAAATAATTACTTATGATACAAAATGGATTAATTTTTATGTTATGACCTACAAAAGAATAGATTAATGTGTTATTTTGCATGAATTAAATGTTAAAAATGTCAATGATTTGGGTTTTTACTTCTAAGTGGCTTAAAAGACATTTTCATTTTAACTTTAACATAAAGACAATGTATTAGGCAGAAGTCATAGTAATTTCTTCATAGGTTTTGTTAATACTTGTTAATAGAATGATAATTCAATTCTCTTTTTTTAAGCATTTTGATTGGTCAGATCTTTTCTGTTATTTTTGCATGAAAGAATTGGCTGTTACTGGAAATGTTTTTCAACAATTGTTCTTGCGGATTTGTAATGTAATGTTTTTACTTATTACTAATTGAAGTTGTAAAAGTTTTGATTACTTTCTTATTATTATATGAATTGAAATGAAATAATTGGACATTTTGCACACGTAGCATTATTCGCTACACATATTATGCAGTGTGCAAAATGCTCAATTTTTTCATTGTTCCATAACAAAGAGAAAAATTAATTTCATTCCTATATTAAACTGCAATGAAAAATATTTGTGTATGTGCGTAGCTAATTGTTTCATTCACATGCATGTCTTCTGAACATGTTAATCAAACTTTAATTTGTTGAGAAATCTGAAATTTATTCAGACCTTAATTTGTTTTATAATGAAATCAAAATTTAATTTGTTCAGAATTGTAAAGTGTATAAATATATAAAATTTAACAATTTTTGGACGTTTGAAATTATGATGGAATACCTTCTAAATTGTATTTATCTCGGATAATTTCATGATCTCATTATTTAACAATCCGTTTTACCATATATTATATGTCATTTAAAATGCATTTCATGAAGACATCCATTCTTTAAATATATTAATTTGGTTTCTGACATTGCATTGGTTGATGATATCTTTATTTCAATCCATATTTGAAATATTTCAATTACATCGTTTGCAGATGCCAAAGAAATGTAGTTTCGAAAATATCACATCCATTTATTTATGCACATTCTTCCAAACATGTTTCTTACTTAACTCTTGTACTACTCAACAATCAAGTGCTTCTATACTTTTCCAGAAATATGGCAATAGTCAATATGGCCTCCAGTGTTTCACGAGTATCTTATATTCGATACATTTTCATGTCACTTTAAGATATAGAATTGTTTTTATATTTCAGTCCCATGGATTTCTGCGTTTCTAAATATTTAGGTACCGCTTAGTCAAATATAATTAAATATGGCATGAGAGATCTGTGTACTTTTTTGACAGATTTATCACAGTTTTAAAGAAAATGACTGTTTTTCCTAATTTGACACTTTAGGTAAAAAGAATGATAAAAAGTAATATGGACAATATGTGTCATTTTGTGTGCAGATATAGAAAGAACTTACTCAGGCGACTATAACTTTAACTAATTCTTTTGAAGGAAAAACTTCAGTTTACTTTTTTTTAAATTGACCGTTTTTGCACTGAATAAAATCCTTAAACAGCAGACGGCACGTATTTAAGGTTCTTCCTATTATTATTTTACCTACAGTTGAATGAACTAAACCAGAATTTGTATTTCGTAAACCGCATGATTGTTTCAGTTATAAAGTTTCGGGATTATGTTTGATTGTACACTAAGCAAGAAAAAAAACTATAATGATAATACAAAGTTTGTTAACTGCCTCTAAAGACGTCCAGCGGATTGAAATTCGTGTCACCTAAGTTACAATCCCACTAGTGGAATTGCTAATAAGATTCTCGTATGCGAAAGTTGTCTATTAACTTCTGGTTACGGTGATCCAATAATTTAGGCAATCTGGTCCTTTTTACTACCCAGGCCCTCGGTAAGCAATTGGTCTTAAATAAATTCGCTACCGGATCACAATACCATTCATTGCCTTAGTTTAGTTTAGTTTAAACATATTTTATTGTGAAATTTACAAACGGATTCGACATAAGTTATCTCAACATTATAATTGTCCTCTCCATACATTCTAAGCTTTAAGAAAGTAATCATGACTGATGGAACTTATATAATTAAATAAAAAGAATAAGAACTAAATGGAAAATATATAAATAATTAAGTAAATGTTAAATGAGATTAAGTAAGAAGCATAAAGTAAGTAAGTTAAAGTTAGTGACACTCTAAGAACACCAAGAACAGATGAAAATCAAAGTTGAGTAACTTGTTACTAAAATCTAGAAGATTGTTTAATATATAGCTGAACGTAAGAGAATATACGAGAATTGATAGAGTCTGATAAAAGACAATCACCATAAAGTAATAGTTCTAGTGTAACAGGATGGATGTTAATCTGGTTAAGAGAAGCAAATGAAATATTCCTCTGTTATGTATATTTAGAACAGTCAAAAAAATAGTGAAAAGCATTTTCAAAGTAATAGCCACAACTACAAGAATTATTCATTTCCTTGGTTTGACTCCTGTGAGATCCAAGGGTGAGAAAGTTCGTCAGATCGCTTTCCAAATGTCGGTAGTTTTCTAGGGGTATTCCGATTTCCTCGACCATCTCAGAACTGTCCGCCTATACTGCCCGCCTGTCCGTTAATACAATTAAACGGTTTATAAAGATGTGGAGAATCAATTAGAACAAAAAGTAAGGAACTTGAATCAATTATCTTGTTCTCAATAATATAAACTAAAATGACAGATCCAAACTGTTTCAGACCATATTCTAACTTTAGCATTGGGTTTCATTGATTTTAAACTGATATAATAATAATAATAATAATAATAATAATAATAATAATAATAATAATAATAATATATAATTATTATTATTATAACAACACTTTAACGAACCCGAAAATGATATTTGTAACTGGTGATATTATAAATTCTCAATAATAATAATAATAATATTATTATTATTACAACACTTTAACAAACCCGAAAATGATATTTGTAAATGGTGATATTATAAATTCTCAATAATAATAATAATAATAATAAAAATAATAATTCTGTAACGAATTAAAAAAAATTATATTGATGACAGTTGCTATTATAAATTCTCAGCTACTTTTCGACCATATGGCATTAATGTCTTTTAACTGACCGTCCCATTTGGTATAATTAGTATTTGGTACAACTAATAATATGATTAGATATGACGTGATAGTACTTATTAAGTAAAACCAGAACAGCATACGATCAGTAACGGCGGCTATTCTCTGCCACTCGGCTACTATAATTTTTCTTGAAAAAAGTTCTGTTTTTGTTTTGCACTCAGTTTTTACATCACTTTCATTTCTGATTTCATTGGTTGATGTATTTCTGTCTCTTCGTCTCTTACTGTTGTTGTTTTTAGACGTTCGGAAGTCTGACGTCATTGCTCTGTTCGTATCATGTTCCACATCTTCTACCCTCAGCCAAACGACTTCATCTTCAGCATTTTCCTCCTCTATTTCTGGTATGTAATCTGAATTTGACGTATATCGTCTGTTCCTAAGAAACGTTTGATTTCTATATTTGATGGGTTAAATGTATCCATTTCATCTGGTTTTTCGTGAGTTTTACAAACAAATGCACCCTCTTGTTCGTCTTCCTACATACAAAATATGAAGTAAAAAGCACTGAAAAAGGGTTAATTATATAGCTTATTATTGTCATCTTAAAGCATATAGGCGATTACGATGACCGATTTGTCTGAAACGTGCTTACAGATCAAATTGCTTCTCATCGCCTTGTTTCAAATTCATACTATGGCAATCTCAGTGTCGGAAAGTTGTCGAAAGTTACCACGGGCATTCCGATTTCACAGATAAATTCAGAATTGACCACCAAAAAAAGAAGTAAAACACCGTTACTTTTCTTGTCACTGTAGGCTTATCTAGTAACTATGACTTTAATATATTTCATTTCATAGTATGAAAACTACATCTCTCATTGCTTTTTAGTCGTAAACAGATGCATCAAAATTCCAAAGCAAGTCCAATGAATACTTTGTATTATTGATAGCAAAGATAGGATATAGTGTTTTGCAAAACGTCCTTTATTTTAACACGTTTTGTTTGATACTTAATTTCAAACAAAAATTCCTGCTTTATCGAAACATGCAATGTATTTAATGATAAAAATGACCTCAAAAAGTCATCCTGTCCAAAACTTGCCGCCCTCGATATTAAGGAAAAAAATTGACTAGGGCCCTAAAAAGCATTTTGCCGCTTCCTATTTTTTTTCAACTGGATCACATCCTAACGCAATAATTCGAATTCAACTGGGACAAACTCAAGCGTTAGAAAGCTTGACAAATATAGGCAGTTTTTCTTGGGGTAATACGACCCCCTTCCCTCCCCTAGAGCTTAAAATCTCGATATACTTATAAGAATCTCATGTCAAAAAAACATTTATTTAACAATTCCACTCGCTTTTTTCACAAAAGATGTTTGCCGGGATAAGCTTTGTGGTTGAAATGAGGACTATTATTGTCTGTTTAAATGATCCCATCAACACAGCTTTACGATTGCCTGTAAATAGTCAGTGAAATAAACATGACAATAAGAAAATACAATCAGTAATGCATACCAATGTGATTGACTTAGCGACTTTGTCAATATCATGCCGTAAACATAGCACCGTGGATATCCATTTTAACATTAAAGTTCTCAGCCATACTGGAGCCCGTCTTGTCTTTATTCCTCTGTTATATAAGTTAATTACCATTAACCGCCATTATCACGGACAAGGATGTCATTGTCATGACAACACATAAATAAATTCCTGAAAATAAAAAGATAAATAAGTGAATTGCACTGATGTTTTTTAAAAAACCTTTTGAAATGTAGTCGTTTTTCGTGGTTTAAAATGTGGAAATGAAATATAAAGTTGTTACAAAATTTAAACCAGCTTTGCTTCTTTTTACAATACAATTCAAAAAAGCAAATGTTAGTTTTTAGAAATCCACAACATTTCAAACATTCTTGAAGTTTTTTTTCTATGTTATTTACTAAAGCAGCAGACTGAATCTATCATTTCAGAATAAAATGTTTTTATTTAAATAAGTTATTGTCTAAAATGTGTAATAGCAATTACGAATTATTGGATTTCACAACGTTCCGATTCGAACACTTCATGACCGGAAATAGTATACATTATAAAACCTGTCTTTGTTTACTTTATCTCTTAATTGATTTGTTGTAAGCACATGTTTACTTTAATTAATCTTACCGCAAATAGATACGAAGATACCAGATCAATTATCAAATTACCAATATAATTATAGTAATAACACGTGCTATTACATGTCATCTTAATTAATTACAATATATTTAATTAGACATACGAGTCAGCTTAAGGAGGTCATGTTTATTTTTTTTATAATGAATGATTTTGTACTATTAATAGTATGCATTAACAATACTTTCATGTCGCTATCCCGGAATACTCTTCGTTAAGATTCTCTTAACCTCAGCTTGCAATTATTGTTTTTTTTTATTTCTTAAGCTAAATAACCGCTATATACAATATAAGATGCAGATTAGTTTCAACAATCTTTTCTGTTTTAAAGCTGGGTGTTGTCGGTTTAAACGTCCGACCCCAACTGCAAAACAATTGGTTGGCATAAACAATATGTAACAATGAGTTAATTCTACTAAAAAAAACAATAATAACTGAAGGAAATATTAAAAAACATTTAGGTTATCAAAAAACATTAAGGTTATCAAGAAAACATTAAGGTAATCAAGTAATCAAGAAAACATTTAGGTTATCAAGAAAACATTAAGGTAATTAAGGTAATCAAAAAAAACATTTAGGTAATCAAGAAAACATTTAGGTAATCAAGTAATCAAGAAAACATTTAGGTAATCAAGAAAACATTTAGATAATCAAGAAACAATTAGGTAATCAAGAAAACATTTAGGTAATCAAGAAAACATTAAGGTAATTAAGGTAATAAAAAACATTTAGGTAATCAAGAAAACATTTAGGTAATCAAGTAATCAAGAAAACATTTAGGTAATCAAGAAAACATTAAGGTAATCAAGAAAACATTTAGGTAATCAAGTAATCAAGAAAACATTTTGGTAATCAAGAAAACAATCAAGTAATCAAGAAAACATTTTGGTAATCAAGAAAACATTTAGGTAATCAAGAAAACATTTAGGTAATCAAGTAATCAAGAAAACATTTAGATAATCAAGTAATCAAGAAAACATTAAGGTAATCAAGAAAACATTAAGGTAATTAAGGTAATCAAAAAAACATTTCGGTAATCAAGAAAACATTAAGGTAATGAAGTAATCAAGAAAACATTTAGGGTAATCAAGAAAACATTTAGGTTATCAAGAAAACATTAAGGTAATCAAGAAAACATTTAGGTAATTTGAGGCATTCGTGTCAATTGCTCAATTTTGCGTTCCTTTGTCCATCCTGTCCTTTAATGGATAGATTAACATAATCTGTAATCCTTCATTAATTTGCAATGTAAATGTTTCTTGTTTTTATAATTACAAAACATTAATCAATTAAGGTCCAATAACTTCTAAATTAAACTATTAAATATACACTTTAAAAATTATTAAACTTTAGATTTGATTCTTACAATAGGTTTAAATAAAATAAAAAATATAACAAAATAAAATATTGTTAAATTAGTGTCATAAAAATACTCTTCATGACAATTCACACTAAACAATATATCATTATTCAATTTCTACCAAAAGTTATTGCATCATATTAAAGTTCAGAGAAAGGCGGTAGATTTATTTTACAGTAGTAGAACGTCCGCCTTGAGAGAGTGAAGGTCTTTGACTCTTAACCTGGCTTGGTCATATATAAAATTCCAATTTGAGATACTGCTTTTTTCACAAGGTGCTTGGCATTAAGAGCGCAGTATATAGGATGCTGGTCTTCGACATGCTGACTCGATGAGCTAGACTTATAACAAATAGTCATCCTGAATGTGTGCCAGTACAAGTTGTCAATGCAGATTATAACACTAGAACGCATGCCCGAACTTATTCTTTTTTTTAAATAGATGAACAATTCCTAATGATACCTTGTACAACAACAACTACCAACTTTTAAATACTTCTATTTTTCGCATTGGAAGTTATTTGTTTTATTCAAATAAATACAGAATGGTTTATTTTAATCAAATTGTAATCAAAGTATCATACTATAATGAAGATATTTGATAATATATCGATCATTAAAATGTCCACATTACCAGATACAATTCTTACTTTAGTACCACACATAATAGTAAAGTTGTATAGCCAACATTTTGAACAAAGTATTTAAAAGTACTTTATGTGCTTCATTTAAGTTTCATTTTAGTTTTTTAACAGTTTCAGAAGAAACATCTTCACTAAAGCAAACTCATAAAACAAAGATTAAAAACATGCAAGTATCAGTGTTTCTCAGTTTTTGAAAAAAAAAAAAAAAACTTAAAATTTTATACGAAAAAAAAGTGGCCAAAAATGGCCCTAATTTGCTCACCTGAGTTTAAATATAACTGGTATGTCTTGATAATACTTGGTTAAGTCAGAACATGTTGCCTCAATAGAAGTGGTTTCAGATAACATTATTCATTATTTTTATTGTTTTGGATTTTAGTTATATAGGTCACTGTGACCTACTTTTGGTAGCCAAAGCACCGCGACCAGAAACACAAATGAGAATGGCAATGGTCTAAAGGTGCTATTGACTAATATGAATGAAATGTGACCAGTAGTGTCTGAGATGAAGTCTTTTGATGGTTGTATGGATGGATGGTAAGAGTTCCTATCCATAACAAAAGCTCACATGAGCAATTTTTAGATCCGGATTTAAGACTTTACAGATTTGACACATTAATTAAAATATTTAAAAAAATTGTAAAATTCAACTGCAAATTATTGTAAAAAAATGTTCAATTAATTTGAATAATGTCACATGACAATGATTTTGTAAAAAAAAAAAAAAAAAAAAAAAAAAAAAAAAAAAAAAAAAAAAAAAAAAAAATCAAAGTTTGAGCTTGTATTTCACATGTATTTCAAAAATAATAATTCACTAAAAAGTAAAAATTCATAACATCTCTTCCATGCACCATTGTAAGTCATATAATTCAGAAATGAAATAAATAAATAAATAAATAAATAAATAAATTTAAAAATAAATAAATTTAAAAAAAAATGGCCTCACTGGGATTTGAACCCTCGACCCTTGGGTTGCTAGAATTGAAAAAGAAAAGGTCGAAAAAAGAGACTTGTATTTTACGGAATTTCATGAAAATTGTTAAACATATGTTTCTTCACATAAGAAAATGATGTTTGGAAAAAGAGTTCACCTAAATTTATTAATATTGTAATTTTTGTTAAAAAAGTACTATTTACAATATACAAAAAATAAACGCAAAAACAAGTAACCTAATTTTTCACAAAAATTACTGAAATTCACAAACTTGGTATATCAGATGCCGTAGATGCCAAATATCACATCGGATTTTATCTCAGTGAAGTGGTTTTGGAGAAGAAGATTTTTTTAGGTTTTTAATTAGGTAGGTCATTGTGACCCACATTTGGTAGCTATGGCAACCAAAAACACAAATCTGAAAGGCAATGTTCTATAGATGCTTTTGACCAAATTTAAACAAAATGTAACCAGAAGTTTCTGAGAAGAAATCGTTTGAAGCAATTGTTGACGGACGGACGGACAGACGAACAGACGGACGGACGGACGACGAAGGGTCTGCCTCTATTGATACCAATAGCTCACATGAGCACTTTGTTCTCAGGTGAGCTAAAAATAATAATACGTAAGACCCCAAAATTACTGTTTGTCAAAAATCGGTGACGTAACTGATTACTCAAGAAATGTTTTATTTTCTTTACATGTATTTATTAATTATTTATTTTTCCTTTATTTATTTAATAAAACAGTATATTACCTATTAATGGAACTGCTTCTGAAGTAGCAGGAACCTCTTCTGCTATTAGTAACATAAACATTGAGAAAGCCAGGAACACAGAAAGTCCAAGTGTGATTTTCTCACCCGAAGTCGGTGGAAGCCAAAATGTCAAAAGTGTTAATGTTGATAACATAACACATGGCATAATTATGTTGAAAATGTAATAAAATGTCTTCCGCCGGATGTGTAAGACATACGTCATATCCGGGTGTGGATCAGGACAACAGGAATGTTTTCGTATATTTTTATGAAGGTCAACAAACAGAAGATCCCATTCGCTGTTATAGATGTAGGAATGTAGGTCAATGGGCGTGTCATTATGCATCGAGATGTAATCCATCCACAGACCGCTGTATATCCAGGAGCCGAACCTCAAGATGCACTGCTGGTCATCAAACGGAAAATAGGTGATGTCCACTTTACAAGAACTTTTCAGTTTAACCGGAACTGGCCAGAGGACCGATCCATTATAGTTGACAAGTACATAGGTACCTTGCATGAACCCCGTTGATCCGTCATCTGCACTGAAGTAAAATGTAATTTTTTAAAATAAGTGTTATCTATAAG
The DNA here is from genome assembly GCA_029721355.1 of Tegillarca granosa. Lineage (NCBI taxonomy): Eukaryota > Metazoa > Mollusca > Bivalvia > Arcoida > Arcidae > Tegillarca > Tegillarca granosa. The sequence goes on from CM056609.1 coordinate 6,429,458, forward strand.
AAAATAATGTTCAATTTTGTTACATCATACTAATTATTTGTTTCCATTTCTAAGATATGTTCTATTTCGATATCACGTGACTGAGTGATTACTGGGTATGTAAATTTTAACAGACAAAATGCAAACAGTATTTCTGTGACGCATAATGCAATTTTTGACATTTGTGGCAGTGCATGAATGCTTTAATAAATAAATGTTATTTTAAGCACTACGTTTTGGCTGGCAAAAGATAAAGTCTTTAAGATATAATTTTGATGGTTAGAATTTTTTAATAGCAATTTAAAAAGTAAGAGGTAGGGAAAGAAAGAAACGTTTTTCACAGATTTTGTGAAATTTGGATTTTTTGTGGTAAACTGTCAACGAAAATGAAGACACTCTTTGCCCACTCTGTTATAATATCTTATGCTTTCATTATTTAATACTATATGCATCACATTATTGCACGTCTTGTATTAAAATATTGATTAAAACCATAAAAATACAATTTGTTCCCATTACATCTAGTCATTATTGAATAAATTACAAACATGAAATTAACTTGCAGGGTCATTTAGAAATGAGCATTAGATTGTCAAAAAGTGGGGTAGGTTAAACACACTTTACTGAAAAAAACAAAAACCCAAGCACATATATTTTTATCTTGTTCAACAAAGCCCATCCTAGGGAATTCGCATGGAAATATTTAAAAAAAACTTTTTGGGGAAATGTTTTGCCTCAGGTGCCGGGTATACTATGAGTTAAAGAAAATCTTAGTAAGGAAATGATTGTGAACCTGAGGTGTGATACGAAACCGCGTCAAATACGCCATCGAACTATTAATAACTTAACGTAACATAAGAGCACGTTTGTTTTATAAAGTCAAATCGCTGGAAATACTTTTACATACGGGTACGATGTTTTAAAAGTAAAACTTACAGTCCCTATATTTCGCATTCCATTGTTATGATTTTTTACTTTTCGTAGGACTTCACTGGTTGACTCGGTATTGGTTAAATGAAGTGAGTAGTCTGCGATGTTTATCTACGATAGTGCAGGCGAGTGTACCAGTGCTCTTAAAGGTCGCTATAAGTGCATGCTAGTACAATGTAGGTCAGAAAACTATAAACCACCTTAACTCATATAAAGATTAATAACTGCGATAAAGAAAGTTGTTTGCCACAAATTAGTGAAAGATTGCTGAGTTGACGTAAAACAGCATTCTACCAACCTTACAAACAACCTTTTATCAATGTTCCCCAATAACACACTGCAATTTACTAAAAGTAACCTCGTACCAACATAGAAAACTTTTTCTAGATAATTCGAACAGGTGAAACCACAATCTCAAAGTTAAAATATTATATACATAAACATTGGTTAATTTGTTGTCTATTAACGAGAGGAATTCTTCAAACTCTTAGGATTTGAATTTATTTTGGCAGCTGTTGATGAAGTTTCAAATGTCTGGTTTATGGATCTTATCCAATTTAGAACGATTGCTTTCGTCTTATTTTTAATAGCTTCAAAACACAATTATATAAGGAATAAAGAGGTTTTATTTGTCTAAGTAATGTTTTAAAAATTAAAAATATAACTTTACTCTTCTAGCTTTAAATAATAGAACCCGCCAGCGTAACACGTGATCAATACCTCTTAACATTTGCGGAATGAAATGGATAACGTTTACGTCAAATATTCCCGAAAACGCGTCGTTATTACCGGAAAACATCTCATTATGAGCTTCCAATGTCAGTAGAAATAATTGTCCCGCACAAATGCTATAAGGTATCACGTGGTGCTCTGGGGAATTTCAATATGCCAATAAATTGTTGTATTTAAAAAAAACACCGACTTAAAAATGAAATGTAAATTACAATTTCGCATTACCAACTTTATATATAACTGTCATAATTTTTATCGTTAAACATATTTAAAAATGCATTATGACAAATTGCCAGTGCTATTTTTAAATTGTATTACTTTATAAAAAGTCAAAAGTAACAAATGACATAGCAATGAACAAACCTTCTACTTCAAGAGGAATATAAGTTCAAATGTTGTAGAAAAAAAAACAACTGATGATATTTTTTCAATATTCGATAGACATGTCGTGTGACGTAAATTAAATGCGGCGCCATCAGGGACTATTCTGCCTTTTGGTTGTTTGTGCAGTAAATTTATCAGTGTATATTCATCTTTGATTTTGGTATTCAAAAATTTGGATTTCAGACGACCAAATGATATAAAAAAACTTTTTTTATCGGACATTTATTTAAAATTATTGAATCAGATTTTTATTCGAGACATTGAGAAATAACCAGGGTAAACACTTTGCGAACTTAAAAATATTCATAGTATTTCTGACCTAAACAAAACACTAAATCGAGAGCTTATTAAAATGAGTAAAATCACTAAATGAATGCTTATGCATTTATTGCAAGAATCGTATGATACATTCAAATTTATGATCACTTATAAAACTCAAGGACTTATTCAATGATAATGAAAGTACTATTTTTAGACAGAAATGACAATTAAAATGCAGTATGATAATATGATAAATTATAAAGTTTTCTTGATTCTTAGTTTTCAAATATTTTTTTTTCACTTAATGTGCACTTATAAATTATAACAAAATCTTAAGCTGTTTATCTGATGTAATTTTGTAATTAATAACTATACGCATTTCTTTTGTTACTAGTTTTACATACATACATACATACATACATATGTACATACAAACATACATACGTGTGGTGTGTGTGTGTGTGTGTGTGTGTGTGTGTGTGTGAAGTGCCTAGAAAGAAATTATATCAAGATTATTTTTAACAAAGACATCCTTATTTTATACCGAGTGGAATAAAATTGATGCTTACTGATGCATTTGATTTTACATCTTCGCGGTAGTGTTGACCTGCTTTGCAATTCGTGTGTCGCCATTGTAAACATTGCTCTATTAATAACGCGGAAAACAGGCAAAAGTGCAAAGTTATACGAAAATAAATTGTCAAAAACGACGTCATACAGAATACATCGACCAATCACAACACAATAAAATCGAATATCACGTGCAATTTGTAATTATGTAGTCTTAACTGGGGCGTAAAACACTATTACTCAACTCTTATTTAATATCTATTAAAATGTCTTACTTGTTATATATAAAAGTATCTGGAAGCCAAACATTTTTGGCAGGAATACGTAGCGACTTTATATTACTGTGCTTGTTTGGATCCCAAAATAAGTTTTCGTCTTTCCATTCCTGAAACAAAAACGTTTTTAATCATAAAAAGAGTTTATCATTTAAAATAAACGTCTAAAAGCTAAAAACTTTAACCATAACGATTAAAAATGGTCATATTTCAGACCAGGTGAATTCTGCTTTTACTGAACATTTAACAAAAATACCTGTTTAATTTTGAGCAAGTTTTGTGAATTTGATTTCAAGGAACGAGGAAATGGGAGTTTAAAAGCATGCATATGTAAAGTGGAGAATGCATAAACATTCATGAAAACAAATAATTACAGGAAACTATTTTTCTTTTTTAATGGTGTGAATTTTATCGATACATATAGTGTAAATGCAAAATAAGGTCTAACTGCCAAAAGTACAAAGATAAATTACTACTCATCGCCGCTACTTGTTCATTTAGGATAACGGCTTATAGCGATTTAGAGTAGTTTACGCGATACACCGAGTAACATTTCTGTAGACAAAAGTACAAGAAATAGATTTGGGACTTTAAAAATACTTTGTCGATAAGCAAGGTAGCAAAACTATTAGAGGACAATGTAACGAGGTTTCACTGTGATGATAAACAAGTAGCAAATTAAAAACAAGTAGCAAATTAATGTGGCGATAATTGAGGAAGCCAATTTTTAAGGGCGTTGAAGTCAGGTCCAATTGAGTCGCAAAGTTATCGACTGGTTTAAAGCGAGGTTTAGTAGTAGCGATAAACGATGTATCAAAACTATCGATGGGGCATTGTATCGATGTTTTATTGTGGCAAAAAATGAGGTGGCAAAGTTATCAAAGCGGTTGTAGTGAGGTTTTGCAGAGCAAAAAACAAAGTGATAAATCTTTCGAAGGACAATGTAACGAGGTTATAATATTCATGTTATAATACAGTTAGATTCAATATTTTTATGAAATTTCATCATATAGAAGATTAAATTTACCCACTCTTATGGATTAAGACAAAATGGCTGTGTGACCGTAACCGCGACAAATATTAAAAAAATATATTTTTTTTTTTTTTTTTTTTTTTTTTTTTTGCTGATTAATAAAATCGCAAATTCAATACAAGAATCAGGAACTGTCGTCTGATTCTGTTTAATCAAGTTTAGTTTATTAATGTCTGATAAAATTTTGGACTCCTTGATTGTTTTCAGGAATTAATCAATACTATTATGTTAGCTTTACGTAACTCAGTTGCTTTCTAACACATTATTTGTCATGTTATGTCAAACTTACATTGACCTGTGTGGATTTAACATAAGAATACACTTCTTGCTTATAGATTTTTGACATTGCAATGTTAGATAATGACAAGAGATGCTGTGTTGTATAAGGACTGTAATCTCTCATATGTTTTGATTAAAGCTTTTGTTTTAAGCTCTTATCACGGTGGAATTTTCGGTTCTATCTCCGATTTGGCTTTGATTTTCGACATTGACATTAAATAATTATTTACAAAAGAAGAAGGTTTGCTGGTTTGTAGAATGTTGTTTTACATCATATCAGCAAATTTTCAGCTATTCATGACGAGAAATTTGTTTTTCAGTTAATCTTGATTTAAAGCTAACACCTTAAACAATCGGCTACCATGTCCACTCAATCAAAGAACGAAATTTGTAAACAAAAGCATACACTTGGTAAAAGCTAACACAACCCAGAACACAAAACAATACAAGAAAATAATAGAAACAGCGAAACATCAAAGAGGAAACAGACATCAAAAATAAGAAAACTCCCTTCTGTAGGTGAACTAAGATGTAAATGTCCAATAGTGGAAGAACAACTAAATGCAACCAACTGTTTGTCTGAATGTAGATAAACGTTATTTTCAATATTAGAATTGTTTTACATATGGTAGATATTGCCACTTACAAACTAGGATTGCACTAACTTATACAAGATAAATATATTTTTCGGACCACATTCCATTTCATTCTGACCATACGTTTTGAAGGAGATGTCAAAAATGGGCGTTAATAGCACATGCATGCATGCACTTACACAAGATACGCTAAGTAATAAGCTTCACTATCACTTCGATCTGGTAAAATGCTTACATGTTAAAGTTATATAAGAATCGGTATGGTTTCATCAGAAACAATAACAAAATACACAAATAAATTTTCTGGAACAGTTAAACATTTCCGGAAGGAAGTGTAAAGTTAAACTAGGTTGACATTTCGTTAAAGATCTTGTATTGATGATATTGAATAAATCTATCATTTGTAATTGAAATCTTTTGGATCTTTGTTTTATATTTTTATTAACAGGTACCTCAACATGCAGATCATTTGTCTATGAATTCCACATTTATTATATCTAATTGTGGTCTTTCAACACAAGGTTTGCTGTATTTTTGGTATTTTTAATATCTCCGTGTATATGATCAGAAATGTTCTTATAAACATTTCACGGATTAGGCTACATTACCAGTTACTGTTTTTAAATAATTAAAAATACTGTCATATAGGACTTTTTAAATTAATATTCAAGTGTGGATACACAAAATTGGCAGCTGGTTTAAGACTGGATGAAATAAAATGTGTTTTTGAAAGCTCCTTACCAGGAGATGATGCTTATGTAAAGAAGAACACAGTTGGAACTACAAGTGTCTTTGACTTCAATTTTATCCCTAAAGGACATAATATAGACGGGCAGAATAACACTAACTTGAATGTTAATACACATGTGCTTCGAAATTAGTGTACTTACTGAATAGGGTAAAATCCTGAAGAAGTATCACTTTCTCATAAAAATACAATAATAACCTCTTCATCATATAATTGCGGTGGGGGGGGGGGGGGGGTTCAAAACGCAGAATAACAACTATTTATAGGGGTTTATTTAATTTCTTTCCGTAAAACTTTTTGAGTTTTTTCATCAATGTTATTTCTTTTATAATTTTTTTTTATCTTTTTCATTCTTATGAAGAAATTGTTTATTTATATTTATTATTAAAAACAACTGAGTACATTTTTTTCATCAGCTAATTTTTGGTTTTGAAAAATATTAACTTCGATTGTTTTTTTAATTAAACTTTGTGTGTGTGTGTGTGTGTGTGTGTGTGTGTGTGTGTGTGTGTTCCTTCACAAAACAGATAAATATTAATTTTGAATAAACACTATATGATTTGCGGTAATATTTTACTTTACTAGAACGTCGTTGAAAAAAAAATGCTTCGATATATATATACATATACGTGTGTGTGTGTGTGTGTGTGTGTGTGTGTGTTATATTAAAGGTTGATACATGTATTATAAAAAACATATTACTACGTGTTTCTTAATTGTACGAATGCACTAAATGTATATAAAATTAGCTGATCTATGCTAATATGTTCAAAAATCAAGAATTGATAAAACACATATGATACAATAACAGAAAAAACTTCTGTGTAATAACGCCCCTTGATAAATATTCCATCCCACTTATCGTCTAAAATTTGACTAAGTGAATGATGGTATGAATCGAACTTTACTGTAGATTGCCGATGTAGTCAGAATCAATTTCAAGTCTTCCCAGCACATAGAAATGTTCTTTCACAAACACGCTTTATTAGAAACTCAGTTACATTAGTAATTTGCCAGATATTTTTTTTATTTTCATCTTTTTTATAACTAATACACAGAAATTGCTTTCGCACAAATAAATTGAATATTAGATTCTGATATAGAAATATATATACATCAGTTTGGTATAGAGTTTTGTGTTTATTGATTCTGCGAGACTAACTGGAAAAAATGTTATGAAAGCTCATGTATGCCACTTCTAAAGTTTGTACTCTTATCTCTTAATACGCATACGCTTCAAATACGGGTGTTTTAATTTGTGTGGAACAATATTTTGCTTCTAAAAATTTTAAAATTATTAAAAACAAATAGACATATTAACTCTTATGGCAAATATAGAAGTAAAGTAAAGAGAAAATGGTGATTTTATTGACCAGAAAAAATAGCATTAACATAAACGTTCTAAAGAGAAAACAAGAAAGAAAAAAGAAAGAAAGAATAAAGGAATGAAAGAGAGAAGGTGGTGAATTACAAAAAAATAATGACTTGTTTGGATAAATACGGTCACTGAAAACATGTAGAAGTTATGTAGCCAAGAGACCATAAAGACGATACAGATCGCAAAAGGCAGAGAAGACCAAACTAAGTGTAGAAGGTGCAAAGGTGTAAATAAATAAATAAATAAATAAATAAATAAATAAATAAATAAATAAATAAATCAATCAATCAATAGATAAATAAAATAAATTTAAAAGGTGAGGTAAAATATGACTGGTAGTAACATAAAAACGCATTGTCAAATAATAAGACAAATTGGCACGTAAAGATGCCTCAAACAAAGTAGTGATGTTAATGTATGGTGTTGATGTTAATGTATGGTGTTGATGTAAATGTATGGTGTTGATGTCAATGTATGGTGTTGATGTTAATGTTTAGTTCTGATGTTATTGTAAAGTACTGGTGTTAATGTTAACATGTTGAAATAATGGTTAATACTTTTTAGTTATTGGTTTTTGTTCCTTTACATTGTTGGTATATGGCATAAATGAGCCCATAGTTAATCTCAGGGGAAACTAATTTATAATAAAACAAACATACCAGTCCTTGTCCATAACAATCAAAAAAAAAAAAAAAAAAAAAAAAAAAAAAAAAAAAAAAAAAGTTAAAACTTTGAAAACTGGTAAAATTAGTTATACACGTGAACTTCCATCACTTATAACAAATTATTTGAGGTGGAAATTTACCACTTAGATCTATCTTGGAATACACTATATATACTGCTCCACTCTATATAATGCCAAAAAGATTCAGAACGGACTGCCATGACTCCAAGGTCAAGGTTGAATAACTTATTGACAGTTCTTAAAATATATCAATCTCTTGTTACAACAGAATTTGTTTATCGGCAAAAAGTGTTGTTCCGGTATTCTGACTTTCATTTTATTTATCACGACTAGATCAGATACAAATATGTAAATATATTCTGACCCTGTAATAACGTGATGACAGTAATGTGCCACCATACAAAGTTATAAATCCAGGCAGAAAAGTTCTTTATCAAGAGAAGTGTATTTCATTTATTATCTGTGAGCCTTTATTGATCGCCGTTATGTTCATTAATCATTTTGTTATTTATTTACACAAGCTGAAGAAAAAATATAATATTTTATTACGAACGATTTCTTGTTATGACCAAAGTCTCTTTCGTTAAGAGTAAATGTTGCAAAACGTGTGTTTGATAAATTAAAAAAAAAACTATTTCGTTTTATTATTGTATCTATAAAACTGTCTTTTTAAGGCGACCTTTTGACCTTTTATTGACGTAAGGAAAGCAACACAAAACATTCGTTGATTTCAAACGCTAGCTTTTGTCGAATGGAATCCGATGGGTTGAGAAAAAAAGCTTTCACAGAGAGAGAGAGAGAGAGAGAGAGAGAGAGAGAGAGAGAGAGAGAGAGAGAGAAGAGAGAGAGAAAGAGAGAGGTTATTCGAAAAAAAAACTATTCGAATTATATTTTTAAAAAATATATTTATCTCACAAAAAGTATAGCTAAGAAAACCAGATATGACATGTAACGTCTCATGTACATGTAGTTATGTACAAGTTAATACAAAATATAACAAATAACACGATATAACTCAACTTTTATCGATTAGTTTAGCTTTTTATGTATGTCAGGATAGGAAATGACATTTTATGATTATTTATCACGCAGGCACTGCGTAAATATGGCTTCCAAAATTTAATAAAGTTTTGTCTGATGGTTTACATATTACTAATGATGATGGTGTCAATATAAGGTCATAAGAATGTTAAGACTTTATTTTTTATTTTTATTTTTATTTTTTTTTCTCAGATGGTCTAATGTCTGAACAAATAGAGTTTGTTAATCCATTAAAGAATTAACATATAATATCTTGCTATATTAACTTATGACGTCATTTGAAATCGTTGATAGCTCTTTTTGCCTGTGAAGGGCTGTTCATTAAAGTTAATTATAGGACCTTGACCCGATAAGGGCAGTGCCATGATAAGCCATTTTCGATTTTAGTATTTTTTTTAACTTTCTTAGAAAGCTAGTTTTGTCTGGAAAGCACTGTCAAAAAAAAAAAAAAAAAAAAAAAAAAAGTAAGGTCAAGGTCATCCAACTAGATAATGTCCGACTGTGTTACAGATAAAATCTAAATGTTAAGTCTTGTACTAATAAAGCTTATAAAATATACATTTTATCTGTTTCTTTATAAGAACAGTAGTATATATGATTATAAATATAAATAAATTGATCAATATAAATATATAATTATAAATTGTTTATTTCATCATGCTTATTACAACAATATTGACCGTGTTGATTATGATGACATTAACGAGGTTAGTTTGATTGGTTTTTTAATTGTTGTTTTACGTCATATCAGCAATTTTTTCGTTTATTTTTAACCAGGGCACCTCAACAATAATTCTTAACACAAGTCAATGGGTGTGCAAATGTTTCAAATCTGTACTGTACTAGTGCACATGTACTTGCCACAAAATAATTTTTTTTCAAATAAACATAAAAAACTGCTCAGTTCGATATACTGGCACACAGCCAACCCATAGGGGCCTACTACGAGAAAAAAACCTTCCTCACTTGCGATCGACCAAAGTCAAACACGTACATTAATGAGACTGTTTACGAAGGCGTTCATAAAGTCAATTTTATACTGTGTGTTGTTTTAATTAATTGACATTTTCCAATAAGATGTTATTACTTAAGCAATTATACAAGCCAATTTTCGTTTAATTAAAACATGTTGCATTAAGCTCCTATATATTATGCTGTTAATGCATGTATCATAACGACTGATAATCAATATCTAATTTAGTTTAAACGGCACGAAATGAATCCATCTCAGCCATATAATAAATAGTAATGGCAATTTGTTTTAAATGTTTTTGAAACCTGGATCACTTAAATTTGCCAATTAAAGCGAGTCGACTATATAATACTTGTACCAAATTATAGAAAGTTTTGCGTTAATTGTTAACTTGCAATGCCAACCTGTGGTAATTACAATGCAGCACGAAATGATATCAACTCGGCCGCTAAATAGAAAGCTTGAGAAACATTTAATATAAATGTTTTGTAACACGTACCGCTTATTACTACAGTAATTATACTAATTAAAATTATATCATGGTATTTAATAACACAGCATTTTTGCAAATAATTATATTGTAATAGTGTATCATAATGATCGTTCATCTAGAGGAAAAAACACCACGTAACAATTACACCTCGGTCGTTAATTATATTTTATTTTCTTTATCAAATTTACATCTCTAATTTTGTTGTTATGCATGTATCTATTGGGCAGAGCGGCTGTGCATCTAGATTGATCCCATTTCAGAAACTACATTTATTACATTATATGATATATTTATTTAATACTTATTCATTTGCATAAGACGTCTTGATTCAAAATGTAAACTTTAATTTGACGTTAATTATGTTTTATATAGGACCTAAGTAATTCTTAACAAACCTCTACATGACGTCATACTTCAAAATGTAAAGATTTAATGGACATAAATAAAGTATATTGTGTCTTCAGGACCAAGTAAATCTGACCAAACTTCTCTATATAAAGTCATAATGAAAATACAGCCAATAAAAAAGAAGCAGATTTAATAAACTCTGTAAAAGATCTATGTGTATTCTTAGAGCATATACACACATAATAAAGATGGTAAAATTACCAGCAAATGCTTTTATCTAGTATGACGTCACAACATCAAATGGTTTTGACACAATAACAATATGATTTAATTACTTCTGTTGTAAGAAAAGTAGTATCATGTATACCACAAGTGATTAAGCTCTAGCCAGCCTTTTCTGTAGAAGCTCACATAAGCTATATAGGTTGTTCTTCTGTTGTAAGAAAAGTAATTTAATCCATACCACAAGTGATTAAGCTCTAGCCAGCCATTTCTACAGAAGCTCACATAAGCTATATAGGTTGTTTGTTACACAAAAAACTATAAAGCTGACTAATATGATTTTTATACAATAGATGGCGTGTTGATATAAAATGCATTCCTTAACGTAAAAAAGAGAATAAATCAAATTCGTTATCTCAGCTAATGACGTTTACAAAGTTGATTTGATTTGTATGAAAGTTTATTATCTTGTGTTTGTCTGTTTAATGTCATATTTTGTATTAAATAATGATTTGTTTACGTAAGCAGTAAATCATCTAAATAAATAAATAAATATTTTCTATGTCCATTTACACAGCACGCAATGTAATGATACTGTAGCCGAACAAACTATGGTAAAACTGGTTTCACAAATTGAGGCGACCATGCGGGGGCCAGACAGTCTGCGGTGAAATGCAACACCTCAGCTTTTCGTTGCTTTATTGATAATGCCTTAGCTACAGATTTACTCAATAATCATTTGGGCAAGCAAGCTATCATAGTTATAATCATTATCGTTTTCGCTCTACTACAAACTTTCATTTGTTAACCTTGCCATCATTGTGTCTAGATGAAATAAGATTGTCTTGCTGAAAATCGTTTTGTTACAAGTAGGGAAAACATTGCAACGACCAAATCGGGACTTTCACCCGGCAAAGTCTTAATACTAGCTAATAGTTTTACAGTCTGAGTGTGGTCCGACAATCTCTTAAGTCCGATCTTATTCCTTCACTTAATACAATTCAACCACTTTGAATCTAACTAAAATTTTAACTCCAAACCAACCTCAGTCACTCCCATGGGTTTGAAAAATGTAACAGAAATTTTGAAACCAGATAGCGTCAAAACTTGGACTCCTAAATGGTAATCACTTATACTTCTAGCAGGGCATTTACTAACTGGTTTACCAGGCCACTTAAACTGTGGCACTTTTTAAGTGTTGTTAATCTTATTATCTTCAAGACGCTTTAACCATATCTTTATACGAGAAACGATGTTTTCATATGCCGGTGACCTTAAATTAACTCTGTAAGTTAAGTGGTTTGTGATGTTTATTTTACATGTTCTAGGTCAGATTTTTATTTAGCATTTTGAAAGTCACAATCAGCTGACTCTTGTACAACAGCAAATCATAAATATCTGCACCAAATAAAGCATTATTTAAAACATATTTAATTATTAATTACTGTGATTATTCGTTTAATTAACATTAAAAAGGGAGATAACTTTTACCATACCTGATCAATGAAAACGTTCGTAGTTAACACTTGGTGGCGCTCATCCTAAAATAGAAAAATTGTTTCTATTAAAAAATAGCAATGCCAGGAACAGACATTTCAGAAAATTAAAAAAACCCTGGTCGGTTAAGGTACGAAATGGGCCTATAAGTTTACTGTAACTTCCATTGTAACTTACTTCTTGTAGGATTTCTGTTATTTTCATCTAAAAATCATTAACGCGTGGTGCCCAATGAATTGTAAACGAATAATAAATACAATTAGAAACATTAAAAACGCTTCCTCTGTATCCAGCTGTGGGCATAAGGTAACGTTCAAAGAACCCACATCCTTTTGTAGACTGTAAACGCAAAACAAACTAAAAATCCATCATCAGTGCTTGGACGTTATCTGTAATAATTAGAGTTTTCGTTTCTCTGTAGATATGGGAATGTGAAAACGATTTTAAAAACCACTCAGATATATCATAAATAATGATAAATTTTATCAATTTGCTCTAAAACGTCAGCTGAATGAGTAACAGTATCTGGAGGACGATGTATGTAAAGGTATATTTACTTCATTTCTGACAAATGTAAGATAAATGAATGAAATAAAAACATCAAAACATCTGTATTGAAGTTGATTCATTTCAGACGTCAAAATGATAGACAATCGTGATAAATAAGTACAAATCTTTAACAGTGAAAACTGACTTCTGTCTGATTAACGTCTGCTGTAGCACTAGATTTTAAAGGTTTGAGAAGATAAATAAAAATGTTTGTATCATGAAATATACCTTTATGGCGTATGCATTTTGTCGTAATTAACTGACATCCAAAATACATGTTATCTAAGAATGGCTAAAAAATGCAGAGCATTTTAAAACTACGTACTTGGATTTAATATGGTAAGACACAGAAACACATAGCCCGGAAGTATATACCCTAACCCGCATGATTATTACAGCGACCTTTCGAAATCATACTGAGAAACTTTTCACAATTACATAAGTTGAATTCAAACAAAGGTAATGAGACACACTATATTAAGAACGTGCTTTAGATTACCATTCCTATAGAGTTCCCGCGTGTTATTATTATTGTTGTTATTATTATTATTTTCAAAGTTCAATGCATGCAAAAAGAGTGTTGTTAAAGAATTGAATTTCACTTTTTACTTTGTTATCGGGGTGTAACAACGTGAAAATTATTACAAATTGTGTAAAACTGCGTAGCGTAGCGAAGCGGTTTTACGCATAATTTGTAATAATTCACGTTGTTACACCCCGATAACAACGTAAAAAGTAAAATTCAATTCTTATAATTACAAACCCGAAATTAAACAGTTTTTTAAGCTGACCTACATTTCTGAACTGATTTTCCGAAAATCGATGTTACAACGTCGCGGCGTAATAATACATTAAGTGTCATCTTTAAAAGACGATAAAATTTCTTATAAAAAAATGAAAAAGGTTGATATCTTTTTATTCATTTTCTTGTTAATTTCAGTCAACATATAAATGATATTTCAATTAAATCCTTTGAGAAAAAGGGTACTATATTATGTTTCGTTACAACACATTTACCAACAACACATACGTTTGTAAGACACGCGTGTGAACTTACAGGTTGACGTTTCCCATAACAAAAAAAAAAAAAAAAAAAAAAAAAAAAAAAAAAAAAAAAAACCTGAATGAACAGTGTTTAAGAACCGTGGAACCAACTAATGAAATGGAATTAATGTTTTCTTGGTTGAAACCCATTTTTTGTCAACTATGTGCTGGGAGTGAGACGAAGGGATTTCGTTTAATGATGACACCAGTGGTGGATGTAATGGCTGATGTGGAGGTAAAACAAACGGTAGGAGATGCATTGGACTGGACGTTACACGAGAGGGTATCACTGATATGTAACATGTGAACAGAACAGTCCCTACCATAACTGTAAACTGAGGCCTCATTTCTGTGGCCTGACATAAGCATGATGTGGCGTAATTGAAATTCAGCATCACTCAGCATAGATATGGCTGTGGCTCTCGGGCGATGTGCAGTGTATACCTGACTTCAATCATAATTTTTTGATATTTTTGCATGAATTCGGAAAACACGCGTTTAGAAATTGGTTGAGATGTGTAACAAAATTTATTTTGTCTTTGGATTTTTACGGGGTGACTGCATTACAAAGACATAAAAATATTTTATAAATAAATATTTAATAGTCTTGAATATCTTGGTGAACAAATATCAGAACATGTCAACGTGAAGTTTGTAATCATTTGATAATATTGTTGACTATTGTTAACTTATGACGATGGGAAATTGAACATCTGAACTTGGACTTAAAGACTTATTCATTCAACCTCAAACACTATTAGTAAAGGTATAAATACCATGTTTTGAATGTATTAAATGATAAAATTATTTTTGAAAAATGGTATGTGATAAATGTATAATCATACCTACCAAATCCACTATCTGGTTAAGCTTAATGCCAAACCTGACATATAAAACATCGGAAGCATTGATCACCGGTCTCACAGACTTCTCGTATCCTGCCATTAACGTCTCATACAGACGCTGTTCATCTGGTACTCGCTGATTGCAGAATCCTAGAAACAATAACAACTCGAGCGTGAATAATGTTCTAGATCAATGGACAATAACAAAAGATTAGATGATTAGATAAGTAGGCAGTACTTTGTGCTGTCAGAAAATGTACCATTGAGCAAAATCTTCAGCTGCCTTAAATTTTAAAATTTGTTTAAAACTAAGGTTTGTTCCCTCATGCAAAGCATTCCTTAGTTGGATTTAGATTTATATCATTTTTGAACTTTAGATTCATCAATTTTCAACTGGTTGGCTTATGTTCTTATTAAACTTTACGGTCTTAGTGTCGATGTGGTATGAATTTCCGAACTGTGCACATCTGCTGCATCAAAATTCAACTGGTATTTGTATTATATATTTACTACCCCTGAGCGGGTACCGCTTCTGGTGAAATAAAACTCCTCGAGGGTATCAATAACTCAAGTAGGCAGTACTTTGTACTGTCAGAAAATAAACTACATGTATTTAGCAAAATTTTCAGCCGTCTTAAATTTTAAAATTGGTTTAAAACTAAGGTTGTTCCCTCATGCAAAGCATTCCTTAGCTGGATTTGGATTTATATAATTTGGAACTTTAGATTCATAATTTTCAACTGTTTGGCTTATATTTTTTATGTATCAAACTTTCGGTCTTAGGTCACTGATGAGGAATGAATTTCCGAAATGTGCACATCTGGCACATCAAAATTTAACTGGTATGTGTGTTATATATTTACTACCCCAGAGCGGGTACCGCTGCTGGTAGAATAAAACTCCCCGAGGGTATCCATAAATCAGTAGGCAGTACTTTGTACTGTCAGAAAACATACTATTTAACAAAATTTTCAGCCGTCTTAAATTTTAAAATTGGTTTAAAACTAAGGTTTGTTCCCTCATGCAAAGCATTCCTTAGCTGGATTTGGATTTATATAGTTTTGGAACTTTAGATTCATTAATTTCAACTGTGTGTTATTATTATCAGACTTTTCGGTCTTAGGGTCACTGATTAGAAATGGATTTCCGAAATGTGCACATATGGCACTTCAAAATTTAACTGGTATTTGTATTATATATATGCAATCCTAAAGCACATGAGTAATATGTCCTTTTATGTAGTAATGACTAGGTTAGTATGAGATTATCTTCTATTCTAGACTCTTCATTTTTTGTCTCTTATTATACATCGTATTGTATATTTAGATCAAATATGTTTAAATTAATATGTCCCTTTTCTTTGTTTTCTTTCTATATCTATCTTTTTGGAATGAGATATAATAGAAATGCATACAAGTCAATGTCTATGTTTTATTGCTTAAGGTTCGAATTTAGATAAAATATTGAATCGGTATATAAATGTTTTATATTATCTTATTTGGACTTATGGAAACTGCAAAAAGCTAAAAACACTGACTTTTAAAGTTTTATATGCTTTTGAAAACACATGTATAAAACAATTCATTCGATCTACTGTCCATCTAAAATCGAGAGTTATATAATTAATGAGTTCCATATTGAAATATCTTTTGTTAGTTCGTCTTTTTCTATAAAATGTATTATGGCTTTCTGTTGTTCTTGTTGGTTCTGGCTTTAAACGAGAATCGTATTGTCTCAAAATCTGTCAACATTAAATAACTAATCTTGGCTGCAGGAAAACTTTGTAATAATGCTCATAAATAACTTTACCACCTTATTTTCCGCCATGTTGTCATATATTAAATGTCTACATTTTATTATTTTCACAATGTATGACAACTTGTTTTTAAATTGAATGTTTTTGAAATACCATTGTTAATATCGTGTAGTAAAAAAGTCTATCTCTTTAATATTTTTCTCCTTCGATTTTTTAAAATCCCCCCACCTATTATTCAGCAAATCCTATTTAATACTAAACCCCTCTACAATAACAACCCAATTCTTTTATAATGCAAAACCACTTGCTAGACCTTTTTACCATCCCACAATACTAAATCCCTATACAATGCAAAGCCCTTTTACAATACCAAACCCCTTTACAATGCCAACCACTTTACAATCTCTTTAAAATGCGAAACCACTTTACAATACCAACCAGTTTTCAGTGCCTTTACAATGTCAAACCTTTTACAATGCCAACCACTTTACAGTCATTTTACAATGTCAAACCACTTTACAATGCCAAACCTTTAACAGTGCCAACCAATTTACAGTCATTTTACAATGTCAAACCACTTTACAATGCCAAACCTTTTTACAGTGCGACTCTTCTTTACAATGCCATACCCTTTAAAAATCCCTTACAATGCCAAACCTCTTTACTACGCCAAACTTTTTTGACAGTCTCTTTATACTAACTCCTTTACAATGCCAAATAACTGTACAGTGTCTAACTCCTTTACAATACCAAAATCTGACAGAACAAATGATGGCAGAGGATAAAGATTCAACTGTAAAAGATGTTTTACATGTGTAGAAATACTGATATAACTATTATGTAGACAACAATAACAACATTATTGTATTCCCCTTCGGATAACTATGTGTTACACATTAAGTAACATTCTTTATAGGTGGTCTTTATATTATTTTAAGTATTTTTAAAGCCATTATCTTTACATAAAAACCCACTGACTTGGATTGACTTCATGTGGTGAACTCGTTACTACTTACCCGCAGTCGTTAGAAATACAAAGAAGAAAGCAATCTCTAAAACAAACTTCATTTTGATATAATCACAAATAGCTGCACTCTTTCTTTATAAAAATTCCTACACAACTGGCATACTAATGATCTGAAAAATATATAATAAAATAAAATAAATACGTAAATGAATACATGTAGAACTTCTTACATTTAACAAGTCTAGAAACATCTTTATATAAATTCTAATATTTTGATTCCAAAATATGAATATTCATTTAGAAAAACAATTTCTCCAATCTTCATTTTGCAAACCCTCTTTTTTTTTTTTTTTTTTTTTTTTTTTTTTTTTTTTTTTTTTTTTTGAGATAGAGAGAGAGAGATTTTTTCTGTTTTTATGGTTTAAAAATACCATTTTCAGAAGGTGTGTGTGTGTGTGTGTGTGTGTGTGTGTGTGTGTGTGTGATATAATCCATTTCGTATATATGTTCATGTACATGTATATTCGCGAATCAAAGAATTGGGATACCAATTGCAATTAATGAATTTAAAGCACTTACTACCGTATATATTTCAGTTATTTCTATATACATTTTATCTATTAGCACATAATTAACATCATATTTTCCAAATCTGAAGACGAATTTATATTTTTGATTTGATATGGCTGGCGTATAGATTGTTTTTTTTTCTACTTGTTAAATAAATAAGACAAGATACTTCGAATCCTTAGTTGCTCTCCCAATGTTATGTCCGTCATCGGCAAAAAAAATATTAATAAATCAATAAAAATAAGAAATAAACAACAAACGAATCCGGAAGACAATATAGAAACGACAAAAACTAAAAACAATTACTGGTTTATAACCTCATCGCTGCGGACAAACACAGAATTACGTTAAGTTATTGTTAAGTTGTTAAAGTACATTTGCTTGGCCTAAACCGTTATCCACTAGTTCCCCGGAACGCACTTGAAAGCTGTATCTTTTGTTAAAGAACATTTGAACTAAGAGGAAAGAAACATGTGGTTTATATTGAAAACATACAATTTAAGCATTAAATAACAGGCTAGATCTATAAGAGAAACCGCATGTAACAGCAGTTCATCAAATTATATACCTACAAAATAAGCGAAATACAGAAATCTACAAAATTTACAGAAAACTGTGATTTGTAATGGATTGAAGTAAACCATCCTGACTTATAATTCTGAATCATTGACATCTGGGAAATATATCTGGAATTAGATTTGATATCTATACAAGACTATGATTATCTTTCCACTCTTAGATCTCGTGGAATCTCTCCGAAACGAGATTACAATTCGATAACGGCATTAACGGATTATATTGCGTATTTATAAATAAAACACTATTTTCGAGGTATCCTGTGCAATTTTAAGTTTAAATGCTAATCTTAAACTAATTACTGTCTTACGTTTTGGAAAGTTGCCTTTTTTATTTTTCATTTTTGCCTTTTTTCTGATATCAATTACATTAAAAGTAGGTATTTGTATATGCCAGGTTTTTAATCAAACTCTTCGAACTTATACATGGTTTTCTTTGTACGGCTTATGGCATATTAAATGTTCAAAAAAAAATTGGTAAAATATTTGTAATTTTTCTTGAAAGATACAAAATTATTTTCATTTTACCCTGCATGTGCACGAGTCTTTGTTTATGTAAATATTCTTTAGAATCTAAGCTAGTAAATTAATATGCATTCAATAAAATTATAATGGTAAGCAAATATACACAAAATACCTGTTAAATTTTGATGTGGCATATGTGCACATTTCGGAGTAAGAAAGTAAGGAATCAAATTTGAATCAAATTAAGTTTAATATTAACAAGAGTTAAAGCTGCAATAAGTTTTTCAATTTTCTGAATTTTTTTTTTATTTTCTTAAAATATATATATTTTTTAAAAATAGATAAGTTCAAATCACGATCCGTGAGATTCATTTTCTTAAAATTCATCCCTTTTAGCTGTAAATGAACGGAATCCTCTAAACGATTCGTCAATGTTTAACTATTGATTATTATGAGCTTGGAGCATGCGCACGGATGTACGGAAAAACCTATGAATCGAAGGTGAAACATGACTAATTGCCATTAATTGTCCGTCATTAATATCCAGATGTATTTGAAATCGGTGTTATGTATCCCTTCCTAAGTCACAAATGACAAATTCAAAGAATTTCTGTGTTTAATTTATTGATTTTCACAGTTTTGAAAGTTGTGTTTAAATGACCCCGGTTTTTTCATGATGTTACCATGTTCTAATATTAGATCCCACATGCTACATGTCGCTGGGAAATTATTGTTGTTTCTGTATTTATTCCGAGCTTTTATCGTTGAATCAAATGTAACATTGTTCATTAGGAACATTATTAATTAGATTAGCACCGTTTAATTTTTTCTTTGGAAAACTTAATACAGTTTTTAAATATTGTAGAATGTCATTACAATATCGGCAAAAATAAAAACCATTTTTAACCAAATTTGGCCAAAAATGGACCAAATTGATCTGGACCAAAAGCAAGCCATCCCCGAGAACCGCTCTGGACAAGAAAAATCGGGAGGAGAAACGCAACAAAATCAATAATTTCACTCTTACTTTTGAGAAGTATCGTCCATGTTTTAAAATCATTAAACATTTATTGTCGAGAATTATTTACAGGAAGTTTGGAGACATTTTGCAATGCCATGAGTATATGTAACGTCACCACATAAGAGAATTTCAGCAAATAAATTTTTTAATAACCATGCGATATGTCATGTGCAGAATTTGGAATTTTTACCAAAAAGAAATATTCAAATTTCTGCTGATGACAGATACATATTTTTTCCCTAATGTTTCAGTTTTTCTAAACCATAAATAATTCCTATATTCAACATACATGTACAAGATAAACAAATAAGATAAATAAATAAATAAATTCATTATTTTTTCTGCCATTGTGCCACTAATTCTAAGATTCTACAAAAATAAGTTTGAGTAAACCTCAATCATTGAATTTTTAGATCATTATACTTGGTAGTGTTTCTCATTAGTTTAATTTAGAGATAAAAAAATGCTGATTTTCTTTTTCTCAAAATTTATATTTTTCAAGTTCTTGGTAAACTGCGTTCACTCAAAAATGTGTAGCTGTGTTTTGTAACTTTTCAATATTTCGACATATCTAAATGTGAAATGTTTTCAGTCCTAGCTATGTTCTGAATATAATAATAATAATAATTATTATTATTATTATTATAATTATTATTATTATTATTAACAACAACAACAACGATAATAATAATAATAATAATCGTTATCATCATTCAGTAGCATATAGAATTTTTTAATTAAAAATAACTTATGAAAACCTTTGCATACTTAACTTTTTCTCCATAAAATGTATTTTTGCGTAATGTTGGCAAAATAAGTCTTATTTCTTTTAAAATTCGGTATTTTTGTAACTTGATAACTGATGTATTAACAATAAAATCTTTATACTCAGCAGCTGATTTAGATGGCACAAAAGGTCAAGTAGCAAATAAAGATCATACTGGGTTTAAGATGGATATATTGGATATATGGAGAGTTAATAAAGGATGTAAAACTTATAACAAAGGTAAATGTCAGAAAAATAATCTCTCTCTCTCTCTCTCTCTCTCTCTCTCTCTCTCTCTCTCTCTCTCTCTCTCTCTCTCTCTCTCATATTGCTAAGGGAATAAAACTTTTAAGCTTCTAAGGATTCCTGATCATTTTGTTGTTAAAAGATATGTTAAGCAAGGTTTCATTATGATGTTATAATGTTACCTTCAAAATAAATGTCACGATATTTTGTACGATTGTCGATAGCAATTACTTTTTCAATTCTAACATTTACAAACATATATTCAACTGTACTGATTACTGAATTAAATGGATAAGATCGATTGTATAATGTACATAATGACATTTTGGCGGGATTAAGATCGCTTAAAAACTGTGGTGTTTGAATGAAGTCAGAATTGAGAGGATTATGTAATGACAGGAATGGGAAAATCGTTGAATAATCAACCGGATTTAAGGATTTGGTATATGGCGGAATTTCCATCAGATGGGGCTTAATCGCGGATTCAAGGGATTGGCATATGGGATGATTTCTTTAGATGGTGGTAAAATGGCTGGAGATGAAGATTTGGCATGTGGCGGAATTTCCATCAGATTGGGGCTTAATCGCGGGATATAGGGATTGGCATATGGCACTTTCTCTTTCAGATGATGGTAAATGGCGGGAGATGAGGATTTAGTTTGCGGCGGAATTTCCTTTAGATGGTGGATAATCAAGGGATATAGGTATTGGCATAATTATGACATTATTTTTTTTCCGATGGTGCTTAATCAATGGATATAAGGATTGGCAAAAAGCAGGATTTTTTGGTTGTGTAACCTTATTTGTGATTACTTAAGCTGTAAAGGTCGTATAATATATTGACTTTCGAAGTTATGGTGATATATTGCATACCGATGAAACATGTTAACAATCTCTCATTCCCAATACTGTTACTATCAAGTAAACACTACACTCAGTATTGATTCATTGTTAGTTTTTTATCTATGCATTTAAAGATTTGTTTCTGTATCAGCTGTAAGAATTCATGTTTATAAGATTTGATGGTAACATTTGTGTTTACTAAAACCATTTCATAATCAGTGACCGAGTGGTCTAAAGCGCTCGCTTGGAGGACATAGACGAGACTCAAATCGGCTAGGTTCAAATCCCACTTAACCAGAATCTAATGTGAGAAAGTTTGTCAGTTCAACCTCAAAAGTTCATTGATTTTCTCCGGGCACTCCAGTTTCCTCTTTTATACCAGCAATTTTCGCTTCTAATCAAGACAGACATTTTTGACTGGGATGTACGACACCATCACTCTACCTAATTCTTTAAATTAAAAATTTATATTTTGAAAATTTAATTCTCTTATTCAAAATTGAATGTGTTTCTTGTCTTATAGTGACAACAAAATTATACATTCGTTATTCTGATAACATGCAAAGTCATAAACACTTAAAAAAGTCGAATTAATTAAGTTACAATACAGATGTCATTAATTTCACAGGAAATAAAACTTCGTTGAATATTAAGCGTAGAGTTAATGTCGATCGATGGTAATGTCAAAGTTAAATGGAAAAAATAATGTTTTATTTCGTAAACGTCCAATTAATGTCGACTTCGACACGTTTTTCTGTAACTTGTGGATTGTATGTATATGCACAAATACGCATATCATCTTCCAATTAATAGATTAATTCATCTTTAAAATGCCTATTCAATCTAAAACAGACGCACACTACATGTATATATATACTAGTATATATTTCAATATTATTAATTAGAATTAGAATAAAATGAATCTCCTTTTAGCTTTTTTAAGCCAAAGACTGAGTTTTTTTTTTTTTTTTTTTTATTAGACACAAGTACATATCATATATATATTACATATACATATCACCAATAAGAATATAGTTCATTATAAAAAACTGTATATATACAGTCAGACCTGTTCATGAAGGGAACTAGCAAAAAGTGACCTGACCCACAGGAGACCCCCATATATGGGCACAAATAGGATAAATTATAATATAATAATAAAGACTAAGTTTTAATAAAGTAAACAGAGAGAGAGAGAGAGAGAGAGAGAGAGAGAGAGAGAGAGAGCTTCATGTTGTATTGTGTTTTGAATACAGGAACAAGATAATGTATGTTTATATTAAAGATTAAACTGTACACTTTTGGAAAAAAAAAAAAAAAAACTCGTACTTGCAAAAGTTTTGTTTTCAAAGTATCTCAAATACTTTTATACCCGTTTTACCTTGAATTAATTATAAGCATTTATTAACTTGGCAACCCACGTGTTTGTAATCACAGTACATACAGACATCCTTGTACTTACTGTTATTCCAATTTCAATAGATTGTAGTCTGTAGGTAGAGAGTCTGTCAGAGATAGTAATCCCTTTTATTGCTTATTTGACTGTAACAGAGCATTACACAAATACTTGATTTATCCGGCGAGTCTGATAATAAACAGAGGAAATCGTAGACAGTTGATGTTGAAGTATTCCATTATTTTACTTGGTTTCATAACTTTTACACTCTTGTGAATGATGCATTACAAATCTATTTTCATATGATTTTTAATACTACACCCTTCACTCTGCTTATTTATATAAAACTATAACATACAACTTATATATTACATAGTGAATTGGAGTAATGGTGTTTTACGCCCCAGTCAAGATTCTTTCACTTATTTCGAGGTGGTCAGCTCTGGGATGATGGAGGAAACCGGAGTGCCCGGAGAAAAACCCCGACCTTCAGTAAGCGAACTGACCAACTTTCTCACACTAGGATCTGCTCCGAGTGGGATTCGAACCCAGGCGCGCTTTCGACCACTCGGCCACCGAGGCCCCAATATTACAACTTGATTATTTAGATGAGATTATTGATGTTATATAAATCATTGCATAACACATACTAGTATATAATTGTAACAGATCCTCAATGTTCTTGTAAATAGGGTCTTTCCTTTTCCGTTTTTATTTATGATTATATAACTGTATTACAGATCTATCAGTCTCTTGTGAAGAGGTTGTTTTCTTGCTTACTTTTTGTTTTTAATACTGCATCGTGATATCAATCATGTAATGAAATATAAAAACTAACTGTAAATGTATATTTCAAGTCTGATAATTAACAGAAGAGAATGAGTTCTATGTTGATAAAATGGTGAATTCTAAATGCGATTTATAAGCTGGTTTTCAAATCATTTATTCATATGTACGAGTGGACTTACTGTTTACCTATAAGTTGGTTTTCAAATTATTTCGTAGTTGCACTATTAATATGGGCTTATTCCATTTTTAACATGGTTTTTTTTTTTCCGGAAATTCTTGGTGCTGGTGTTTTAAAAATGTAATAAAATTTTGTAATAACTTTTTTTCTCATCGTCATAAGCGCATATTAAGATTTATCATTAGATTTTATTTTTTCATATTGTCATAATGCATTTTTTTTTAAATTATCAACGTGAAAAACATTCAAAAATGCATTATGACAATATGCAAAGAATGTCAAATTTAGAATAAAACATGGTTCGTTTTAATGCATAGAAATGGTACTGTTGGTTATTTATTTTGACAGACATACGTAATATATCTATACTTCGTTTAATGATCAGATTAAAAATAATTTAGTAAAAATTCTCTTTAGAAAAGAAGGAATAAATTGTTCTGTTTAGACGAAAAAACAGTTTTTAACATAAAATTTGGAATAACATTTATAAGATATGAGGAAATGCTTTCAGACTAGTAAGGGGTTTTTATAACCTGACAGCGTGTTTCTCTTACACATTAATCTACTACAATTTCTACTCGGGATTTTGAAATTCGCTTATATATCTGTACATACTATTTTACAAGATACATGTACAAGATAAATATATTTTTGTTTAAGTGCTTGATGCTATTTTTTGCGCTCAGATACACAACAATATAAAAACATATTTGAATAACGTCATAAATGTAAATATTACTTATGCGAATACATATGGTAACATGAAATTATCAAATACATAACGAAACAATAAGACAAAAACAATAAAAACAAGTATAAAATTATACAAAGACTCACCCATGAAGATGGTTCCATTAGTCATCAGATATGATATATATATACGTGCGCTGTATGGTCAAATTACACGACGGACATATTGATTTTAGAAGATACAAAAGTCTAATACATTACCGCCTTTGATGGGCGATACCAAATTATATCAAAATCCTGGATGTTTCGAGTATCCTGGATTATTGACCATTTTTTAACTTAGAATCGCCCTTGTGAATACAACTGTAAATTTGGAAATTAATGAAGATCGGTTATTATCACTTCCAACATTGCTTCCCGACGGAGAGTTAGGGAACAACACGAATCAATGAATCATTTTAAGGTTTATATTTTTGACTGTGTGTACTATTTATGCTGAGGTTGTATCAGCGATGTATAAAATAAAATTTACACATCAAAATTTTAGCTGTTAAGCTTGGTAGAATTGTAAACTAAAAGATCATTTATTGAATGACTGGCTTATTCAATCAATCAATCAATCAAACAATCAATCAATCAATCAATCAATCAATCAAACAATCAATCAGTAAACCAATCAGTCTATAAATCAATAAAAATCGAAGCAAATCAATCAATCATGAACAGATTTATCAGTGGATAAAAACTTAATCAGTTGTTTGTAAAGTCACCGCAACGTTATATTTGGAAATGTAAAGGCTTGGCGGATTAAATAAATAAATAGATAAATAAAAACGTGATGCGATGAATATGGGTCATTAGGCCGATAAAAATATGTGTTTGTTTTTTACAGCCAAAGTTGTTAAACTAAACTTCTTATCCAAAAGTTTATACCATAAATTCCATATTATAAAGTTCATACCCTAATATTTTCATTTGCCTTGTGAAATTCCCATAGCTGCAAGCTTGAGAGCCGTTGTAATTTTTACTGACAATGAATGCCAAAATATTTTGTCCCTCCGTGTATGAATACATATAAAATGCAATACACAATCCGGAACTACATTATCGTAGGTAAATAAACATGACTGTCACGTCACATTTGTTTACATTCGAGACGAGACTGAAAAACACATTTACAAGATATTACAAAGTAAAATCAAAGAAATTAATAATAAAAATAATATGTCAGTGTAATGAAAACATATAAAATGCAGATCACAATCCGGAACTACATTATCGTAGGTAAAATAAACATGACTGGCACGTCACATTGTTTACATTCGAGACGAGACTGAAAAACGACATTTACAAATATTACAAAGTGAAAATCAAGAAATTGAATAATACAAATAATCATGTTTGATAACAGAGATAGGCACCTGTCTGATATTCACAGTAATAGTGACATTGTGAGAGACAGAGTGGTGTTTTTGATGGCCTGTTGAAAGAACAGACAACAATTAACAGATCAGTCAAAACCATCAAACCACAAAAAATTTTTAAACAATCGGATCTTTAAAAAATTCTTCCTACCTTGACAAAGCTGCTATGTACCCTATTATTTTGAGACATGTGTAATGGTACAACTTGTCAATCAATTTTGTGTCTCGCGATGTAAATTTCAATTGGAATTAGATTCACGCATGTATGCCACATCCAGTGAAAATTATCCATTTCACATGCTGTGTTTGTTGATCGGAAAAACTGAAAAATCATCTACGTGCTTTTAATCAATTTACAAGTGATACAATAGGAACTACTAAAAAGTACAATACATGGTTTAAGTACTACACAACTCCTTGCTAACCTTAAAACTATAATTTTCTAAACTTTGAGAGATATT